>OZ024744.1:5659866-5853035 GCA_964016885.1 Eledone cirrhosa | reverse complement strand
TACTATTACCACCAACATTACTACTACCACCAACATTACTACTACCACCAACATTACTACTACCACCAACATTACTACTACCACCAACATTACTACTACTACCAACATTACTACTACCACCAACATTACTACTACTACCAACATTACTAATACCACCAACATTACTACTACCACCAACATTACTACTACCACCAACATTACTACTACCACCAACATTACTACTACCACCAACATTACTACTACCACCAACATTACTACTACCACCAACATTACTACTACCACCAACATTACTACTACTACCAACATTACTACTACCACCAACATTACTACTACTACCAACATTACTACTACCACCAACATTACTACTACCACCAACATTACTACTACCACCAACATTACTACTACCACCAACATTACTACTACTACCAACATTACTACTACCACCAACATTACTACTACCACCAACATTACTACTACCACCAACATTACTACTACCACCAACATTACTACTACCACCAACATTACTACTACCACCAACATTACTACTACCACCAACATTACTACTACCACCAACATTACTACTACTACCAACATTACTACTACCACCAACATTACTACTACTACCAACATTACTACTACCACCAACATTACTACTACCACCAACATTACTACTACCACCAACATTACTACTACCACCAACATTACTACTACCACCAACATTACTACTACCACCAACATTACTACTACCACCAACATTACTACTACCACCAACATTACTACTACCACCAACATTACTACTACCACCAACATTACTACTACCACCAACATTACTACTACCACCAACATTACTACTACCACCAACATTACTACTACCACCAACATTACTACTACCACCAACATTACTACTACCACCAACATTACTACTACCACCAACATTACTACTACCACCAACATTACTACTACCACCAACATTACTACTACCACCAACATTACTACTACTACCAACATTACTAATACCACCAACATTACTACTACCACCAACATTACTACTACCACAAACATTACTACTACTACCAACATTACTACTACTACCAACATTACTACTACCACCAACATTACTACTACCACCAACATTACTACTACTACCAACATTACTACTACTACCAACATTACTACTACCACCAACATTACTACTACAACCAACATTACTACTACTACCAACATTACTACTACTACCAACATTACTACTACCACCAACATTACTACTACAACCAACATTACTACTACCACCAACATTACTACTACTACCAACATTACTATTACCACCAACATTACTACTACCACCAACATTACTACTACCACCAACATTACTACTAACACCAACATTACTACTACCAACATTACTACTACCACCAACATTACTACTACCACCAACATTACTACTACCACCAACATTACTATCACTACCAACATTACTACTACTACCAACATTACTACTACCACCAACATTACTACTGCCAACATTACTACTACCACCAACATTACTACTACTACCAACATTACTACTACTACCAACATTACTACTACTACCAACATTACTACTACCACCAACATTACTACTACCACCAACATTACTACCACCACCAACATTACTATTACTACCAACAGTACTACTACCACCAACATTACTACTACCACCAACATTACTACTACCACCAACATTACTACTACCACCAACATTACTACTACCACCCACATTAATACTACTACCAACATTACTATTACCACCAACATTACTTCTACCACCAACATTACTACTACCACCAACATTACTACTACTACCAACATTACTACTACAACCAACATTACTACTACCACCAACATTACTACTACTACCAACATTACTACTACAACCAACATTACTACTACCACCAACATTACTACTACCACCAACATTACTACTACCACCAACATTACTACTACCACCAACATTACTACTACCACCTACATTACTACTACCACCAACATTACAACTACCACCAACATTACTACTACCACCAACATTACTACTACCACCAACATTACTACCACCAACATTACTATTACCACCAACATTACTACTACCACCAACATTACTACCACCAACATTACTATTACCACCAACATTACTACTACCACCAACATTACTACCACCAACATTACTATTACCACCAACATTACTACTACCACCAACATTACTACTACCACCAACATTACTACTATTACCAACATCACTACTACCACCAACATTACTACTACAACCAACATTACTACTACCACCAACATTACTACTACCACCAACATTACTACTACCACCAACATTACTACTACCACCAACATTACTACTACCACCTACATTACTACTACCACCAACATTACAACTACCACCAACATTACTACTACCACCAACATTACTACTACCACCAACATTACTACCACCAACATTACTATTACCACCAACATTACTACTACCACCAACATTACTACCACCAACATTACTATTACCACCAACATTACTACTACCACCAACATTACTACCACCAACATTACTATTACCACCAACATTACTACTACCACCAACATTACTACTACCACCAACATTACTACTACTACCAACATCACTACTGCCACCAACATTACTACTACCACCAACATTAGTACTACCACCAACATTACTAGTACCACCAACATTACTACTACCAACATTACTACTACCACCAACATTACTATTACTACCAACATTACTACTACCACCAACATTACTACTACCACCAACATTACTACTACCACCAACATTACTACTACCACCAACATTACTACTACCACCAACATTACTACTACCACCAACATTACTACTACCACCAACATTACTACTACCACCAACATTACTACTACCACCAACATTACTATTACTACCAACATTACTACTACCACCAACATTACTACTACCACCAACATTACTACTACCACCAACATTACTACTACTACCAACATTACTACTACCACCAACATTACTACTACCAACATTACTACTACCACCAACATTACTACTACCACCAACATTACTACTACTACCAACATTACTACTACCAACATTACTACTACCACCAACATTACTATTACTACCAACATTACTACTACCACCAACATTACTACTACCACCAACATTACTATTACCAACATTACTAACTACTACCAACATTACTACTACCACCAACATTACTATTACCACCAACATTACTATTACCAACATTACTACTTCTACCAACATTACTACTACCACCAACATTACTATTACCACCAACATTACTACTACCACCAACATTACTACTACCACCAACATTACTACTACCACCAACATTACTACTACCACCAACATTACTACTACCACTAACATTACTACTACCACCAACATTACTACTACTACCAACATTACTACTACCACCAACATTACTACTACCACCAACATTACTATTACCACCAACATTACTACTACCACCAACATTACTACTACCACTAACATTACTACTACCACCAACATTACTACTACTACCAACATTACTACTACCACCAACATTACTACTACCACCAACATTACTACTACTACCAACATTACTACTATTACCAACATTACTACTACCACCAACATTACTACTACCACCAACATTACTATTACCACCAACATTACTAACTACCACCAACATTACTAACTACCACCAACGTTACTACTACAACCAACATTACTACTACCACCAACATTACTATTACTACCAACATTACTACTACCACCAACATTACTACTACCACCAACATTACTACTACCACCAACATTACTACTACCACCAACATTACTACTACCACCAAGATTACTACTACCAACATTACTATTACCACCAACATTACTACTACCACCAACATTACTATTACCACCAACATTACTACTACCACCAACATTACTACTACCACCAACATTACTACTACCACCAAGATTACTACTACCAACATTACTACTACCACCAACATTACTACTACTACTACCAACATTACTACTACCACCAACATTACTATTACCACCAACATTACTACTACCACCAACATTACTACTACCACCAACATTACTACTACCACCAACATTACTACTACCACCAACATTACTACTACCACCAACATTACTACTACCACCAACATTACTATTACCACCAACATTACTATTACCACCAACATTACTACTACCACCAACATTACTATTACCACCAACATTACTACTACCACCAACATTACTACTACCACCAACATTACTACTACCACCAACATTACTACTACCACCAACATTACTACTACCACCAACATTAATACTACCACCAACATTACTATTACCACCAACATTACTATTACCACCAACATTACTACTACCACCAACATTACTATTACCACCAACATTACTACTACCAACAAGATTACTACTACCAACATTACTATTACCACCAACATTACTACTACCACCAACATTACTATTACCACCAACATTACTACTACCACCAACATTACTACTACCACCAACATTACTACTACCACCAAGATTACTACTACCAACATTACTACTACCACCAACATTACTACTACTACTACCAACATTACTACTACCACCAACATTACTATTACCACCAACATTACTACTACCACCAACATTACTACTACCACCAACATTACTACTACCACCAACATTACTAATACCACCAACATTACTATTACCACCAACATTACTACTACCACCAACATTACTACTACCACCAACATTACTACTACCACCAACATTACTATTACCACCAACATTACTACTACCACCAACATTACTACTACCACCAACATTACTACTACCACCAACATTACTACTACCACCAACATTACTATTACCACCAACATTACTACTACCACCAACATTACTACTACCACCAACATTACTAATACCACCAACATTACTATTACCACCAACATTACTACTACCACCAACATTACTACTACCACCAACATTACTACTACCACCAACATTACTATTACCACCAACATTACTACTACCACCAACATTACTATTACCACCAACATTACTACTACCACCAACATTACTACTACCACCAACATTACTACTACCACCAACATTACTACTACCACCAACATTACTACTACCACCAACATTACTATTACCACCAACATTACTACTACCACCAACATTACTATTACCACCAACATTACTACTACCACCAACATTACTACTACCACCAACATTACTACTACCACCAACATTACTACTACCACCAACATTACTAACTACCACCAACATTACTACTACCACCAACATTACTACTACCACCAACATTACTACTACCACCAACATTACTACTACCAACAACATTACTACTACCACCAACATTACTACTACCACCAACATTACTACTACCACCAACATTACTATTACTACCAACATTACTACTACCACCAACATTACTACTACCACCAACATTACTAATACCACCAACATTACTACTACCACCAACATTACTACTACCACCAACATTACAACTACCACCAACATTACTATTACCACCAACATTACTATTACCACCAACATTACTACTACCACCAACATTACTACTACCAACATTACTACTACCACCAACATTACTACTACTACCAACATTACAACTACCACCAACATTACTACTACCACCAACATTACTACTACCACCAACATTACAACTACCACCAACATTACTACTACCACCAACATTACTACTACCACCAACATTACTACTACCACCAACATTACTACTACCACCAACATTACTATTACCACCAACATTACTACTACCACCAACATTACTACTACCACCAACATTACTACTACCACCAACATTACTACTACCACCAACATTACTATTACCACCAACATTACTACTACACCAACATTACTACTACCACCAACATTACTACTACCACCAACATTACTACTACCACCAACATTACTATTACCACCAACATTACTACTACCACCAACATTACTATTACCACCAACATTACTACTACCACCAACATTACTACTACCACCAACATGACTACTACCAACATTACTACTACTACCAACATTACTACTACCAACATCACTACTACCACCAACATTACTATTACCACCAACATTACTACTACCACCAACATTACTACTACCACCAACATGACTACTACCAACATTACTACTACTACCAACATTACTACTACCACCAACATTACTACTACCACCAACATTACTACTACTACCAACATTACTACTACTACCAACATTACTACTACCACCAACATTACTACTACCACCAACATTACTATTACTACCAACATTACTACTACCACCAACATTACTACTACCAACATTACTACTACCACCAACATTACTACTACACCAACATTACTACTACTACCAACATTACTACTACCACCAAGATTACTATTACCACCAACATTACTACTACCACCAACATTACTACTACCACCAACATTACTACTACTACCAACATTACTACTACCACCAACATTACTACTACCACCAACATTACTACTACCACCAACATTCCTACTACCACCAACATTACTACTACCACCAACATTACTACTACCACCAACATTACTACTACTACCAACATTACTACTACCACCAACATTACTACTACCACCAACATTACTACTACTACCAACATTACTACTACCACCAACATTACTACTCCCACCAACATTACTACTACCACAAACATTACTACTACCACCGACATTACTACTACTACCAACATTACTACTACCACCAACATTACTACTACCACCAACATTACTACTACTACCAACATTACTACTACTACCAACATTACTACTACCACCAACATTACTATTACTACCAACATTACTACTACCACCAACATTACTACTACCAACATTACTACTACCACCAACATTACTACTACCACCAACATTACTACTACCACCAACATTACTACTACCACCAACATTACTACTACCACCAACATTACTACCACCAACATTACTATTACCACCAACATTACTACTACCACCAACATTACTACTACCACCAACATTACTACTACCACCAACATTACTACTACTACCAACATTACTACTACCACCAACATTACTACTACTACCAACATTACTAATACCACCAACATTACTACTACCACCAACATTACTACTACCACCAACATTACTACTACCACCAACATTACTACTACCACCAACATTACTACTACCACCAACATTACTACTACCACCAACATTACTACTACCACCAACATTACTACTACCACCAACATTACTACTACCACAAACATTACTACTACTACCAACATTACTACTACTACCAACATTACTACTACCACCAACATTACTACTACCACCAACATTACTACTACCACCAACATTACTACTACCACCAAGATTACTACTACCACCAAGATTACTATTACTACCAACATTACTACTACTACCAACATTACTACTACCACCAACATTACTACTACCACCAACATTACTACTACTACCAACATTACTACTACTACCAACATTACTACTACCACCAACATTACTACTACCACCAACATTAATACTACTACCAACATTACTATTACCACCAACATTACTACTACCACCAAGATTACTATTATCACCAACATTACTACTACTACCAACATTACTACTACCACCAACATTACTACTACCACCAACATTACTACTACCACCAACATTACTATTACCACCAACATTACTACTACTACCAACATTACTACTACCACCAACATTACTACTACCACCAACATTACTACTACCACCAACATAACTACTACCACCAACATTACTACTACCACCAACATTACTACTACCACCAACATTACTACTACTACCAACATTACTACTACTACCAACATTACTATTACCACCAACATTACTACTACTACCAACATTACTACTGCCCCAACATTACTACTACCAACATTACTACTACCACCAACATTACTACTACCACCAACATTACTACTACCACCAACATTACTACTACCACCAACATTACTATTACCACCAGCATTACTACTACCATCAACATTACTACTACCACCAACATTACTACTACCACCAACATTACTATTACCACCAACATTACTACTACCACCAACATTACTACTACTACCAACATTACTACTACCACCAACATTACTACTACCACCACAATTACTACTACTACCAACATTACTACTACCACCAACATTACTACTACCACCAACATTACTACTACCACCAACATTACTATTACCACCAACATTACTACTACCACCAACATTACTACTACCACCAACATTACTACTACCACCAACATTACTATTACCACCAACATTACTACTACCACCAACATTACTACTACTACCAACATTACTACTACCACCAACATTACTACTACCACCAACATTACTACTACCACCAACATTACTACTACCACCAACATTACTACTACCACCAACATTACTACTACCACCAACATTACTACTACTACCAACATTACTACTACTACCAACATTACTACTACCACCAACATTACTACTACCACCAACATTACTAATACCACCAACATTACTACTACCAACATTACTACTACCACCAACATTACTACTACCACCAACATTACTACTACTACCAACTTTACTATTACCACCAACATTACTACTACCACAAACATTACTACTACCACCAACATTACTACTACCACCAACATTACTACTACCACCAACATTACTACTACCACCAACATTACTACTACCACCAACATTACTACTACCACCAACATTACTACTACCACCAACATTACTATTACCACCAACATTACTACTACCACCAACATTACTACTACCACCAACATTACTACTACCACCAACATTACTACTACCACCAACATTACTACTACCACCAACATTACTATTACCACCAACATTACTACTACTACCAACATTACTACTACTACCAACATTACTACTACAACCAACATTACTACTACCACCAACATTACTACTACCACCAACATTACTACTACCACCAACATTACTACTACCACCAACATTACTACTACCACCAACATTACTACTACCAACAACATTACTACTACCACCAACATTACTACTACTACCAACATTACTACTACCACAAACATTACTACTACCACCAACATTACTACTACCACCAACATTACTACTACCACCAACATTACTACTACCACCAACATTACTACTACCACCAACATTACTACTACCACCAACATTACTACTACCAACAACATTTACTACTACCACCAACATTACTACTACCACCAACATTACTACTACCACCCACATTAATACTACTACCAACATTACTACTACAACCAACATTACTACTACCACCAACATTACTACTACCACCAACATTACTACTACTACCAAGATTACTACTACCACCACATTACTACTACCAACATTACTACTACCACCAACATTACTACTACCACCAACATTACTACTACCACCAACATTACTACTACCACCAACATTACTACTACCACCAACATTACTACTACCACCAACATTACTACTACCACCAACATTACTACTACCACCAACATTACTACTACCACCAACATTACTACTACTACCAACATTACTACTACCACCAACATTACTACTACCACCAACATTACTACTACCACCAACATTACTACTACCACCAACATTACAACTACCACCAACATTACTACTACACCAACATTACTACTACCACCAACATTACTACCACCAACATTACTATTACCACCAACATTACTACTACCACCAACATTACTACTACCACCAACATTACTACTACCACCAACATTACTACTACTACCAACATTACTACTACTACCATCATTACTACTACCACCAACATTACTACTACTACCAACATTACTACTACCACCAACATTACTACTACTACCAACATTACTACTACTACCAACATTACTACTACCACCGACATTACTACTACTACCAACATGTACTACTACTACCAACATTACTACTACCACCACAATTACTACTACTACCAACATTACTACTACTACCAACATTACTACTACCACCGACATTACTACTACCACCAACATTACTACTACCACCAACATTACTACTACCACCAACATTACTACTACCACCAACATTACTACTACCACCACATTACTCCTACCACCAACATTACTACCACCAACATTACTACTACCACCAACATTACTACTACCACCAACATTACTACCACCAACATTACTATACCACCAACATTACTACTACCACCAACATTACTACTACTACCAACATTACTACTACCAACATTACTACCACCAACATTACTATTACTACAACATTACTACTACCACCAACATTACTACTACCACCAACATTACTACTACTACCAACATTACTACTACCACCAACATTACTACTACTACCAACATTACTAATACCACCAACATTACTACTACCACCAACATTACTACTACCACCAACATTACTACTACCACCAACATTACTACTACCACCAACATTACTACTACCACCAACATTACTACTACCACCAACATTACTACTACCACAACATTACTACTACTACCAACATTACTACTACCACCAACATTACTACTGCCAACATTACTACTACCACCAACATTACTACTACTACCAACATTACTACTACTACCAACATTACTACTACTACCAACATTACTACTACCACCAACATTACTACTACCACCAACATTACTACTACCACCAACATTACTACTACCACCAACATACTACTACCACCAACATTACTACTACCACCAACATTACTACTACCACAAACATTACTACTACTACCAACATTACTACTACTACCAACATTACTACTACCACCAACATTACTACTACCACCAACATTACTATTACTACCAACATTACTACTACTACCAACATTACTACCACCAACATTACTACTACAACCAACATTACTACTACTACCAACATTACTACTACTACCAACATTACTACTACCACCAACATTACTACTACAACCAACATTACTACTACCACCAACATTACTACTACTACCAACATTACTATTACCACCAACATTACTACTACCACCAACATTACTACTACCACCAACATTACTACTAACACCAACATTACTACTACCAACATTACTACTACCACCAACATTACTACTACCACCAACATTACTACTACCACCAACATTACTATACTACCAACATTACTACTACACCAACATTACTACTACCACCAACATTACTACTGCCAACATTACTACTACCACCAACATTACTACTACTACCAACATTACTACTACTACCAACATTACTACTACTACCAACATTACTACTACCACCAACATTACTACTACCACCAACATTACTACTACCACCAACATTACTACTACCACCAACATTACTACTACCACCAACATTACTAACTACCACCAACATTACTACTACCACCAACATTACTACTACCACCAACATTACTACTACCAACAACATTACTACTACCACCAACATTACTACTACCACCAACATTACTACTACCACCCACATTAATACTACTACCAACATTACTATTACCACCAACATTACTTCTACCACCAACATTACTACTACCACCAACATTACTACTACTACCAACATTACTACTACAACCAACATTACTACTACCACCAACATTACTACTACTACCAACATTACTACTACAACCAACATTACTACTACCACCAACATTACTACTACCACCAACATTACTACTACCACCAACATTACTACCACCAACATTACTATTACCACCAACATTACTACTACCACCAACATTACTACTACCACCAACATTACTACTACTACCAACATCACTACTACCACCAACATTACTACTACCACCAACATTACTACTACCACCAACATTACTAGTACCACCAACATTACTACTACCAACATTACTACTACCACCAACATTACTATTACTACCAACATTACTACTACCACCAACATTACTACTACCACCAACATTACTACTACCACCAACATTACTACTACCACCAACATTACTACTACCACCAACATTACTACTACCACCAACATTACTACTACTACCAACATTACTACTACCACCAACATTACTACTACCACCAACATTACTACTACCACCAACATTACTACTACTACCAACATTACTACTACCACCAACATTACTACTACCACCAACATTACTACTACCACCAACATTACTACTACTACCAACATTACTACTACCACCAACATTACTACTACCACCAACATTACTACTACCACCAACATTACTACTACCACCAACATTACTACTACCACCAAGATTACTACTACCAACATTACTATTACCACCAACATTACTACTACCACCAACATTACTATTACCACCAACATTACTACTACCACCAACATTACTACTACCACCAACATTACTACTACCACCAAGATTACTACTACCACCAAGATTACTACTACCACCAACATTACTACTACCACCAAGATTACTACTACCAACATTACTACTACCACCAACATTACTACTACTACTACCAACATTACTACTACCACCAACATTACTATTACCACCAACATTACTACTACCACCAACATTACTACTACCACCAACATTACTACTACCACCAACATTACTACTACCACCAACATTACTACTACCACCAACATTACTACTACCACCAACATTACTACTACCACCAACATTACTATTACCACCAACATTACTACTACCACCAACATTACTACTACTACCAACATTACTAATACCACCAACATTACTACTACCACCAACATTACTACTACCACCAACATTACTATTACCACCAACATTACTATTACCACCAACATTACTACTACCACCAACATTACTATTACCACCAACATTACTACTACCACCAAGATTACTACCACCAACATTACTAACTACCATCAACATTACTACTACCACCAACATTACTAATACCACCAACATTACTACTACCACCAACATTACTACTACCACCAACATTACTACTACCACCAACATTACTACTACCACCAACATTACTACTACCACCAACATTACTACTACCACCAACATTACTACTACCACCAACATTACTACTACCACCAACATTACTACTACCACCAACATTACTACTACCACCAACATTACTATTACTACCAACATTACTACTACCACCAACATTACTACTACCACCAACATTACTACTACCACCAACATTACTACTACTACCAACATTACTACTACCACCAACATTACTACTACCAACATTACTACTACCACCAACATTACTACTACCACCAACATTACTACTACTACCAACATTACTACTACCAACATTACTACTAACCACCAACATTACTATTACTACCAACATTACTACTACCACCAACATTACTACTACCACCAACATTACTATTACCAACATTACTAACTACTACCAACATTACTACTACCACCAACATTACTATTACCACCAACATTACTATTACCAACATTACTACTTCTACCAACATTACTACTACCACCAACATTACTATTACCACCAACATTACTATTACCAACATTACTACTACCACCAACATTACTACTACCACCAACATTACTATTACCACCAACATTACTAACTACCACCAACATTACTAACTACCACCAACGTTACTACTACAACCAACATTACTACTACCACCAACATTACTATTACTACCAACATTACTACTACCACCAACATTACTACTACCACCAACATTACTACTACCACCAACATTACTACTACCACCAACATTACTACTACCACCAAGATTACTACTACCAACATTACTATTACCACCAACATTACTACTACCACCAACATTACTATTACCACCAACATTACTACTACCACCAACATTACTACTACCACCAACATTACTACTACCACCAAGATTACTACTACCAACATTACTACTACCACCAACATTACTACTACTACTACCAACATTACTACTACCACCAACATTACTATTACCACCAACATTACTACTACCACCAACATTACTACTACCACCAACATTACTACTACCACCAACATTACTACTACCACCAACATTACTACTACCACCAACATTACTACTACCACCAACATTACTACTACCACCAACATTACTATTACCACCAACATTACTACTACCACCAACATTACTACTACTACCAACATTACTAATACCACCAACATTACTACTACCACCAACATTACTACTACCACCAACATTACTATTACCACCAACATTACTATTACCACCAACATTACTACTACCACCAACATTACTATTACCACCAACATTACTACTACCACCAAGATTACTACTACCCACATTACTATTACCACCAACATTACTACTACCACCAACATTACTATTACCACCAACATTACTACTACCACCAACATTACTACTACCACCAACATTACTACTACCACCAAGATTACTACTACCAACATTACTACTACCACCAACATACTACTACTACTACCAACATTACTACTACCACCAACATTACTATTACCACCAACATTACTACTACCACCAACATTACTACTACCACCAACATTACTACTACCACCAACATTACTACTACCACCAACATTACTACTACCACCAACATTACTACTACCACCAAGATTACTACTACCAACATTACTACTACCACCAACATTACTACTACCACCAACATTACTACTACCACCAACATTACTACTACCACCAACATTACTACTACCACCAACATTACTACTACCACCAACATTACTATTACCACCAACATTACTACTACCAACATTACTACTACCACCAACATTACTACTACCACCTACATTACTACTACCACCAACATTACTATTACCACCAACATTACTACTACCACCAACATTACTACTACCACCAACATTACTATTACCACCAACATTACTACTACCACCAACATTACTACTACCACCAACATTACTACTACCACCAACATTACTACTACCACCAACATTACTACTACCACCAACATTACTAACTACCACCAACATTACTACTACCACCAACATTACTAATACCACCAACATTACTACTACCACCAACATTACTACTACCACCAACATTACAACTACCACCAACATTACTATTACCACCAACATTACTATTACCACCAACATTACTACTACCACCAACATTACTACTACCAACATTACTACTACCACCAACATTACTACTACCACCAACATTACAACTACCACCAACATTACTACTACCACCAACATTACTACTACCACCAACATTACTAATACCACCAACATTACTATTACCACCAACATTACTACTACTACCAACATTACTACTACCACCAACATTACTACTACCACCAACATTACTACTACCACCAACATTACTACTACCACCAACATTACTACTACCACCAACATTACTATACCACCAACATTACTACTGCCACCAACATTACTACTACCACCAACATGACTACTACCAACATTACTACTACTACCAACATTACTACTACCACCAACATTACTATTACCAACATTACTACTACCACCAACATTACTACTACCACCAACATTACTACTACCACCAACATTACTACTACCACCAACATTACTACTACCACCAACATTACTACTACCACCAACATTACTACTACCACCAACATTACTATTACCACCAACATTACTACTGCCACCAACATTACTACTACCACCAACATGACTACTACCAACATTACTACTACTACCAACATTACTACTACCACCAACATTACTATTACCAACATTACTACTACCACCAACATTACTACTACCACCAACATTACTACTACCACCAACATTACTACTACCACCAACATTACTACTACTACCAACATTACTACTACCACCAACATTACTATTACCAACATTACTACTACCACCAACATTACTACTACCACCAACATTACTACTACCACCAACATTACTACTACCACCAACATTACTACTACTACCAACATCACTACTACCACCAACATTACTATTACCACCAACATTACTACTACCACCAACATTACTACTACCACCAACATTACTACTACCACCAACATTCCTACTACCACCAACATTACTATTACCACCAACATTACTACTACTACCAACATTACTACTACCACCAACATTACTATTACCAACATTACTACTACCACCAACATGACTACTACCAACATTACTACTACTACCAACATTACTACTACCACCAACATTACTACTACCACCAACATTACTACTACCACCAACATTCCTACTACCACCAACATTACTATTACCACCAACATTACTACTACTACCAACATTACTACTACCACCAACATTACTATTACCAACATTACTACTACCACCAACATTACTACTACCACCAACATTACTGCTACCACCAACATTACTACTACCACCAACATTATTACTACCACCAACATTACTACTACCACCAACATTACTACTACCACCAACATTACTATTACTACCAACATTACTACTACCACCAACATTACTACTACTACCAACATTACTACTACCACCAACATTACTACTACTACCAACATTACTACTACCACCAAGATTACTACCACCAACATTACTACTACCACCAACATTACTATTACCACCAACATTACTACTACCACCAACATTACTACTACCACCTACATTACTACTACCACCAACATTACTACTACCACCAACATTACTACTACCACCAACATCACTACTACTACCAACATCACTACTACCACCAACATTACTACTACCACCTACATTACTACTACCACCAACATTACTACTACCACCAACATTACTACTACCACCAACATCACTACTACTACCAACATCACTACTACCACCAACATTACTACTACCACCAACATTACTACTACCACCAACATTACTACTACCACCAACATTACTACTACCACCAAGATTACTATTACCACCAACATTACTACTACCACCAACATTACTATTACCACCAACATTACTACTACCACCAACATTACTACTACCACCAACATTACTACTACCACCAACATTACTACTACCACCAACATTACTATTACTACCAACATTACTACTACCACCAACATTACTATTACCACCAACATTACTACTACCACCAACATGACTACTACCAACATTACTACTACTACCAACATTACTACTACCAACATCACTACTACCACCAACATTACTACTACCACCAACATTACTACTACCACCAACATTACTACTACCACCAACATTACTACTACCACCAACATTACTACTACCACCAACATTACTACTACCACCAACATCACTACTACCACCAACATTACTACTACTACCAACATTACTACTACCACCAACATTACTAACTACCACCAACATTACTACTACCACCAACATTACTATTACCACCAACATTACTATTACTACCAACATTACTACTACCACCAACATTACTACTACCAACATTACTACTACCACCAACATTACTACTACCACCAACATTACTACTACCACCAACATTACTACTACCACCAACATTACTAACTACCACCAACATTACTACTACCACCAACATTACTACTACCACCAACATTACTACTACCACCAACATTACTACTACCACCAACATTACTACTACCACAAACATTACTACTACCACCGACATTACTACTACTACCAACATTACTACTACCACCAACATTACTACTACCACCAACATTACTACTACTACCAACATTACTACTACTACCAACATTACTACTACCACCAACATTACTATTACTACCAACATTACTACTACCACCAACATTACTACTACCAACATTACTACTACCACCAACATTACTACTACCACCAACATTACTACTACCACCAACATTACTACTACTACCAACATTACTACTACTACCAACATTACTACTACCACCAACATTACTACTACCACCAACATTACTAACTACCACCAACATTACTAACTACCACCAACATTACTACTTCTACCAACATTACTACTACCACCAACATTACTATTACTACGAACATTACTACTACCACCAACATTACTACTACCAACATTACTACTACCACCAACATTACTAACTACCACCAACATTACTAACTACCACCAACATTACTACTACTACCAACATTACTACTACTACCAACATTACTACTACCACCAACATTACTAACTACCACCAACATTACTACTACCACCAACATTACTATTACTACCAACATTACTACTACCACCAACATTACTATTACTACCAACATTACTACTACCACCAACATTACTATTACTACCAACATTACTACTACCACCAACATTACTACTACCACTAACATTACTACTACCACCAACATTACTACTACCACCAACATTACTACTACCAACATTACTATTACTACCAACATTACTATTACTACCAACATTACTACTACCACCAACATTACTATTACTACCAACATTACTACTACCACCAACATTACTATTACTACCAACATTACTACTACCACTAACATTACTACTACCACCAACATTACTACTACCACCAACATTACTACTACCACCCACATTAATACTACTACCAACATTACTATTACTACCAACATTACTACTACCACTAACATTACTACTACCACCAACATTACTACTACCACCAACATTACTACTACCACCAACATTACTACTACCACCAACATTACTATTACTACCAACATTACTACTACCACCAACATTACTACTACCACTAACATTACTACTACCACCAACATTACTACTACCACCAACATTACTACCACCAACATTACTACTACCACCAACATTACTACTACCACCAACATTACTATTACCACCAACATTACTATTACCACCAACATTACTACTACCACCAACATTACTACTACCACCAACATTACTACTACCACCAACATTACTACTACCACCAACATTACTACTACCACCAACATTACTATTACTACCAACATTACTACTACCACCAACATTACTACTACTACCAACATTACTACTACTACCAACATTACTACTACCACCAACATTACTATTACTACCAACATTACGACTACCACCAACATTACTACTACCAACATTACTACTACCACCAACATTACTACTACCACCAACATTACTACTACCACCAACATTACTACTACTACCAACATTACTACTACTACCAACATTACTACTACCACCAACATTACTACTACCACCAACATTACTAACTACCACCAACATTACTAACTACCACCAACATTACTACTTCTACCAACATTACTACTACCACCAACATTACTATTACTACGAACATTACTACTACCACCAACATTACTACTAACACCAACATTACTACTACCACCAACATTACTACTACCACCAACATTACTACTACCACCAACATTACTACTACCACCAACATTACTATTACCACCAACATTACTATTACTACCAACATTACTACTACCACCAACATTACTACTACTACCAACATTACTACTACCACCAACATTACTACTACCAACATTACTACTACCACCAACATTACTAACTACCACCAACATTACTAACTACCACCAACATTACTACTACTACCAACATTACTACTACTACCAACATTACTACTACCACCAACATTACTAACTACCACCAACATTACTACTACCACCAACATTACTATTACTACCAACATTACTACTACCACCAACATTACTATTACTACCAACATTACTACTACCACCAACATTACTACTACCACCAACATTACTACTACCACCAACATTACTACTACCACTAACATTACTACTACTACCAACATTACTACTACCACCAACATTACTACTACCACTAACATTACTACTACTACCAACATTACTACTACCACCAACATTACTACTACCACCAACATTACTATTACTACCAACATTACTACTACCACCAACATTACTATTACTACCAACATTACTACTACCACCAACATTACTATTACTACCAACATTACTACTACCACCAACATTACTACTACCACCAACATTACTACTACCACCAACATTACTACCACCACCAACATTACTACTACTACCAACATTACTACTACCACCAACATTACTACTACCACTAACATTACTACTACCACCAACATTACTACTACCACCAACATTACTATTACCACCAACATTACTACTACCACCAACATTACTACTACTACCAACATTACTATTACCACCAACATTACTACTACCACCAACATTACTACTACCACCAACATTACTATTACCACCAACATTACTACTACCACCAACATTACTACTACCACCAACATTACTATTACCACCCACATTACTACTACCACCAACATTATTACTACTACCAACATTACTACTACCACCAACATTACTACTACCACCAACATTACTACTACCACCAACATTACTACTACTACCAACATTACTACTACCACCAACATTACTACTACCACCAACATTACTACTACCACCAACATTACTACTACCACCAACATTACTACTACCACCAACATTACTACTACTACCAACATTACTAATACCACCAAGATTACTACTACCACCAACATTACTACTACCACCAACATTACTACTACCAACATTACTACTACCACCAACATTACTACTACCACCAACATTACTACTACCACCAACATTACTACTACCACCAACATTACTACTACCACCAACATTACTACTACCACCAACATTACTACTACCACCAACATTACTACTACCACCAACATTACTACTACCAACATTACTACTACTACCAACATTACTACTACCACCAACATTACTACTACCACCAACATTACTACTACCACCAACATTACTACTACTAATACCAACATTACTACTACCACCAACATTACTACTACTACCAACATTATTACTACCACCAACATTACTACTACCACCAACATTACTACTACTACCAACATTACTACTACTACCAACATTACTACTACCACCAACATTACTACTACTACCAACATTATTACTACCACCAACATTACAACTACTACCAACATTACTACTACCACCAACATTACTACTACTACCAACATTACTATTACCACCAACATTACTACTACCACCAACATTATTACTACTACCAACATTACTATTACCACCAACATTACTACTACCACCAACATTACTACTACCACCAACATTACTACTACCACCAACATTACTACTACCACCAACATTACTACTACCACCAACATTACTACTACCACCAACATTACTACTACCACCAACATTACTACTACCACCAACATTACTACTACCACCAACATTACTACTACCACCAACATTACTACTACTACCAACATTACTACTACCACCAACATTACTACTACCACCAACATTACTACTACCACCAACATTACTACTACCACCAACATTACTACTACCACCAACATTACTACTACCACCAACATTACTACTACCACCAAAATTACTACTACCACCAACATTACTACTACTACCAACATTACTACTACCAACATTACTACTACCACCAACATTACTACTACTACCAACATTACTACTACCACCAAATTACTACTACCACCAACATTACTACTACCACCAACATTACTACTACCACCAACATTACTACTACCACCAACATTACTACTACTACCAACATTACTACTACCACCAACATTACTACTACCACCAACATTACTACTACCACCAACATTACTACTACCACCAAAATTACTACTACCACCAACATTACTACTACTACCAACATTACTACTACCAACATTACTACTACCACCAACATTACTATTACTACGAACATTACTACTACCACCAACATTACTACTACCACCAACATTACTACTACCACCAACATTACTACTACCACCAACATTACTATTACTACCAACATTACTACTACCACCAACATTACTACTACTACCAACATTACTACTACCACCAACATTACTACTACCAACATTACTACTACCACCAACATTACTAACTACCACCAACATTACTAACTACCACCAACATTACTACTACTACCAACATTACTACTACTACCAACATTACTACTACCACCAACATTACTAACTACCACCAACATTACTACTACCACCAACATTACTATTACTACCAACATTACTACTACTACCAACATTACTACTACCACCAACATTACTAACTACCACCAACATTACTACTACCACCAACATTACTATTACTACCAACATTACTACTACCACCAACATTACTACTACTACCAACATTACTACTACTACCAACATTACTACTACCACCAACATTACTATTACTACCAACATTACGACTACCACCAACATTACTACTACCACCAACATTACTATTACCACCAACATTACTATTACCACCAACATTACTACTACCACCAACATTACTACTACCACCAACATTACTACTACCACCAACATTACTACTACCACCAACATTACTACTACCACAAACATTACTAACTACCACCAACATTACTACTACCACCAACATTACTATTACTACCAACATTACTACTACCACCAACATTACTACTACTACCAACATTACTACTACTACCAACATTACTACTACCACCAACATTACTATTACTACCAACATTACGACTACCACCAACATTACTACTACCAACATTACTACTACCACCAACATTACTACTACCACCAACATTACTACTACCACCAACATTACTACTACTACCAACATTACTACTACTACCAACATTACTACTACCACCAACATTACTACTACCACCAACATTACTAACTACCACCAACATTACTACTTCTACCAACATTACTACTACCACCAACATTACTATTACTACGAACATTACTACTACCACCAACATTACTACTAACACCAACATTACTACTACCACCAACATTACTACTACCACCAACATTACTACTACCACCAACATTACTACTACCACCAACATTACTATTACCACCAACATTACTATTACTACCAACATTACTACTACCACCAACATTACTACTACTACCAACATTACTACTACCACCAACATTACTACTACCAACATTACTACTACCACCAACATTACTAACTACCACCAACATTACTACTACCACCAACATTACTACTACCACCAACATTACTACTACCACCAACATTACTACTACCACCAACATTACTACTACCACCAACATTACTATTACTACCAACATTACTACTACCACCAACATTACTACTACCACCAACATTACTACTACCACCAAGATTACTACTACCACCAACATTACTACTACCACCAACATTACTACTACTACCAACATTACTACTACTACCAACATTACTACTACTACCAACATCACTACTACCACCAACATTACTACTACCACCAACATTACTACTACCACCAACATTACTACTACCACCAACATTACTACTACCACCAACATTACTATTACTACCAACATTACTACTACCACCAACATTACTACTACCACCAACATTACTATTACCACCAACATTACTACTACCACCAACATTACTACTACCACCAACATTACTACTACCAACATTACTACTACTACCAACATTACTACTACCACCAACATTACTACTACCACCAACATTACTACTACTACCAACATTACTACTACCACCAACATTACTACTACCACCAACATTACTACTACCACCAACATTACTACTACCACCAACATTACTACTACTACCAACATTACTAATACCACCAACATTACTACTACCACCAACATTACTACTACTACCAACATTACTACTACTACCAACATTACTACTACCACCAACATTACTACTACCAACATTACTACTACCACCAACATTACTATTACTACCAACATCACTACTACCACCAACATTACTACTACCACCAACATTACTACTACCACCAACATTACTATTACTACCAACATTACTACTACCACCAACATTACTATTACTACCAACATTACTACTACCACCAACATTACTATTACTACCAACATCACTACTACCACCAACATTACTACTACCACCAACATTACTACTACCACCAACATTACTATTACTACCAACATTACTACTACCACCAACATTACTATTACCACCAACATTACTACTACCACCAACATTACTATTACCACCAACATTACTACTACCACCAACATTACTACTACCACCAACATTACTATTACCACCAACATTACTACTACCACCAACATTATTACTACTACCAACATTACTACTACCACCAACATTACTACTACCACCAACATTACTACTACCACCAACATTACTACTACTACCAACATTACTACTACCACCAACATTACTACTACCACCAACATTACTACTACCACCAACATTACTACTACCACCAACATTACTACTACCACCAACATTACTACTACCACCAACATTACTACTACTACCAACATTACTACTACCAACATTACTACTACCACCAACATTACTACTACCACCAAGATTACTACTACCACCAACATTACTACTACCACCAACATTACTACTACCACCAACATTACTACTACCACCAACATTACTACTACCACCAACATTACTACTACCAACATTACTACTACTACCAACATTACTACTACCACCAACATTACTACTACCACCAACATTACTACTACCACCAACATTACTACTACCACCAACATTACTACTACCACCAACATTACTACTACCACCAACATTACTACTACTACCAACATTACTACTACCAACATTACTACTACCACCAACATTACTACTACCACCAAGATTACTACTACCACCAACATTACTACTACCACCAACATTACTACTACCAACATTACTACTACCACCAACATTACTACTACCACCAACATTACTACTACCACCAACATTACTACTACCACCAACATTACTACTACCACCAACATTACTACTACCACCAACATTACTACTACCACCAACATTACTACTACCACCAACATTACTACTACCAACATTACTACTACTACCAACATTACTACTACCACCAACATTACTACTACCACCAACATTACTACTACTACCAACATTACTACTACCACCAACATTACTACTACCACCAACATTACTACTACCACCAACATTACTACTACCACCAACATTACTACTACCACCAACATTACTACTACCACCAACATTACTACTACCACCAACATTACTACTACCACCAACATTACTACTACCAACATTACTACTACTACCAACATTACTACTACCACCAACATTACTACTACCACCAACATTACTACTACTACCAACATTACTACTACCACCAACATTACTACTACCACCAACATTACTACTACCACCAACATTACTACTACCACCAACATTACTACTACCACCAACATTACTACTACCAACATTACTACTACTACCAACATTACTACTACCACCAACATTACTACTACCACCAACATTACTACTACCAACATTACTACTACCACCAACATTACTACTACCACCAACATTACTACCACCAACATTACTACTACTACCAACATTACTACTACCACCAACATTACTACTACCACCAACATTACTACTACTGCCAACATTACTACTACCAACATTACTACTACCACCAACATTACTACTACCACCAACATTACTACTACCACCAACATTACTACTACCAACATTACTACTACCACCAACATTACTACTACCACCAACATTACTACTACTACCAACATTACTACTACTACCAACATTACTACTACTACCAACATTACTACTACTACCAACATTACTACTACCACCAACATTACTACTACCACCAACATTACTACTACTACCAACATTACTACTACTACCAACATTACTACTACCACCAACATTACTACTACCACCAACATTACTACTACCACCAACATTACTACTACCACCAACATTACTACTACCACCAACATTACTACTACCACCAACATTACTACTACCACCAACATTACTACTACCACCAACATTACTACTACCAACATTACTACTACTACCAACATTACTACTACCACCAACATTACTACTACCACCAACATTACTACTACTACCAACATTACTACTACCACCAACATTACTACTACCACCAACATTACTACTACCACCAACATTACTACTACCACCAACATTACTACTACCACCAACATTACTACTACCACCAACATTACTACTACCAACATTACTACTACTACCAACATTACTACTACCACCAACATTACTACTACTACCAACATTACTACTACCACCAACATTACTACTACCACCAACATTACTACTACCACCAACATTACTACTACCACCAACATTACTACTACCACCAACATTACTACTACCACCAACATTACTACTACCACCAAAATTACTACTACCACCAACATTACTACTACTACCAACATTACTACTACCAACATTACTACTACCACCAACATTACTACTACTACCAACATTACTACTACCACCAACATTACTATTACTACCAACATTACTACTACCAACATTACTACTACCACCAACATTACTACTACTACCAACATTACTACTACCACCAACACACCATCATTACTACTACTACCAACATTACTACTACCACCAACATTACTATTACTACCAACATTACTACTACCACCAACATTACTACTACCACCAACATTACTACTACTACCAACATTACTACTACCACCAACATTACTACTACCACCAACATTACTACTACCAACATTACTACTACCACCAACATTACTATTACTACCAACATTACTACTACCACCAACATTACTACTACCACCAACATTACTACTACTACCAACATTACTACTACCACCAACATTACTACTACCACCAACATTACTACTACCACCAACATTACTATTACCACCAACATTACTACTACCACCAACATTACCATTACTACCAACATTACTACTACCACCAACATTGCTACTACCACCAACATTACTAACTACCACCAACATTACTAACTACCACCAACATTACTACTACTACCAACATTACTACTACCACCAACATTACTATTACTACCAACATTACTACTACCACCAACATTACAACTACCACCAACATTACTACTACCACCAACATTACTACTACCACCAACATTACTACTACCACCAACATTACTACTACCACCAACATTACTACTACCAACATTACTACTACCACCAACATTACCATTACTACCAACATTACTACTACCACCAACATTACTACTACCACCAACATTACTACTACCACCAACATTACTACTACCACCAACATTACTACTACCACCAACATTACTACTACCACCAACATTACTACTACCACCAACATTACTACTACCACCAACATTACTACTACCAACATTACTACTACCACCAACATTACTACTACCACCAACATTACTACTACTACCAACATTACTACTACCAACATTACTACTACCACCAACATTACTACTACTACCAACATTACTACTACCACCAACATTACTATTACCACCAACATTACTATTACTACCAACATTACTACTACCACCAACATTACTACTACCACCAACATTACTACTACCACCAACATTACTATTACCACCAACATTACTATTACCACCAACATTACTATTACCAACATTACTACTGCTACCAACATTACTACTACCACCAACATTACTACTACCAACATTACTACTACCACCAACATTACTAACTACCACCAACATTACTAACTACCACCAACATTACTATTACCACCAACATTACTACTACCACCAACATTACTACTACCACCAACATTACTACTACCACCAACATTACTACTACCACCAACATTACTACTACCACCAACATTACTACTACCACCAACATTACTATTACCACCAACATTACTATTACCAACATTACTAACTACTACCAACATTACTACTACCACCAACATTACTATTACCACCAACATTACTATTACCACCAACATTACTACTACCACCAACATTACTACTACCACCAAGATTACTACTACCAACATTACTACTACCACCAACATTACTACTACTACTACCAACATTACTACTACCACCAACATTACTACTACCACCAACATTACTATTACTACCAACATTACTATTACCACCAACATTACTACTACCACCAACATTACTACTACCACCAACATTACTACTACCACCAACATTACTACTACTACCACCAACATTACTACTACCACCAACATTACTACTACCACCAACATTACTATTACCACCAACATTACTACTACCACCAACATTACTACTACTACCAACATTACTACTACCACCAACATTACTACTACTACCAACATTACTACCACCAAGATTACTATTACCACCAACATTACTACTACCACCAACATTACTACTACCACCAACATTACTAATACCACCAACATTACATTACCACCAACATTACTACTACCACCAACATTACTACTACCACCAACATTACTACTACCAACATTACTACTACCACCAACATTACCATTACCACCAACATTACTACTACCACCAACATTACTACTACCACCAACATGACTACTACCAACATTACTACTACTACCAACATTACTACTACCAACATTACTACTACCACCAACATTACTACTACCACCAACATTACTACTACCACCAACATTACCATTACCACCAACATTACTACTACCACCAACATTACTACTACCACCAACATTACTACTACCAACATTACTACTACCACCAACATTACCATTACCACCAACATTACTACTACCACCAACATTACTACTACCACCAATATGACTACTACCAACATTACTACTACTACCAACATTACTACTACCAACATTACTACTACCACCAACATTACTACTACCACCAACATTACTACTACCACCAACACTACTACCACCAACATTACTACTACCACCAACATTACTACTACCACCAACATTACTACTACCAACATTACTACTACCACCAACATTACTACTACCACCAACATTACTACTACCACCAACATTACTGCTACCACCAACATTACTACTACCACCAACATTACTACTACCACCAACATTACTACTACTACCAACATTACTACTACCACCAACATTACTACTACCACCAACATTACTACTACCACCAACATTACTACTACCACCAACATTACTACTACCACCAACATTACTACTACCAACATTACTACTACCACCAACATTACTACTACCAACATTACTACTACCACCAACATTACTACTACCAACATCACTACTACCACCAACATTACTACTACCACCAACATTACTACTACCACCAACATTACTACTACCACCAACATTACTACTACCACCAACATTACTACTACTACCAACATTACTACTACCACCAACATTACTACTACCACCAACATTACTACTACCACCAACATCACTACTACTACCAACATCACTACTACCACCAACATTACTACTACCACCAACATTACTACTACCACCAACATTACTACTACCACCAACATTACTATTACTACCAACATTACTACTACCACCAACATTACTACTACCACCAACATTACTACTACTACCAACATTACTACTACTACCAACATTACTACTACCACCAACATTACTACTACCACCAACATTACTACTACCACCAACATTACTACTACTACCAACATTACTACTACCACCAACATTACTACTACCACCAACATTACTACTACCACCAACATTACCACTACCACCAACATTACTACTACCACCAACATTACTATACTACCAACATTACTACTACCACCAACATTACTACTACCACCAACATTACTACTACCACCAACATTACTACTACCACCAACATTACTACTACCACCAACATTACTACTACCACCAACATTACTACTACTACCAACATTACTACTACCACCAACATTACTATTACTACCAACATTACTACTACCAACATTACTACTACCACCAACATTACTACTACTACCAACATTACTACTACCACCAACATTACTACTACCACCAACATTACTACTACCACCAACATTACTACTACTACCAACATTACTACTACCACCAACATTACTATTACTACCAACATTACTACTACCACCAACATTACTACTACCACCAACATTACTACTACCACCAACATTACTACTACCACCAACATTACTACTACTACCAACATTACTACTACCACCAACATTACTACTACTACCAACATTACTACTACCACCAACATTACTACTACCACCAACATTACTACTACCACCAACATTACTACTACCACCAACATTACTACTACTACCAACATTACTACTACCACCAACATTACTATTACTACCAACATTACTACTACCAACATTACTACTACCACCAACATTACTACTACTACCAACATTACTACTACCACCAACATTACTACTACCACCAACATTACTACTACCACCAACATTACTACTACCACCAACATTACTACTACCAACATTACTACTACCACCAACATTACTATTACTACCAACATTACTACTACCACCAACATTACTACTACCACCAACATTACTACTACCACCAACATTACTAATACCACCAACATTACCTACTACCACCAACATTACTACTACACCAACATTACTACTACCACCAACATTACTACTACCAACATTACTACTACCACCAACATTACTACTACCACCAACATTACTACTACTACCAACATTACTACTACCAATTACTACTACCACCAACATTACTATTACTACCAACATTACTACTACCACCAACATTACTATTACCAACATTACTAACTACTACCAACATTACTACTACCAACATTACTACTACCACCAACATTACTATTACCACCAACATTACTATTACCAACATTACTACTACCACCAACATTACTACTACCAACATTACTACTACCACCAACATTACTACTACTACCAACATTACTACTACCACCAACATTACTACTACCACCAACATTACTACTACCACCAACATTACTAACTACCACCAACATTACTACTACCAACATTACTACTACCACCAACATTACTATTACTACCAACATTACTACTACCACCAACATTACTACTACTACCAACATTACTACTACCAACATTACTACTACCACCAACATTACTACTACCACCAACATTACTACTACCACCAACATTACTATTACTACCAACATTACTACTACCACCAACATTACTACTACCACCAACATTACTACTACCACCAACATTACTACTACCACCAACATTACTACTACCACCAACATTACTTCTACTCCCAACATTACTACTACCACCAACATTACTACTACCACCAACATTACTACTACTACCACCAACATTACTATTACCACCAACATTACTATTACCACCAACATTACTATTACCACCAACATTACTATTACCACCAACATTACTACTACCACCAACATTACTACTACCACCAACATTACTACTACCACCAAGATTACTACTACCAACATTACTACTACCACCAACATTACTACTACTACTACCAACATTACTACTACCACCAACATTACTACTACCACCAACATTACTACTACCACCAACATTACTATTACTACCAACATTACTATTACCACCAACATTACTACTACCACCAACATTACTACTACCACCAACATTACTAACTACCACCAACATTACTACTACCAACATTACTACTACCACCAACATTACTATTACTACCAACATTACTACTACCACCAACATTACTATTACTACCAACATTACTACTACCACCAACATTACTACTACCACCAACATTACTACTACCACCAACATTACTACTACCACCAACATTACTACTACCACCAACATTACTACTACTCCCAACATTACTACTACCACCAACATTACTATTACCACCAACATTACTATACCACCAACATTACTACTACCACCAACATTACTACTACCACCAACATTACTACTACCACCAACATTACTACTACCACCAACATTACTACTACCACCAAGATTACTACTACCAACATTACTACTACCACCAACATTACTACTACTACTACCAACATTACTACTACCACCAACATTACTACTACCACCAACATTACTATTACCACCAACATTACTACTACCACCAACATTACTACTACCACCAACATTACTACTACCACCAACATTACTACTACCAACATTACTACTACCACCAACATTACTACTACCACCAACATTACTACTACTACCAACATTACTACTACCAATATTACTACTACCACCAACATTACTATTACTACCAACATTACTACTACCACCAACATTACTATTACCAACATTACTAACTACTACCAACATTACTACTACCAACATTACTACTACCACCAACATTACTATTACCACCAACATTACTATTACCAACATTACTACTACCACCAACATTACTACTACCAACATTACTACTACCACCAACATTACTACTACTACCAACATTACTACTACCACCAACATTACTACTACCACCAACATTACTACTACCACCAACATTACTAACTACCACCAACATTACTACTACCAACATTACTACTACCACCAACATTACTATTACTACCAACATTACTACTACCACCAACATTACTACTACTACCAACATTACTACTACCAACATTACTACTACCACCAACATTACTACTTACCACCAACATTACTACTACCACCAACATTACTATTACTACCAACATTACTACTACCACCAACATTACTACTACCACCAACATTACTACTACCACCAACATTACTACTACCACCAACATTACTACTACCACCAACATTACTTCTACTCCCAACATTACTACTACCACCAACATTACTACTACCACCAACATTACTACTACTACCACCAACATTACTATTACCACCAACATTACTATTACCACCAACATTACTATTACCACCAACATTACTATTACCACCAACATACTACTACCACCAACATTACTACTACCACCAACATTACTACTACCACCAAGATACTACTACCAACATTACTACTACCACCAACATTACTACTACTACTACCAACATTACTACTACCACCAACATTACTACTACCACCAACATTACTACTACCACCAACATTACTATTACTACCAACATTACTATTACCACCAACATTACTACTACCACCAACATTACTACTACCACCAACATTACTAACTACCACCAACATTACTACTACCAACATTACTACTACCACCAACATTACTATTACTACCAACATTACTACTACCACCAACATTACTATTACTACCAACATTACTACTACCACCAACATTACTACTACCACCAACATTACTACTACCACCAACATTACTACTACCACCAACATTACTACTACCACCAACATTACTACTACTCCCAACATTACTACTACCACCAACATTACTATTACCACCAACATTACTATTACCACCAACATTACTACTACCACCAACATTTCTACTACCACCAACATTACTACTACCACCAACATTACTACTACCACCAACATTACTACTACCACCAAGATTACTACTACCAACATTACTACTACCACCAACATTACTACTACTACTACCAACATTACTACTACCACCAACATTACTACTACCACCAACATTACTATTACCACCAACATTACTACTACCACCAACATTACTACTACCACCAACATTACTACTACCACCAACATTAATACTACCATCAACATTACTACTACCACCAACATTACTACTACTACCAACATTACAACTACCACCAACATTACTACTACCACCAACATTACTACTACCACCAACATTACTACTACCACCAACATTACTACTACCACCAACATTACTATTACTACCAACATTACTACTACCACCAACATTACTACTACCAACATTACTACTACCACCAACATTACTATTACCACCAACATTACTACTACCACCAACATTACTACTACCAACATTACTACTACCACCAACATTACTACTACCACCAACATTACTACTACCACCAACATTACTACTACCACCAACATTACTATTACTACCAACATTACTACTACCACCAACATTACTACTACCAACATTACTACTACCACCAACATTACTACTACCACCAACATTACTACTACCACCAACATTACTACTACCACCAACATTACTACTACCACCAACATTACTATTACCACCAACATTACTACTACCACCAACATTACTACTACCACCAACATGACTACTACCAACATTACTACTACTACCAACATTACTACTACTACCAACATGACTACTACCAACATTACTACTACCACCAACATTACTACTACCACCAACATTACTATTACCACCAACATGACTACTACCAACATTACTACTACCACCAACATTACTACTACCACCAACATTACTACTACCACCAACATTACTACTAGCACCAACATTACTGCTACCACCAACATTACTACTACCACCAACATTACTACTACCACCAACATTACTACTACTACCAACATCACTACTACCACCAACATTACTACTACCACCAACATTACTACTACCAACATTACTACTACTACCAACATTACTACTACTACCAACATGACTACTACCAACATTACTACTACCACCAACATTACTACTACCACCAACATTACTACTACCAACATTACTACTACCACCAACATTACTACTACCACCAACATTACTACTACCACCAACATTACTACTACCACCAACATTACTACTACCACCAACATTACTATTACTACCAACATTACTACTACCACCAACATTACTATTACCACCAACATTACTACTACCACCAACATGACTACTACCAACATTACTACTACTACCAACATTACTACTACCAACATCACTACTACCACCAACATTACTACTACTACCAACATTACTACTACCACCAAGATTACTATTACCACCAACATTACTAACTACCACCAACATTACTACTACCACCAACATTACTACTACCACCAACATTACTACTACCACCAACATTACTACTACCACCAACATTACTACTACCAACATTACTACTACCACCAACATTACTACTACCACCAACATTACTACTACCACCAACATTACTACTACCACCAACATTACTACTACCACCAACATTACTACTACTACCAACATTACTACTACCACCAACATTACTACTACCACCAACATTACTAACTACCACCAACATTACTACTACCACCAACATTACTACTACTACCAACTTTACTACTACTACCAACATTACTACTACCACCAACATTACTACTACTACCAACATTACTATTACCATCAACATTACTACTACTACCAACATTACTACTACCACCAACATTACTACTACCACCAACATTACTACTACTACCAACATTACTACTGCTACCAACATTACTACTACCACCAACATTACTATTACTACCAACATTACTACTACCACCAACATTACTACTACCACCAACATTACTACTACCACCAACATTACTACTACTACCAACTTTACTACTACTACCAACATTACTACTACCACCAACATTACTACTACCACCAACATTACTACTACCACCAACATTACTACTACCACCAACATTACTACTACTACCAACATTACTACTACCACCAACATTACTACTACCACCAACATTACTAACTACCACCAACATTACTACTACTACCAACATTACTACTACCACCAACATTACTATTACTACGAACATTACTACTACCACCAACATTACTACTACCACCAACATCACTACTACCACCAACATTACTACTACCACCAACATTACTACTACCACCAACATTACTACTACCACCAACATTACTACTACCACCAACATTACTACTACCACCAACATTACTACTACCAACATTACTACTACCACCAACATTACTATTACCACCAACATTATTACTACCACCAACATTACTACTACTACCAACATTACTACTACCACCAACAATACTACTACCACCAACATTACTACTACCACCACAATTACTACTACTACCAACATTACTACTAATACCAACATTACTACTACCACCAACATTACTAATACCACCAACATTACTACTACCACCAACATTACTATTACCATCAACATTACTACTACCACCAACATTACTACTACCACCAACATGACTACTACCACCAACATTACTACTACCACCAACATTACTATTACCATCAACATTACTACTACCACCAACATTACTACTACCACCAACATTACTAATACCACCAACATTACTACTACCACCAACATTACTATTACCATCAACATTACTACTACCACCAACATTACTACTACCACCAACATTACTACTACCACCAACATTACTACTACCACCAACATTACTACTACCACCAACATTATTACTACTACCAACATTACTACTACCACCAACATTACTACTACCACCAACATGACTACTACCAACATTACTACTACCACCAACATAACTATTACTACCAACATTACTACTACCACCAACATTATTACTACTACCAACATTACTACTACCACCAACATTACTACTACTACCAACATTACTACTACCACTAACATTACTACTAATACCAACATTACTACTACAAACCAACATTTCTACTACTACCAACATTACTACTACCACCAACATTACTACTACCACCAACATTACTACAACCACCAACATTACTACTACTACCAACATTACTACTACCACCAACATTACTACTACCACCAACATTACTAACTACCACCAACATTACTAACTACCACCAACATTACTACTACTACCAACATTACTACTACCACCAACATTACTACTACCAACATTACTACTACCACCAACATTACTACTACCACCAACATTATTACTACTACCAACATTACTACTACCACCAACATTACTACTACTACCAACATTACTACTACTACCAACATTACTATTACCACCAACATTACTACTACTACCAACATTACTACTACCACCAACATTACTATTACTACCAACATTACTACTACCACCAACATTACTACTACCACCAACATTACTACTACCACCAACATTACTATTACTACCAACATTACTACTACCACCAACATTACTACTACCACCAACATTACTACTACCACCAACATTACTATTACCACCAACATTACTACTACCACCAACATTACTACTATCACCAACATTACTACTACCACCAACATTACTATTACCACCAACATTACTACTACCACCAACATTACTACTACCACCAACATTACTATTACCACCAACATTACTACTACTACCAACATTACTACTACCACCAACATTACTACTACCACCAACATTACTATTACCACCAACATTACTACTACCACCAACATTACTACTACTACCAACATTACTACTACCACCAACATTACTACTACCACCAACATTACTACTACCACCAACATTACTACTACAACCAACATTACTACTACTACCAACATTACTACTACCACCAACATTACTACTACCACCAACATTACTACTACCACCAACATTACTACTACCACCAACATTACTACTACCACCAACATTACTACTACTACCAACATTACTACTACCACCAACATTACTACTACCACCAACATTACTACTACCAACATTACTACTACCACCAACATTACTACTACCACCAACATTATTACTACTACCAACATTACTACTACCACCAACATTACTACTACCACCAGCATTACTACGACCACCAACATTACTATTACCACCAACATTACTACTACCACCAACATTACTACTACTACCAACATTACTACTACCACCAACATTACTACTACCACCAACATTACTACTACTACCAACATTACTACTACTACCAACATTACTACTACCACCAACATTACTAACTACCACCAACATTACTACTACTACCAACATTACTACTACTACCAACATTACTACTACCACCAACATTACTAACTACCACCAACATTACTACTACCACCAACATTACTACTACCACCAACATTACTACTACCACCAACATTACTACTACCACCAACATTACTACTACCACCATCATTACTACTACCACCAACATTATTACTACTACCAACATTACTACTACCACCAACATTACTACTACTACCAACATTACTACTACCAACATTACTACTACCAACATTACTATTACCACCAACATTACTAACTACCACCAACATTACTACTACTACCAACATTACTACTACCACCAACATTACTACAACCACCAACATTACTACTACCACCAACATTACTACTACCACCAACATTACAACTACCACCAAAATTACTACTACCACCAACATTACTACTACCACCTACATTATTACTACTACCATCATTACTACTACCACCAACATTACTACTACCACCAACATTACTACTACCACCAACATTACTACTACTACCAACATTACTACTACCACCAACATTACTACTACCAACATTACTACTACCACCAACATTACTACTACCACCAACATTACTACTACTACCAACATTACTACTACCACCAACATTACTATTACCACCAACATTACTACTACCACCAACAGTACTACAACCACCAACATTACTACTACCACCAACATTACTACTACCACCAACATTACTACTACCACCAACATTACTACTACCACCAACATTACTATTACCACCAACATTACTACTACCACCAACATTACTACTACCACCAACATTACTACTACCAACAACATTACTACTACCACCAACATTACTATTACCACCAACATTACTACTACTACCAACATTACTACTACCACCAACATTACTACTACCAACATTACTACTACCACCAACATTACTACTACCACCAACATTACTATTACCACCAACATTACTACTACCACCAACATTACTACTACCACCAACATTACTACTACTACCAACATTACTACTACCACCAACATTACTACTACCACCAACATTACTACTACTACCAACATTACTACTACTACCAACATTACTACTACCACCAACATTACTACTACCACCAACATTACTATTACCACCCACATTACTACTACCACCAACATTACTACTACCACCAACATTACTACTACTACCAACATTACTACTACCACCAACATTACTATTACCACCCACATTACTACTACCACCAACATTACTACTACCACCAACATTACTATTACCACCCACATTACTACTACCACCAACATTACTAATACCACCAACATTACTACTACTACCAACATTACTAACTACCACCAACATTACTACTACCACCAACATTACTAATACCACCAACATTACTACTACCAACATTACTACTACCACCAACATTACTACTACCACCAACATTACTACTACCACCAACATTACTACTACCACCAACATTACTACTACCACAAACATTACTACTACTACCAACATTACTACTACTACCAACATTACTACTACAACAACATTACTACTACCACCAACATTACTACTACCACCAACATTACTACTACTACCAACATTACTATTACTACCAACATTACTACTACCACCAACATTACTACTACTACCAACATTACTACTACTACCAACATTACTATTACCACCAACATTACTACTACCACCAACATTACTACTACCAACAACATTACTACTACTACCAACATTACTACTACTACCAACATTACTATTACCACCAACATTACTACTACCACCAACATTACTACTACCACCAACATTACTACTACCACCAACATGACTACTACCACCAACATTACTACTACAACCAACATTACCACTACTACCAACATTACTACTACCACCAACATTACTACTACCACCAAGATTACTACTACCACCAACATTACTACTACCAACATTACTACTACCACCAACATTACTAACTACCACCAACATTACTAACTACCACCAACATTACTACTACCACCAACATTACTACTACCACCAACATTACTACTACCACCAAGATTACTACTACCACCAACATTACTACTACCAACATTACTACTACCACCAACATTACTAACTACCACCAACATTACTAACTACCACCAACATTACTACTACCACCAACATTACTACTACCACCAACATTACTACTACCACCAAGATTACTACTACCACCAACATTACTACTACCAACATTACTACTACCACCAACATTACTAACTACCACCAACATTACTAACTACCACCAACATTACTACTACCACCAACATTACTACTACCACCAACATTACTACTACCACCAAGATTACTACTACCACCAACATTACTACTACCAACATTACTACTACCACCAACATTACTAACTACCACCAACATTACTAACTACCACCAACATTACTACTACCACCAACATTACTACTACCACCAACATTACTACTACCACCAAGATTACTACTACCACCAACATTACTACTACCAACATTACTACTACCACCAACATTACTAACTACCACCAACATTACTAACTACCACCAACATTACTACTACCACCAACATTACTACTACCAACATTACTACTACCACCAACATTACTACTACCACCAACATTACTACTACCACCAACATTACTACTACCACCAACATTACTACTACTACCAACATTACTACTACCACCAACATTACTACTACTACCAACATTACTACTACCACCAAGATTACTACTACCACCAACATTATTACTACTACCAACATTACTACTACTACCAACATTACTACTACCACCACCATTACTACTACCACCAACATTACTACTACTACCAACATTACTACTACCACCAACATTACTACTACCACCAACATTACTACTACCACCAACATTACTACTACCACCAACATTACTACTACCACCAACATTACTACTACCACCAACATTACTACTACCATCAACATTACTACTACCACCAACATTACTACTACCACCAACATTACTACTACCACCAACATTACTACTACCACCAACATTACTACTACTACCAACATTACTATTACCATCAACATTACTACTACCACCAACATTACTACTACCATCAACATTACTACTACTACCAACATTACTATTACTACCAACATTACTACTACTACCAACATTACTACTACCACCAACATTACTACTACTACCAACATTACTAACTACCATCAACATTACTACTACCACCAACATTACTACTACTACCAACATTACTACTACCACCAACATTACTATTACCATCAACATTACTACTACCACCAACATTACTATTACCATCAACATTACTACTCACCAACATTACTACTACCACCAACATTACTACTACTACCAACATTACTACTACCACCAACATTACTACTACCACCAAGATTACTACTACCACCAACATTACTACTACTACCAACATTACTACTACCACCAACATTACTACTACCACCAACATTACTATTACCATCAACATTACTACTACTACCAACATTACTACTACCACCAACATTACTACTACCACCAACATTACTACTACCAACATTACCTACCACCAACATTACTACTACCACCAACATTACTACTACCACCAACATTACTACTACCACCAACATTACTACTACTACCAACATTACTATTACCATCAACATTACTACTACTACCAACATTACTACTACCACCACATTACTACTACCACCAACATTACTACTACCACCAACATTACTACTACTACCAACATTACTACTACCACCAACATTACTACTACCACCAACATTACTATTACCATCAACATTACTACTACTACCAACATTACTACTACCACCAACATTACTACTACCACCAACATTACTACTACCACCAACATTACTACTACCACCAACATTACTAACTACCACCAACATTACTATTACCATCAACATTACTACTACCACCAACATTACTATTACCATCAACATTACTACTACTACCAACATTACTACTACCACCAACATTACTACTACCACCAACATACTATTACCATCAACATTACTACTACTACCAACATTACTACTACCACCAACATTACTACTACCACCAACATTACTATTACCATCAACATTACTACTACTACCAACATTACTACTACCACCAACATTACTACTACTACCAACATTACTACTACTACCAACATTACTACTACCACTAACATTACTACTACCACCAACATTACTACTACTACCAACATTACTACTACCACTAACATTACTACTACCACCAACATTACTACTACCACCAACATTACTACTCCCACCAACATTACTACTACCACCAACATTACTACTACCACCAACATTACTAACTACCACCAACATTACTACTACCACCAACATTACTATTACCATCAACATTACTACTACCACCAACATTACTACTACCATCAACATTACTACTACTACCAACATTACTACTACCACCAACATTACTACTACACCAACATTACTAATACCATCAACATTACTACTACCACCAACATTACTATTACCATCAACATTACTACTACCACCACATTACTACTACCATCAACATTACTACTACCACCAACATTACTATTACCATCAACATTACTACTACCACCAACATTACTACTACCATCAACATTACTACTACCACCAACATACTACTACCACCAACATTACTACTACCACCAACATTACTATTACCATCAACATTACTACTACCACCAACATTACTATTACCATCAACATACTACTACCACCAACATTACTATTACCATCAACATTACTACTACCACCAACATTACTACTACCATCAACATTACTACTACCACCAACATACTACTACCACCAACATTACTACTACCACCAACATTACTACTACTACCAACATTACTACTACCACCAACATTACTACTACCACCAACATTACTACTACTACCAACATTACTACTACTACCACTAACATTACTACTACTACCAACATTACTGCTACCACCAACATTACTACTACTACCAACATTACTACTACCACCAACATTACTACTACCACCAACATTACTACTACCACCAAGATTACTACTACCACCAACGTTACTACTACTACCAACATTACTACTACCACCAACATTACTACTACTACCAACATTACTACTACTACCACTAACATTACTACTACTACCAACATTACTGCTACCACCAACATTACTACTACCACCAACATTACTACTACCACCAACATTACTACTACCACCAACATTACTACTACCACCAACATTACAACTACCACCAACATTACTACTACCACCAACATTACTACTACCACCAACATTACTACTACCACCAACACTACTACCACCAACATTACTACTACCACCAACATTACTACTACCACCAACATTACTACTACCACCAACATTACTACTACCACCAACATTACTAACTACCACCAACATTACTACTACTACCACATTACTATTACCACCAACATTACTACTACTACCAACATTACTACTACCACCAACATTACTACTACTACCAACATTACTACTACTACCAACATTACTACTACTACCAACATTACTACTACCACCAACATTACTACTACCACCAACATTACTACTACTACCAACATTACTAACTACCACTAACATTACTACTACCACCAACATTACTACTACCACCAACATTACTACTACCACCAACATTACTACTACCACCAACATTACTACTACCACCAACATTACTACTACCACCAACATTACTACTACCAACATTACTACTACTACCAACATTACTACTACCACCAACATTACTACTACCACCAACATTACTACTACCACTAACATACTACTACCACCAACATTACTACTACCACCAACATTACTATTACTACCAACATTACTACTACCACCAACATTACTACTACCACCAACATTACTACTACCACCAACATTACTACTACCACCAACATTACTACTACCACCAACATTACTACTACCACCAACATTACTACTACTACCAACATTACTACTACCACCAACGTTACTACTACTACCATCATTACTACTACCACCAACATTACTACTACCACCAACATTACTACTACCACCAACATACTACTACCACCAACATTACTACTACCAACATTACTACTACCAACATTACTACTACCACCAACATTACTACTACCACCAACATTACTACTACTACCAACATTACTATTACCACCAACATTACTAACTACCACCAACATTACTACTACTACCAACATTACTACTACCACCAACATTACTACTACCACCAACATTACTACTACTACCACATTACTACACCTCCACCAACATTACTACTACCACCAACATTACTACTACACCAACATTACTACTACCACCAACATTACTACTACCACCACATTACTACTACACCAACATTACTACTACCACCAACATTACTACTACCACCAACATTACTACTACCAACATTACTACTACCAACATTACTACTACCACCACATACTACTACACCAACATTACTACTACTACCAACATTACTATTACCACCAACATTACTAACTACCACCAACATTACTACTACTACCAACATTACTACTACCACCAACATTACTACTACCACCAACATTACTACTACTACCAACATTACTACTACCACCAACATTACTACTACCACCAACATTACTACTACCACCAACATACTACTACTACCTAACAATTACTAACCCACCAACATTACAACTACCACCAACATTACAACAACTACCAACATTACTACTACCACCAACATTACTACTACCACCAACATTACTACTACCACCAACATTACTACTACTACCAACATTACTACTACCACCAACATTACTACTACCACCAACATTACTACTACCACCAACATTACTACTACCACCAACATTACTACTACTACCAACATTACTACTACCACCAACATTACTACTACCACCAACATTACTACTACCACCAACATTACTACTACCACCAACATTACTACTACCACCAACATTACTACTACCACCAACATTACTACTACACCAACATTACTACTACCAACATTACTACTACCAACATTACTATTACCACCAACATTACTGCTACCACCAACATTACTACTACCACCAACATTACTACTACCACCAACATTACTACTACCACCAACATTACTATTACCACCAACATTACTACTACCACCAACATTACTACTACCACCAACATTACTACTACCACCAACATTACTACTACCACCAACATTACTACTACCACCAACATTACTACTACTACCAACATTAATACTACCAACATTACTACTACCAACATTACTACTACCACCAACATTACTACTACCACCAACATTACTACTACCACCAACATTACTATTACCACCAACATTACTACTACCACCAACATTACTACTACCACCAACATTATTACTACCACCAACATTACTACTACCACCAACATTACTACTACCACCAACATTACTACTACTACCAACATTACTACTACCAACATTACTACCACCAACATTACTACTACCACCAACATTACTACTACCACCAACATTACTACTACCACCAACATTACTATTACCACCAACATTACTGCTACCACCAACATTACTACTACCACCAACATTACTACTACCACCAACATTACTACTACTACCAACATTACTACTACCACCAACATTACTACTACCACCAACATTACTACTACCACCAACATTACTACTACCACCAACATTACTACTACCACCAACATTACTACTACCACCAACATTACTACTACTACCAACATTACTACTACCACCAACATTACTACTACCACCAACATTACTACTACCACCAACATTACTACTACCACCAACATTACTACTACTACCAACATTACTACTACCACCAACATTACTGCTACCACCAACATTACTACTACCACCAACATTACTACTACCACCAACATTACTACTACCACCAACATTACTACTACCACCAACATTACTACTACCACCAACATTACTACTACCACCAACATTACTACTACTACCAACATTACTACTACCACCAACATTACTACTACCAACATCACTACTACCACCAACATTACTACTACCACCAACATTACTACTACCACCAACATTACTACTACCACCAACATTACTACTACCACCAACATTACTACTACTACCAACATTACTACTACCACCAACATTACTACTACTACCAACATTACTACTACCACCAACATTACTACTACCACCAACATTACTACTACCACCAACATTACTACTACTACCAACATTACTACTACCACCAACATTACTACTACTACCAACATTACTACTACCACCAACATTACTACTACCACCAACATTACTACTACTACCAACATTACTACTACTACCAACATCACTACTACCACCAACATTACTACTACCACCAACATTACTACTACCACCAACATTACTACTACTACCAACATTACTACTACTACCAACATCACTACTACCACCAACATTACTACTACCACCAACATTACTACTACCACCAACATTACTACTACTACCAACATTACTACTACCACCAACATTACTACTACCACCAACATTACTACTACCACCAACATTACTACTACCAACATTACTACTACCACCAACATTACTACTACCACCAACGTTACTACTACCAACATTACTACTACCAACATTACTACTACCACCAACATTACTACTACTACCAACATTACTACTACTACCAACATCACTACTACCACCAACATTACTACTACCACCAACATTACTACTACCACCAACATTACTACTACCACCAACATTACTACTACCACCAACATTACTACTACCAACATTACTACTACCACCAACATTACTACTACCACCAACATTACTACTACCACCAACATTATTACTACCACCAACATTACTACTACCACCAACATTACTACTACCACCAACATTACTACTACCACCAACATTACTACTACCAACATTACTACTACCACCAACATTACTACTACTACCAACATTACTACTACCAACATTACTACTACCACCAACATTACTACTACTACCAACATTACTACTACCAACATTACTACTACCACCAACATTACTACTACCACCAACATTACTACTACCACCAACATTACTACTACCACCAACATTACTACTACCACCAACATTATTACTACCACCAACATTACTACTACCACCAACATTACTACTACCACCAACATTACTACTACCACCAACATTACTACTACCAACATTACTACTACCACCAACATTACTACTACTACCAACATTACTACTACCACCAACATTACTACTACTACCAACATTACTACTACCACCAACATTACTACTACTACCAACATTACTACTACCAACATTACTACTACCACCAACATGACTACTACCACCAACATTACTACTACCACCAACATTACTACTACCACCAACATTACTACTACCACCAACATTACTACTACCACCAACATTACTACCACCAACATTACTATTACTACCAACATTACTACTACCACCAACATTACTACTACCACCAACATTACTACTACCAACATTACTACTACCACCAACATTACTACTACCAACATTACTACTACCACCAACATTACTACTACCAACATTACTACTACCACCAACATTACTACTACCAACATTACTACTACCACCAACATTATTACTACCACCAACATTACTACTACCACCAACATTACTACTACCAACATTACTACTACCACCAACATTACTACTACCAACATTACTACTACCACCAACATTATTACTACCACCAACATTACTACTACCACCAACATTACTACTACCAACATTACTACTACCACCAACATTACTACTACCAACATTACTACTACCACCAACATTATTACTACCACCAACATTACTACTACCACCAACATTACTATTACCACCAACATTACTATTACCACCAACATTACTACTACCAACATTACTAATACCACCAACATTACTACTACCACCAACATTACTACTACCAACATTACTACTACCACCAACATTACTACTACCAACATTACTACTACCACCAACATTACTACTACTACCAACATTACTACTACCACCAACATTACTACTACCACCAACATTACTACTACCAACATTATTACTACCACCAACATTACTACTACCACCAACATTACTACTACCACCAACATTACTACTACCACCAACATTACTACTACCACCAACATTACTACTACCACCAACATTACTACTACCACCAACATTACTACTACCACCAACATTATTACTACCACCAACATTATTACTACCACCAACATTACTACTACCACCAACATTACTACTACCAACATTACTACTACCACCAACATTACTACTACCACCAACATTATTACTACCACCAACATTACTACTACCACCAACATTACTACTACCAACATTACTACTACCACCAACATTACTACTACCAACATTACTACTACCACCAACATTATTACTACCACCAACATTACTACTACCACCAACATTACTACTACCAACATTACTACTACCACCAACATTACTACTACCAACATTACTACTACCACCAACATTACTACTACTACCAACATTACTACTACCACCAACATTACTACTACCACCAACATTACTACTACCAACATTACTACTACCACCAACATTATTACTACCACCAACATTACTACTACCACCAACATTACTACTACCAACATTACTACTACCACCAACATTACTACTACCACCAACATTACTACTACCAACATTACTACTACCAACATTACTACTACCACCAACATTACTACTACCACCAACATTACTACTACTACCAACATTACTACTACTACCAACATTACTACTACCACCAACATTACTACTACCACCAACATTACTACTACCACCAACATTACTACTACCACCAACATTACTACTACCACCAACATTACTACTACCACCAACATTACTACTACCACCAACATTACTACTACCACCAACATTACTACTACTACCAACATTACTACTACCACCAACATTACTACTACTACCAACATTACTACTACCACCAACATTACTACTACTACCAACATTACTACTACCACCAACATTACTACTACTGCCAACATTATTACTACCACCAACATTACTACTACCACCAACATTACTACTACCACCAACATTACTACTACCACCAACATTACTACTACCAACATTACTACTACTGCCAACATTATTACTACCACCAACATTACTACTACCACCAACATTACTACTACCAACATTACTACTACCACCAACATTACTACTACTACCAACATTACTACTACCACCAACATTACTACTACCACCAACATTACTACTACCACCAACATTACTACTACCACCAACATTACTACTACCACCAACATTACTACTACCACCAACATTACTACTACTACCAACATTACTACTACCACCAACATTACTACTACCACCAACATTACTACTACCACCAACATTACTACTACTACCAACATTACTACTACCACCAACATTACTACTACCACCAACATTACTACTACCACCAACATTACTACTACCACCAACATTACTACTACCACCAACATTACTACTACCACCAACATTACTACTACCACCAACATTACTACTACCACCAACATTACTACTACTGCCAACATTATTACTACCACCAACATTACTACTACTGCCAACATTATTACTACCACCAACATTACTACTACTACCAACATTACTACTACCACCAACATTACTACTACCACCAACATTACTACTACCACCAACATTACTACTACCACCAACATTACTACTACCACCAACATTACTACTACCAACATTACTACTACCACCAACATTACTACTACTGCCAACATTATTACTACCACCAACATTACTACTACCAACATTACTACTACCACCAACATTACTACTACCACCAACATTACTACTACTGCCAACATTATTACTACCACCAACATTACTACTACTGCCAACATTATTACTACCACCAACATTACTACTACTACCAACATTACTACTACCACCAACATTACTACTACCACCAACATTACTACTACCACCAACATTACTACTACTGCCAACATTATTACTACCACCAACATTACTACTACTGCCAACATTATTACTACCACCAACATTACTACTACTACCAACATTACTACTACCACCAACATTACTACTACCACCAACATTACTACTACTACCAACATTACTACTACTACCAACATTACTACTACCACCAACATTACTACTACTGCCAACATTATTACTACCACCAACATTACTACTACTGCCAACATTATTACTACCACCAACATTACTACTACCACCAACATTACTATTACCACCAACATTACTACTACTACCAACATTACTACTACCACCAACATTACTACTACTACCAACATTACTACTACCACCAACATTACTACTACCACCAACATTACTACTACTGCCAACATTATTACTACCACCAACATTACTACTACTACCAACATTATTACTACCACCAACATTACTACTACCACCAACATTACTACTACCACCAACATTACTACTACCACCAACATTACTACCACCAACATTACTACTACCACCAACATTACTACTACCACCAACATTACTACTACCACCAACATTACTACTACCAACATTACTACTACCACCAACATTACTACTACTACCAACATTACTACTACTACCAACATTACTACTACTACCAACATTACTACTACCACCAACATTACTACTACCACCAACATTACTACCACCAACATTACTACCACCAACATTACTACTACCACCAACATTACTACTACTACCAACATTACTACTACCACCAACATTACTACTACTACCAACATTACTACTACCACCAACATTACTACTACTACTACCAACATTACTACTACTACCAACATTACTACTACCACCAACATTACTACTACTACCAACATTACTACTACCACCAACATTACTACTACTACCAACATTACTACTACCACCAACATTACTACTACCACCAACATTACTACTACTACCAACATTACTACTACCACCAACATTACTACTACCACCAACATTACTACTACCACCAACATTACTACTACCACCAACATTACTACTACCACCAACATTACTATTAATACCAACATTACTACTACCACCAACATTACTACTACCACCAACATTACTACTACCACCAACATTACTATTACTACCAACATTACTACTACTACCAACATTACTACTACCACCAACATTACTCTTACTACCAACATTACTATTACCACCAACATTACTATTACCACCAACATTACTACTACCACCAACATTACTATTACTACCAACATTACTACTACTACCAACATTACTATTACCACCAACGTTAATATTACCACCAACATTACTACTACCACCAACATTACTACTACTACCAACATTACTATTACCACCATCATTACTACTACCACCAACATTACTATTACCACCAACGTTAATATTACCACCAAGATTAACAGTATATTCAAAAGTCTTTCCAGTTATATGTTAACAGCTTATCGAACAGTCTTTCCAGTTATATAACAGTATATGCAACAGTCTTTCCAGTTATACAACAGTATATCCAACAGTCTTTCCAGTTATATAACAGTATATCCAACAGACTTTTCAGTTATATAATAGTATACTCAACAGTCTTTCCAGTTATATATCAGTATATACAACAGTCTTTGCAGTTATATAACAGTATATCCAACACTGTTTCCAGTTATATAACAGTATATCCAACAGTCTTTCCAGTTACATGTTAACACTATATCCAACAGTCTTTCCAGTTATATAACACTATATCCAACAGTCTTTCCAAGTATATAACAGTATACCCAATAGTCTTTCCAGTTATATATTAACAGTATATTCAACAGTATTTCCGGTTATATAACAGTATATACAACAGTCTTTCCAGTTATATGTTAACAGTATATCCAACAGTCTTTCCAGTTATCTAACAGTATGTTCAACATTCTTTCCAGTTATACGTTAACAGTATATCCAACAGTCTTTCCAGTTATATGTTAACACTATATCCAACAGTCTTTCCAGTTATATGTTAACATTATATACAAGTCTTTCTAGTTATATGTTAACAGTATATTCAACAGTCTTTCCAGTTATTTGTTAACAGTATACCCAACAGTCTTTCCAGTTATATGTTAACAGTATATTCAACAGTCTTTCCAGTTATATGTTAACAGTATATCCAACAGACTTTCCAGTTATATAACAGTATATCAAACTGTCTTTCCAGATATATGTTAACAGTATATCCAACAGTCTTTCCAGTTATATGTTAACAGTATATTCAACAGTTTTTCCAGTTATATAACAGTATATCGAACAGTCTTTCCAGGTATATAACAGTATATCCAACAGTCTTTCCAGTTCTATGTTCACAGTATATCCAACAGTCTTTCCAGTTATATGTTAACAGCATATCCTACAGTCTTTCCAGTTATATGTTAACAGTATATCCAACGGTCTTTCCAGTTATATGTCAACAGTATGTTCAACTGTCTTTCCAGTTATATAACAGTATTCCCAACAGTCTTTCCAGTTATATGTTAACAGTATATCCAACAGTCTTTCCAGTTATATAACAGTATATCCAACAGTCTTTCCAGTTATATGTTAACAGTATATCTAACAGTTTTCCAGTTATATGTTAACAGTATATTCACCACTGTTTCCAGTTATAGGGTAACAGTATATCCAACAGTCTTTGCAGTTATATATTAACAGTATATCCAACAATGTTTCCAGTTATATGTTAACGGTATATCGTACAGTCTTTCCAGTTATATAACAGTATATTCAACAGTCTTTCCAGTTATATGTTAACAATATATCCAACAGTCTTTTGAGTAATATAACAGTTTATTCAATAGTCTTTCCAGTTATATGTTAACAGTATATCCAACAGTCTTTCCAGTTATATAACAGTATATCCAACAGTCTTTCCAGTTATATGTTAACAGATATCCAACATTCTTTCCAGTTATATGTTAACAGTATAATCAACAGTCTTTCCTGTTATATGTTAACAGTATATTGAATAGTCTTTCCAGTTATATGTTAACAGTATATTGAACAGTCTTCCAGTTATATGTTAGAAGTATATCCAACAGTCTTTCCAGTTATATGTTAACAGTATATCCTACAGCCTTTCCAGTTATATGTTAACAGTATATTCAACAGTCTTTCCAGTTATATAACAGTATTCCCAACAGTCTTTCCAGTTTTATGTCAACAGTATATCCAACAGTCTTTCCAGTTATATAACTGCATATCCAACAGTCTTTCCAGTTATATAACAGTATATCCAACAGTCTTTCCAGTAATATGTTAACAGTATATCTAACAGTTTTCCAGTTATATGTTAACAGTATATTCACCAGACTTTCCAGTTATATAACAGTATATCCAACACTCTTTCCAGATATATGTTAACAGTATATCCAACGGTCTTTCCAGTTATATGTTAGGAGTATATCCAACAATCTTTCCAGTTATATAACAGTATATTCAACAGTCTTTCCAGTTATATAACATTATATCCAACAGTCTTTCCAGTTATATGTTAACAGTATATCTAACAGTTTTCCAGTTCTATGTTAACAGTATATCTAACAGACTTTCCAGTTATATGATAACAGCATATCCTACAGTCTTTCCAGTTATATGTTAACAGTATATTCAACAGTCTTTCCAGTTATATATTAACAGAATATCCAACAGTGTTTCCAGTTATATGTTAACAGTATATCCAACAGACTTTCCAGTTATATAACAGTATATCAAACAGTCTTTCCAGATATATGTTAACAGTATATCCAACGGTCTTTCCAGTTATATGTTAGGAGTATATCCAACAATCTTTCCAGTTATATAACAGTATATTGAACAGTCTTTCCAGTTATATAACAGTATATTCAAAACTCTTTCCAGTTATATAACATTATATCCAACAGTCTTTCCAGTTATATGTTAACAGTATATCTAACAGTTTTCCAGTTATATGTTAACAGTATGTCGAACAGTCTTTGCAGTTATATGTTAACAGTATATTCAACAGTTTTTCCAGTTATATAACAGTATATCGAACAGTCTTTCCAGTTATATAACAGTATATCCAACAGTCTTTCGAGTTCTATGTTAACAGTATATCCAACAGTCTTTCCAGTTATATGATAACAGCATATCCTACAGTCTTTCCAGTTATGTGTTAACAGTATATCCAACGGTCTTTCCAGTTATATGTTAACAGTATATTCAACAGTCTTTCCAGTTATATAACAGTATTCCCAACAGTCTTTCCAGTTATATGTTAACAGTATATCCAACAGTCTTTCCAGTTATATAACTGTATATCCAACAGTATTTCCAGTTATATAACAGTATATCCAACAGTCTTTCCAGTTATATGTTAACAGTATATTCACCACTGTTTCCAGTTATAGGGTAACAGTATATCCAACAGTCTTTCCAGTTATATATTAACAGTATATCCAACAGTGTTTCCGGTTATATGTTAACAGTATATTGAATAGTCTTTCCAGTTATATGTTAACAGTATATTGAACAGTCTTCCAGTTAAATGTTAGAAGTATATCCAACAGTCTTTCAACTTATATGTTAACAGTATATCCAACAGACATTCCAGTTATATGTTAACAGTATATTCAACAGTCTTTCCAGTTATATAACAGTATTCCCAACAGTCTTTCCAGTTTTATGTTAACAGTATATCCAACAGTCTTTCCATTTATATAACTGTATAACCAACAGTCTTTCCAGTTATATAACAGTATATCCAGCAGTCTTTCCGGTAATATGTTAACAGTATATTCACCAGACTTTCCAGTTATATAACAGTATATCAAACAGTCTTTCCAGATATATGATAACAGTATATCCAACGGTCTTTCCAGTTATATGTTAGGAGTATATCCAACAGTCTTTCCAGTTATATAACAGTATATTGAACAGTCTTTCCAATTATATAACAGTATCTTCAACAGTCTTTCCAGGTATATAACATTATATCCAACAGTCTTTCCAGTTATATGTGAACAGTATATCTAACAGTTTTCCAGTTATATGTTAACAGTATATCGTACAGTCTTTCCAGTTATATGATAACAGTATATCGTACAGTCTTTCCAGTTATATGTTAACAGTATATCGAACAGTCTTTCCAGTTATATGTTTACAGTATATTCAACAGTCTTTCCAGTTATATAACAATATGTTCAACAGTCTTTCCAGTTATATAATAGTATACTCAACAGTCTTTCCACTTATATATCAGTATATACAACAGTCTTTGCAGTTACATAACAGTATATCCAACAGTCTTCCAGTTATATGTTAACAGTATATCCATCAGTCTTTCCAGTTATATGTTAACACTATATACAACAGCCTTTACAAGTATATAACAGTATACCCAATAGTCTTTCCAGTTATATATTAACAGTATATTCAACAGTCTTTCCAGTTATATGTTAACAGTAAATCCAACAGTCTTTCCAGTTATATGTTAACAGTATATCCAACAGTGTTTCCAGTTATATAACAGTATATTCAACAGTCTTTCCAGTTATATGTTAACAGTATATTCAACAGTCTTATCAGTTATATAACAGTATATTCAACAGTCTTTCCAATTATTTGTTAACAGTATATCCAACAGTCATTCCGGTTATATATTAACAGTATATTCAACAGTATTTCCGGTTATATAACAGTATATTCAACAGTCTTACCAGTTATAGGGTAACAGTATATCCAACAGTCTTTCCAGTTATATAACAGTATATACAACAGTCTTTCCAGTTATATGTTACCAGTATATCCAACAGTCTTTCCAGCTATATGTTAACAGTATATTCAACAGTCTTTCCAGTTATATGTTAACAGTATATCCAACAGATTTTCCAGTTATATAACAGTATATCCAACAGTAATTCAATTTATATGTTAACATTATATCCAACAGTCTTTCCAGTTATATGTTAACAGTATATCCAACAGTCTTTCCAGTTATATGTTGATAGTATATCCAACAGTCTTTCCAGTTATATTACAGTATATCCAACAGTCTTTCCAGTTATATATTTACAGTATATCTAACAGTATTACAGTTATATGTTAACAGTATATCCAACAGTCTTTCTGGTTATATGTTAACAGTATATCCTACAGTCTTTCCAGTTATATAAGAGCATATCCAACAGTGTTTACAGTTATATGTTAACAGTATATCCAACAGTCTTTCCAGTTATATAACAATATATCCAACAGTCTTTCCAGTTATATAACAGTATACCCAACAGTCTTTCAAGTTATATAACAATATATCCAACAGTCTATCCAGTTATATGTTAACAGTATATCCAACAGTCTTTCCAGTTATATATTTCCAGTATATCCAACAGTCTTTCCAGTTATATAACAGTATATCCAAAAGTCTTTCCATTTATATAGCAGTATATCCAACAGTCTTTCCAATTATATAACAGTATATCCAACAGTCTTTCCAGTTATATATTAACAGTATATCTAAAAGTTTTCCAGTTATATGTTAAAAGTAAATTCACTAGTCTTTCCAGTTATAGGTTAACAGTATATCCTACAGTCTTTCCAGTTATATAAGAGCATATCCAACAGTGTTTCCAGTTATATGTTAACAGTATATCCAACAGTCTTTCCAGTTATATGTTAACAGTATATCCTACAGACTTTCCAGTTATATAACACTATATCCAACAGTCTTTCCAGTTATATGTTAACATTATAAACAAATCTTCCTAGTTATATGTTAACAGTATATTCAACAGTCTTTCCAGTTATATGTTAACAGTATATCCAACAGTCTTTCCAGTTATATGTTAACAGATATCCAACAGTCTTTCCAGTTATATGTTAACATTATATACAAGTCTTTCTAGTTATATGTTAACAGTATATTCAACAGTTTTTCCAGTTATATGTTGACAGTATATCTAACAATCTTTCCAGTTATATGTTAACAGTATATTCAACAGTATTTCCGGTTATATAAATGTATATCCAACAGTCTTTCCAGTTCTATGTTAACAGTATATCCAACAGTCTTTCCAGTTATATAACAGTATATCCTACAGTCTTTCCATTTATATAGCAGTATATCCAACAGTCTTTCCAGTTATATAACAGTATATTCAACAGCCTTTCCAGTTCTATGTTAACAGTATATCCAACAGTCTTTCCAGTTATATGTTAACAGTATATCCAACAGTCTTTCCAGTTATATGTTGATAGTATATCCAACAGTCTTTCCAGTTATATTACAGTATATCCAACAGTCTTTCCAGTTATATATTTACAGTATATCTAACAGTATTACAGTTATATGTTAACAGTATATCCAACAGTCTTTCTGGTTATATGTTAACAGTATATCCTACAGTCTTTCCAGTTATATAAGAGCATATCCAACAGTGTTTACAGTTATATGTTAACAGTATATCCAACAGTCTTTCCAGTTATATAACAATATATCCAACAGTCTTTCCAGTTATATAACAGTATACCCAACAGTCTTTCAAGTTATATAACAATATATCCAACAGTCTATCCAGTTATATGTTAACAGTATATCCAACAGTCTTTCCAGTTATATATTTCCAGTATATCCAACAGTCTTTCCAGTTATATAACAGTATATCCAAAAGTCTTTCCATTTATATAGCAGTATATCCAACAGTCTTTCCAATTATATAACAGTATATCCAACAGTCTTTCCAGTTATATATTAACAGTATATCTAAAAGTTTTCCAGTTATATGTTAACAGTAAATTCACTAGTCTTTCCAGTTATAGGTTAACAGTATATCCTACAGTCTTTCCAGTTATATAAGAGCATATCCAACAGTGTTTCCAGTTATATGTTAACAGTATATCCAACAGTCTTTCCAGTTATATGTTAACAGTATATCCTACAGACTTTCCAGTTATATAACACTATATCCAACAGTCTTTCCAGTTATATGTTAACATTATAAACAAATCTTCCTAGTTATATGTTAACAGTATATTCAACAGTCTTTCCAGTTATATGTTAACAGTATATCCAACAGACTTTCCAGTTATATGTTAACAGATATCCAACAGTCTTTCCAGTTATATGTTAACATTATATACAAGTCTTTCTAGTTATATGTTAACAGTATATTCAACAGTCTTTCCAGTTATATGTTGACAGTATATCTAACAATCTTTCCAGTTATATGTTAACAGTATATTCAACAGTATTTCCGGTTATATAAAAGTATATCCAACAGTCTTTCCAGTTCTATGTTAACAGTATATCCAACAGTCTTTCCAGTTATATAACAGTATATCCTACAGTCTTTCCATTTATATAGCAGTATATCCAACTGTCTTTCCAGTTATATAACAGTATATTCAACAGCCTTTCCAGTTCTATGTTAACAGTATATCCAACAGTCTTTCCAGTTATATAACAGTATATCCAACAGTCTTTCCAATTATATGTTAACAGTATATCCAACAGTCTTTCCAGTTATATGTTAACAGTATATCCAACAGTCTTCCCAGTAAATATGTTAACAGTATATCCAACCGTCTTTCCTGTTGTATAACGGTATATCCAAAGTTTTTTCCAGTTATGTTAACAATATATCCAACAGTCTTTCCAGTTACATAACAGTATATCCAACAGTCTTTCCAGTTACATGTGAACAGTATATTCAATAGTTTTTCAGGTATATGTTAACAGTAAATTCAACAGTTTTTTCCAGTTATATGTTAATGCTATATCCAACAGTCATTCCAGTTATATAACAGTATTTTCAACGGTCTTTCCAGTTATATGTTAACAGTATATCCAACAGTCTTTCCAGTTATATGTTGACAGTATATCCAACATTCTTTCCAGTTATATGTTAACAGTATTTTGAACAGTCATTCCAGGTATTTGTTAACAGTATATTCAACAGTCTTTCCAGTTATATGTTAACAGTAACTCCAACAGTCTTTCCAGTTACGTGTTAACAGTAAATCCAACGGTCTTTCCAGTTATTTGTTAACAGTCTATTCAACAGCCTTTCCAATTATATAACAGTATATCCAACAGTCCTTCTAGTTAAATAACAGTATATTCAATAGTCTTTCCAGTTATATAACAGTATATCCAACAGGCTTTACAGTTATATGTTAACAGTATATCCAACAGTCTTTACAGTTATATGTTAACAGTATATCCAACAGTCTATCCAGTTATATGTTAACAGTATATCCAACAGTCTTTCCAGTTATATGTTAACAGTATATTCAGCAGTCTTTCCAGTTGTATGCTGACAGTATATCCAACAGTCTTTCCAGTTATATGTTAACAGTATATTCAATAATTTTCCAGTCATATGTGAACAGTATATTCAACAGTCTTTCCAGTTATATGTTAACAGTATATCCAACAGTCTTTCCAGTTATATGTTAACAGTATTTTCAAAAGTCTTTCCAGTTATATGTTCACAGTATATCCAACAGTTTTTCCAGTTATGTTAACAGTATATTCAACAGTCTTTCCAGTTATATAACAGTATATTCAACAGTCTTTCCAGTTATATAACAGTATATTCAACAGTCTATCCAGTTACATGTTAACAGTATATTCAACAGTATTTTCCAGTTATATGTTAATGCTATATCCAACAGTCTGTCCAGTTATATAACAGTATTTTCAACAGTCTTTCCAGTTTTATGTTAACATTATTTCCAACAGTCGTTCCAGTTATATAACAGTATACCCAACAGTCTATCCAGTTATATGTTAACTGTATACCCAACAGTCTTTCCAGTTATATGTTACCAGTATATCCAACAGTCTTTCCAGTTATATGTTAACAGTATATCCAACAGTCTTTCCAGTTATATGTTAACAGTATATTCAGCAGTCTTTCCAGTTATATAACAGTATATCCAACGGTCTTTCCAGTTATATGTTAACAGTATATTCAATAATTTTCCAGTTATATGTTAACAGTATATTCAAACGTCTTTTCAGTTATATGTTAACAGTATATCCAACATTCTTTTCCAGTTATATGTTAATGCTATATCCAACAGTCTTTCCAATTATATGTTGACAGTATATCCAACATTCTTTCCAGTTATATGTTAACAGTATTTTCAACAGTCTTTCCAGTTATTTGTTAACAGTATATTCAACAGTATTTCCAGTTATATGTTAACAGTACATCCGACAATCTTTCCAGTTATATAACAGTATATCCAACAGTCATTCCAGTTATATGTTAACAGTATATCCAACAGTCTTTCCAGTTATTTTAACAGTATATCCAACAGTCTTTCCAGTTATGTTAACAGTATATCCAACAGTCTTTCCAGTTGTATAACAGTATATTCAACTGTCTTTCCAGTTATATGTTAACAGTACATCCAACAGTCTTTCCAGCTATATAACAGTATATCCAACAGTATTTCCAGTTATATGTTAACAGTATATCCAACAGTCTTTCATGTTATGTTAACACTATATCCAACAGTATTTCCATTTATATTTTAACAGTATATTCAGCAGTTTTTCCAGTTATATGTTAACAGTATATCCAACAGTCTTTCCAATTATATGTTAAAAGTACATTCAACAGTTTTCCAGTCATATCTTAACAGTATTTCCAACAGTCTTGCCAGTTATATGTTAACAGTATATCCAACAGACATTCCAGTTATATAACAGTACATCAAACAGTCTTTCCAGTTATATGTTAACAGTATATTCAATAATTTTCCAGTTATATGTGAACAGTATCTTCAACAGTCTTTCCAGTTATATGTTTACAGTATATTCAAACGTCTTTTCAGTTATATGTTAACAGTATATCCAACATTCTTTTCCAGTTATATGTTAATGCTATATCCAACAGTCTTTCCAATTATATGTTGACAGTATATCCAACATTCTTTCCAGTTATATGTTAACAGTATTTTCAACAGTCTTTCCAGTTATTTGTTAACAGTATATTCAACAGTATTTCCAGTTATATGTTAACAGTACATCCGACATTCTTTCCAGTTATATAACAGTATATCCAACAGTCATTCCAGTTATATGTTAACAGTATATCCAACAGTCTTTCCAGTTATTTTAACAGTATATCCAACAGTCTTTCCAGTTATGTTAACAGTATATCCAACAGTCTTTCCAGTTGTATAACAGTATATTCAACTGTCTTTCCAGTTATATGTTAACAGTACATCCAACAGTCTTTCCAGCTATATAACAGTATATCCAACAGTATTTCCAGTTATATGTTAACAGTATATCCAACAGTCTTTCATGTTATGTTAACACTATATCCAACAGTATTTCCATTTATATTTTAACAGTATATTCAGCAGTTTTTCCAGTTATATGTTAACAGTATATCCAACAGTCTTTCCAATTATATGTTAAAAGTACATTCAACAGTTTTCCAGTCATATCTTAACAGTATTTCCAACAGTCTTGCCAGTTATATGTTAACAGTATATCCAACAGACATTCCAGTTATATAACAGTACATCAAACAGTCTTTCCAGTTATATGTTAACAGTATATTCAATAATTTTCCAGTTATATGTGAACAGTATCTTCAACAGTCTTTCCAGTTATATGTTTACAGTATATTCAAACGTCTTTTCAGTTATATGTTAACAGTATATCCAACATTCTTTTCCAGTTATATGTTAATGCTATATCCAACAGTCTTTCCAGTTATATGTTGACAGTATATCCAACATTCTTTCCAGTTATATGTTAACAGTATTTTCAACAGTCTTTCCAGTTATTTGTAACAGTATATTCAACAGTATTTCCAGTTATATGTTAACAGTACATCCGACAGTCTTTCCAGTTATATAACAGTATATCCAACAGTCATTCCAGTTATATGTTAACAGTATATCCAACAGTCTTTCCAGTTATTTTAACAGTATATCCAACAGTCTTTCCAGTTATGTTAACAGTATATCCAACAGTCTTTCCAGTTGTATAACAGTAAATTCAACAGTCTTTCTAGTTATATGTTAACAGTACATCCTACAGTCTTTCCAGCTATATAACAGTATATCCAACAGTATTTCCAGTTATATGTTAACAGTATATCCAACAGTCTTTCATGTTATGTTAACACTATATCCAACAGTATTTCCAGTTATATGTTAACAGTATATCCAACAGACATTCCAGTTATATAACAGTACATCCAACAGTCTTTCCAGTTATATGTTAACAGTATATCAAACAGACTTTCCAGTTATATGTTAACAGTATATTGAACAGTCTTTCCAGTTATATGTTAACAGTATATCCAACATTCTTTCCAGTTATATCTATAACAGTATACCCAACACCCTTTCCAGTTATATGTTAACAGTATACCCAGCAGAATTTCCAGTTATATATTAACAGTATACCCAACAGACTTTCCAGTTTTATGTTAACAGTATATCCAACAGACTTTCCAATTATATGTTAACAGTATATCCAACACTTTCTATTTACATAACAGTATATCCAACAGTCTTTCCAGTTATCTAACAGTTTATTAAACAGTCTTTCCAGTTATATAACAGTATTTTCGACATTCTTTCCAGTTATATGTTAACATTATATACAACACTATTTCCAGTTACATAACAGTATATCCAACAGTCTTTCCAGTTATATGTTAACACTATTTCCAACAGTCTTTCCAGTTATATAACAGTATATCCAACAGTCTTTCCAGTTATATGTTAACAGTATATTAAACAGTCTTTCCAGTTATATGTTAACACTATATCTAACAGTCTTTCCAGTTATATAACAGTATATCCAACAGTCTTACCAGTTATATGTTAACACTATTTCCAACAGTCTTTCCAGTTATATAACAGTATATCCAGCAGTTTTTTCAGATATATGTTGACAGTATATGCAACAGTCTTTCCAGTTAAATAACAGTATATCCAACAGTCTTTCCAGTTATATGTTTACAGTATATCCAACAGTCTTTCCAGTTATATGTTAACAGTATATTCAACAGTCTTTCCGGTTATATAACAGTATATCCAACAGTCATTCCAGTCATATGTTAACAGTATATTCAACAGTCTTTCCAGTTATATAACAGTATATCCAACAGTCTGTCCAGTTATATGTTAACAGTATATTCAACAGTCTTTCCAGTTTTATGTTAACATTATTTCCAGTAGTCGTTCCAGTTATATAACAGTATACCCAACAGTCTTTCCAGTTATATGTTAACAGTATACCCAACAGTCTTTCCAGTTATATGTTACCAGTATATCCAACAGTCTTTCCAGTTATATGTTAACAGTATATCCAACAGTCTTTCCAGTTATATGTTAACAGTATATTCAGCAGTCTTTCCAATTATATAACAGTATATCCAACAGACTTTCCAGTTATATGTTAACAGTATATTCAATAATTTTCCAGTTATATGTGAACAGTATATTCAACAGTCTTTCCAGTTATATGTTAACAGTATATTCAAACGTCTTTCCAGTTATATGTTAACAGTATATCCAACATTCTTTTCCAGTTATATGTTAATGCTATATCCAACAGTCTTTCCAGTTATATGTTGACAGTATATCCAACATTCTTTCCAGTTATATGTTAAAAGTATTTTCAACAGTCTTTCCAGTTATTTGTTAATAATATATTCAACAGTCTTTCCAGTTATATGTTAACAGTAAGTCCAACAGTCTTTCCAGTTACGTGTTAACAGTAAATCCAACAGTCTTTCCAGTTATATAACAGTATATCCAGCAGTTTTTTCAGATATATGTTGACAGTATATGCAACAGTCTTTCCAGTTAAATAACAGTATATCCAACAGTCTTTCCAGTTATATGTTAACAGTATATCCAACAGTCTTTCCAGTTATTTGTTAACTGTATATCCAACAGTCTTTCCAGTTCTATGTTAACAGTATATCCAACAGTCTTGCCAGTTATATGTTAACAGAATATCCAACAGTCTATCCAGTTATATGTTAACAGTATATCCAACAGTCTTTCCAGTTATGTTAACAGTATATCCAACAGTCTTTCGAGTTAAATGTTAACAGTATATTCAATAATTTTCCAGTTATATGTGAACAGTATATTCAACAGTCTTTCCAGTTATATGTTAACAGTATATTCAAAAGTCTTTCCAGTTATATGTTAACAGTATATCCAAGAGTCTTTCCAGTTATATGTTAACAGTATATCCAACAGTCTTTCCAGTTATATGTTAACAGTATATCCAACAGTCTTTCCAGTTATATGTTAACAGTATATCCAACAGTCTTTCCAGTTATATGTTAACAGTATATCGAACCGTTTTTCCAGTTGTATAACAGTATATCCAACAGTCTTTCCAGTTATATAACAGTACATTCAACAGTCTTTCCAGTTATATGTTAACAGTATATATAACAGTATTTTCCAGTTATATGTTAATGCTATATCCAACAGTCTGTCCAGTTATATAACAGTATTTTCAACAGTCTTTCCAGTTATATGTTAACATTATTTCCAACAGTCTTTCCAGTTATATAACAGTATACCCAACAGTCTTTCCAGTTATATGTTAACAGTATATCCAACAGTCTTTCCAGTTATTTGTTAACAGTATATTCAACAGACTTTCCAGTTATATAACAGTATATCCAACAGCCTTTCAAGTTAAATAACTGTATATACAACAGTCTTTCCAGTTATATAACCGTATATCCAACAGTCTTTCCAGTTATATGTTACCAGTATATCCAACAGTCTTTCCAGTTATATGTTAACAGTATAATCAACAGTCTTTCCAGTTATATGTTAACAGTATATCCAACAGTCTTTGCAGTTATTTGTTAACAGTATATCCAACAGTCTTCCCAGTTATATGTTAACAGTATATTCAGCAGTCTTTCCAGTCATATAACAGTATATGCAACAGTCTTTCCAGTTATATGTTAACAGTATATTCAATAATTTTCCAGTTATATGTTAACAGTATATTCAAAAGTCTTTCCAGTTATATGTTAACAGTATATCCAACAGTCTTTCCAGTTATATGTTAACAGTATATCCAACAGTCTTTCCAGTTATATGTTAACAGTATATCCAACAGTCTTTCCAGTTATATGTTAACAGTATATCGAACCGTTTTTCCAGTTGTATAACAGTATATCCAACAGTTCTTCCAGTTATGTTAACAGTATATTCAACAGTCTTTCCAGTTATATAACAGTACATTCAACAGTCTTTCCAGTTATATGTTAACAGTATATTCATCAGTATTTTCCAGTTATATGTTAATGCTATATCCAACAGTCATTCCAGTTATATAACAGTATATCCTACATTCTTTCCAGTTATATCTTTAACAGTATACACAACGGTATTTCTTGTTATATGTTAACAGTATGCCCAACAGACTTTCCAGTTATATGTTAAAAGTATAGCCAACACTTTCCAGTTACATAACAGTATATCCAACATTTTTCAGTTATCTAACAGTTTATTAAATAGTCTTTTCAGTTATATAACAGTATATTCAACAGTTTTTCCAGTTATATGTTAACAGTATATCTAACAGTCTTTCCAGTTATATGTTAACAGTATATTCAACAGTTTTTTCCAGTTATATTTTAATGCTATATCCAACAGTCTTTCCAGTTATATAACAGTATTTTCAACAATCTTTCCAGTTATATGTTAACACTACTTCCAACAGTCTTTCCAGTTATATAACAGTATATCCAGCAGTCTTTCCAGTTATATGTTGACAGTATATCCTACAGTCTTACCAGTTATATGTTAACAGTATATTCAACAGTCTTTCCAGTTATATGTTAACAGTATATCTAACAGTCTTTCCAGTTATATGTTAACAGTATATTCAACAGTCTTTCCAGTTGTATGTTAACAGTATATCCAACAGTCTTTCCAGTTGTATAACAGTATATCCAACAGTCTTTCCAGTTATATAACAGTATATTCAACAGTCTTTCGAGTTATATAACATCATATCCAACAGTCTTCCCAGTTATATAACAGTATATCCAACATATTCTCCAGTTATATGTTAACAGTATATTAAACAGTTTTCCAGTTATATGTTAACAGTATATACGAGAGTCTTTCCAGTTGTAAAACAGTATATCCAACAGTAATTCGATTTATATATTAACAGTATATCCAACAGTCTTTCCAGTTATATAACAGTATATTCAAAAGTCTTTCCAGTTATATAACAGTATATATAACATTCTTTCCAGTCTTATGTTAACATTATATTCAACAGTTTTTTCCAGTTATGTGTTAACAGTATATCAAACAGTCTTTCCAGTTATATGTTAACAGTATATTCAACAGTTTTTTCCAGTTATATGTTAACAGTATATCCAACAGTCTTTCCAGTTATATAACAGTATATTCAACAGTCTTTCCAGTTATATGTTAACAGTATATCCAACAGTCTTTCCAGTTATATAACAGTATATTCAACAGTCTTTCCAGTTATATGTTAACAGTATATCCAACAGTCTTTCCAGTTATATGTTAACAGTATATCAAACAGTCTTTCCAGTTATATGTTAACAGTATATCCTACAGTCTTTCCAGTTATATGTTAACATTATATACAACAGTCTTTCCAGTTATATGTTAACAGTATATTGAACAGTCTTTCCAGTTATATGTGAACAGTATGTCCAACACTATTTCCAGATATATCATTAACAGTATACCCAACAGTCTTTATAGTTACATGTTAACAGTATATCCAACAGGGTTTCCAGTTATATGTTAACAGTATATCCAACAGTATTTCGAGTTATATGTTAACAGTATATCCAACAGTATTTTCCAGTTATATGTTAATGCTATATCCAACAGTCTTTCCAATTATATAACAGAATCTTTAACAGTCTTTCCAGTTGTATATTAGCACTATTTCCAACAGTCTTTCCAGTTATATAACAGTATATCCAAGAGTCTTTTCAGTTGTATGTTAACAGTATATTCAACGGTCTTTTCCAGTTGTATAACAGTATATCCAACATCTTTCCAGTTATATAACAGTATATTCAACAGTCTTTCCAGTTATATAACAGTATATTCAACATTCTTTCCAGTTATATGTTAACAGTATATTAAACAGTGTTCCAGTTATATGTTAACAGTATATACAAGAGTATTTCCAGTTGTATAACAGTATATCCGACAGTAATTCGATTTATATATTAACATCATATCCAACAGTCTTTCCAGTTATATAACAGTATAGTCAAAAGTCTTTCCAGTTATATAACAGTATATATAATAGTCTTTCCAGTTATATGTTAACAGTATATCCAACAGTTTTTCCATTTATTTGTTAACAGTATATTCAACAGTCTTTCCAGTTATATGTTAACAGTATATTCAACAGTCGTTCCAGTTATTTGTTAACAGTATATTCAACAGTCTTTCCAGTTATATAACAGTATATCCAACACTCTTTCTAGTTAAATAACCGTATATTCAACAGTCTTTCCAGTTATATAACAGTATATCAAACAGTCTTTCCAGTTATATGTTAACATTATATCCAACAGTCTTTCCAGTTATATGTTAACAGTATACTCAGCAGTCTTTCCAGTTATATGTTAACAGTATATCCAACAGTCTTTCCAGTTATGTTAACAGTATATCCAACAGTCTTTCCAGTTATATAACATTATATCCAACAGTCTTTCCAGTTATATGTTAACAGTATATCCAACAGTCTTTCCAGTTATATGTTAACAGTATTTCCAACAGTCATTCCAATTATATGTTAACAGTATATCAAACAGTCTTTCCAGTTATATGTTAACATTATATACAATAGTCTTTCCAGTTATATGTTAACAGTATATCAAACAGTCTTTCCAGTTATATGTTAACAGTATATCCAACAGTCTTTCCAGTTATATGTTAACAGTATATCCTACAGTCTTTCCTGTTATATGTTAACATTATATACAACAGTCTTTCCAGTTATATGTTAACAGTATATCCAACACTCTTTCCAGTTATATAACAGTATATCCAAAGGTCTGTCCAGTTATATGTTAAGAGTATATTCAACAGTCTTTCCAGTTATATAACAGTATATCCAACATCTGTCCAGTTATATGTTAAAAGTACATTCACCAGTTTCTCCAGTTATTTGTTAACAGTATATCCAACAGTCTTTCCAGTTATATGTTAACAGTAAATCCAACAGTCATTCCAGTTATATGTTAACAGTATATCCAACAGTCTTTCCAGTTATATGTCAACAGTATTTCCAACAGTCTTTCCAGTTATATGTTAACAGTATATCCAACAGACACACCAGCTATATGTTAACAGTATATCCAACAGTATTTCCAGTTATATGTTAAAAGTACATTCAACAGTGTTGCAGTTATATCTTAACACTATTTCCAACAATCTTTCCAGTTATATGTTAACATTATATACAATAGTCTTTCCAGTTATATGTTAACAGTATGTTGAAGAGTCTTTCCAGTTATATGTGAACAGTAAATCCAACACTCTTTACAGTTATATGTTAACAGTATATCCAACAGTCTTTCCAGTTATATGTTAACAGTATATCCAACAGACTTTCCAGGTATATGTTAACAGTATATCCAACAATCTTTCCAGTTCTATGTTAACAGCATATCCAACAGTCTTCCAGTTATATAACAGTATATTCAACAGTCTTTCCAGTTATATAACAACATATCCAACAGACTTTCCAGTTATATAACAGTATATCCAACATTCTTTCCAGTTATATGTTAACAGTATATTATACAGTTTTCCAGTTATATGTTAATAGTATATCCAAGAGTCTTTCCATTTGTATAACAGTATATCCAACAGTTATTCGATTTATATATTAACATATATCCAACAGTCTTTCCAGCTATATAACAGTTTATTCAACAGTCTTTCCAGTTATATGTTAACAATATATCCAACGGTCTTTCCAGTTATATAACAGTATATCCAACAGTATTTCCAGTAATATGTTAACAGTATATTCAACTGTCTTTCCAGTTATATGTTAACAGTATATTCAACAATCTTTCCAGTAATATAACAGTATATCCAACAGTCTTTCCATTTATATAACTGTATATTCAAACGTCTTTCCAGTTATATAACAGTATATTCAACAGTCATTCCAGTTATATGTTAACAGTATATTCAACAGTCTTTCCAGTTATATGACAGTATATTCAACACTCTTTCCAGTTATATGTTAACAGTATATCGAACAGTCTTTCCAGTTGTATAACAGTATATCCAACATTCTTTCCAGTTATATGTTAACATTATATTCAACAGTCTTTCAACTTATATGTTAACAATATATCCAACAGTCTTTCCAGTTATATAGCAGTATATTCAAAATCTTTCCAGTTATATAACATTATATCCAACAGTCTTTCCCGTCATATGTTAACAGTATATTCAACAGTCTTTCCAGTTTTATGTAAACAGTATATCTAACAGTCTTTCCAGTTATATGTTAACAGTATATTCAACAGATTTTTCCAGTTATATGTTAATGCTATATCCAACAGTCTTTCCAGTTATATGTTAACAGTATATCCAACAGTCATTCCAGTTATATAACAGTATATCCTACATTCTTTCCAGTTATATCTTTAACAGTATACCCAACGGTATTTCTTGTTATATGTTAACAGTATGCTCAACAGACTTTCCAGTTATATGTTAAAAGTATAGCCAACACTTTCCAGTTACATAACAGTATATCCAACATTTTTCAGTTATCTAACAGTTTATTAAATAGTCTTTTCAGTTATATAACAGTATATTCAACAGTTTTTCCAGTTATATGTTAACAGTAAATTCAACAGTCTTTCCAGTTACATGTTAACAGTATATCTAACAGTCTTTCCAGTTATATGTTAACAGTATATCCTACAGTCTTTCCAGTTATATGTTAACAGTATATCCAACACTCTTTCCAGTTATATCATTAACAGTATACCCAACAGTCTTTCTAGTTATATGTTAACAATATAGCCAACAGACTTTCCAGGTATATGTTAACAGTATATCCAACAGTCTTTCCAGTTATATGTTAACAGTATATCCAACAGTCTTTCCAGTTATATAACAGTATATCCAACAGTCTTTCCAGTTATACGTTAACAGTATATTCAACAGTCTTTCCAGTTCTATCTTAACAGTATATCCAACAGTCTTTCCAGTTATATAACAGTATATCCAACAGTCTTTCCAGTTATATGTTAACAGTATATTCAACAGTCTTTCCAGTTATATGTTAACAGTATATCCAACAGTCTTTCCAGTTATATAACAGTATATCCAACAGTCTTTCCAGTTATATGTTAACAGTATATCCAACAGTCTTTCCAGTTATCTAACAGTTTATTAAACAGGCTTTCCAGTTATATGTTAACATTATATATCACAGTCTTTCCAGTTACATAACAGTATATTCAACAGTCTTTCCAGTTATATGTTAACAGTATATCTAACAGTCTTTTCAGTTATATGTTAACAGTATATTAAACAGTATTTTCCAGTTATATGTTAACGGTATATCCAACAGTGTTTCCAGTTATATGTTAACAGTATATCCAACAGTCTTTCCAGTTATATAACTGTATATCCAACAGTCCTTCCAGTCATATGTTGACAGTATATCCAACAGTCTTTCCAGTTATATGTTAACATTATATTCAACAGTCTTTCCAGTTATCTGTTAACAGTATATCCAACAGTCTTTCCAGTTATATGTTAACAGTATATTCAGCAGTCTTTCCAGTTATTTGTTGACAGTATATCCAACAGTCTTTCCAGTTATATGTTAACAGTATATTCAGCAGTCTTTCCAGTTATATAACAGTATATTCAAAAGTCTTTCCAGTTATATAACATTATATCCAACAGTCTTTCCAGTTATATAACAGTATATCAAACAGACTTTAAATTTATATGTTAACAGTATATTCAACAGTCATTCCAGTTATATGTTAACAGTATATCAAACAGTATTTCCAGTTATATAACAGTATATCCAACAGTCTTTCCTCTTTTATAACAGTAAATCCAACAGTCTTTCCAGTCATATGTTAACAGTATATTCAACAGTCTTTCCAGTTATATGTTAACAGTATATCCAACAGTCTTTCCAGTTATATAACAGTATATCCAACAGTCTTTCCAGTTATATGTTAACAGTATATCCAACAGTCTTTCCAGTTATATAACAGTATATTCAACAGTCTTTCCAGTTATATGTTAACAGTATATCCAACAGTCTTTCCAGTTATATGTTAACAGTATATCCAACAGTCATTCCAGTTATATGTTAACAGTATATCCAACAGTCATTCCAGTTATATGTCAACATTATATACGACAGTCTTTCCAGTTATATGTTAAAAGTACATTCAACAGTTTTGCAGTTATATCTTAACACTATTTCCAACAATCTTTCCAGTTATATGTTAACAGTATATCAAACAGACTTTCCAGTTATATGTTAACAGTATATCCTACAGTCTTTCCAGTTATATGTTAACATTATATACAACAGTCTTTCCAGTTATATGTTAACAGTATATTGAACAGTCTTTCCAGTTATATGTTAACAGTATATCCAACAGTCTTTCCAGTTATATAACAGTATATCCAACAGTCTTTCCAGTTATACGTTAACAGTATATTCAACAGTCTTTCCAGTTCTATCTTAACAGTATATCCAACAGTCTTTCCAGTTATATAACAGTATATCCATCAGTCTTTCCAGTTATATGTTAACAGTATATTCAACAGTCTTTCCAGTTATATGTTAACAGTATATCCAACAGTCTTTCCAGTTATATAACAGTATATCCAACAGTCTTTCCAGTTATATGTTAACAGTATATCCAACAGACTACTTTCCAGTTATATGTTAACAGTATATCCAACAGTCTTTCCAGTTATCTAACAGTTTATTAAACAGGCTTTCCAGTTATATGTTAACATTATATATCACAGTCTTTCCAGTTACATAACAGTATATTCAACAGTCTTTCCAGTTATATGTTAACAGTATATCTAACAGTCTTTTCAGTTATATGTTAACAGTATATTAAACAGTATTTTCCAGTTATATGTTAACGGTATATCCAACAGTGTTTCCAGTTATATGTTAACAGTATATCCAACAGTCTTTCCAGTTATATAACTGTATATCCAACAGTCCTTCCAGTCATATGTTGACAGTATATCCAACAATCTTTCCAGTTATATGTTAACAGTATATTCAACAGTCTTTCCAGTTATCTGTTAACAGTATATCCAACAGTCTTTCCAGTTATATGTTAACAGTATATTCAGCAGTCTTTCCAGTTATTTGTTGACAGTATATCCAACAGTCTTTCCAGTTATATGTTAACAGTATATTCAGCAGTCTTTCCAGTTATATAACAGTATATTCAAAAGTCTTTCCAGTTATATAACATTATATCCAACAGTCTTTCCAGTTATATAACAGTATATCAAACAGACTTTAAATTTATATGTTAACAGTATATTCAACAGTCATTCCAGTTATATGTTAACAGTATATCAAACAGTATTTCCAGTTATATAACAGTATATCCAACAGTCTTTCCTGTTTTATAACAGTAAATCCAACAGTCTTTCCAGTCATATGTTAACAGTATATTCAACAGTCTTTCCAGTTATATGTTAACAGTATATCCAACAGTCTTTCCAGTTATATAACAGTATATCCAACAGTCTTTCCAGTTATATGTTAACAGTATATCCAACAGTCTTTCCAGTTATATAACAGTATATTCAACAGTCTTTCCAGTTATATGTTAACAGTATATCCAACAGTCTTTCCAGTTATATGTTAACAGTATATCCAACAGTCATTCCAGTTATATGTTAACAGTATATCCAACAGTCATTCCAGTTATATGTTAACATTATATACGACAGTCTTTCCAGTTATATGTTAAAAGTACATTCAACAGTTTTGCAGTTATATCTTAACACTATTTCCAACAATCTTTCCAGTTATATGTTAACAGTATATCAAACAGACTTTCCAGTTATATGTTAACAGTATATCCTACAGTCTTTCCAGTTATATGTTAACATTATATACAACAGTCTTTCCAGTTATATGTTAACAGTATATTGAACAGTCTTTCCAGTTATATGTGAACAGTATGTCCAACACTCTTTCCAGTTATATCATTAACAGTATACCCAACAGTCTTTATAGTTACATGTTAACAGTATATCCAACAGGGTTTCCAGTTATATGTTAACAGTATATCCAACAGTATTTCGAGTTATATGTTAACAGTACATACAACAGTCTTTCCAGTTATATGTTAATGCTATATCCAACAGTCTTTCCAGTTATATAACAGGATCTTTAACAGTCTTTTCCAGTTGTATAACAGTATATCCAACAGTCTTTCCAGTTATATAACAGTATATTCAACAGTCTTTCCAGTTATATAACAGTATATTCAACAGTTTTTCCAGTTATATAACATCATATCCAACAGTCTTCCCAGTTATATAACAGTATATCCAACATTCTTTCCAGTTATATGTTAACAGTATATTAAACAGTGTTCCAGTTATATGTTAACAGTATATACAAGAGTATTTCCAGTTGTATAACAGTATATCCGACAGTAATTCGATTTATATATTAACAGTATATCCAACAGTCTTTCCAGTTATATAACAGTATAGTCAAAGGTCTTTCCAGTTATATAACAGTATATATAATAGTCTTTCCAGTTATATGTTAACAGTATATTCAACAGTCTTTCCAGTTATATGTTAACAGTATATTCAACAGTCGTTCCAGTTATTTGTTAACAGTATATTCAACAGTCTTTCCAGTTATATAACAGTATATCCAACAGTCTTTCCAGTTATATGTTAACATTATATGCAACAGTCTTTCCAGTTATATGTTAACAGTATACTCAGCAGTCTTTCCAGTTATATGTTAACAGTATATCCAACAGTCTTTCCAGTTATGTTAACAGTATATCCAACAGTCTTTCCAGTTATATAACATTATATCCAACAGTCTTTCCAGTTATATGTTAACAGTATATCCAACAGTCTTTCCAGTTATATGTTAACAGTATTTCCAACAGTCATTCCAATTATATGTTAACAGTATATCCAACAGTCTTTCCAGTTATATGTTAACAGTATATCCAACAGTCTTTCCAGTTATATGTTAACAGTATTTCCAACAGTCATTCCAATTATATGTTAACAGTATTTCCAACAGTCTTTCCAGTTATATGTTAACAGTATATCAAACAGTCTTTCCAGTTATATGTTAACAGTATATCCAACAGTCTTTCGAGTTATATGTTAACAGTATATCCTACAGTCTTTCCTGTTATATGTTAACATTATATACAACAGTCTTTCCAGTTATATGTTAACAGTATATCCAACACTCTTTCCAATTATATCATTAACAGTATACCCAACAGTCTTTCTAGTTATATGTTAACAATATAGCCAACAGACTTTCCAGGTATATGTTAACAGTATATCCAACAGTCTTTCCAGTTATATGTTAACAGTATATCCAACAGTCTTTCCAGTTATATAACAGTATATCCAACAGTCTTTCCAGTTATATGTTAACAGTATATTCAACAGTCTTTCCAGTTCTATGTTAACAGTATATCCAACAGTCTTTCCAGTTATATAACAGTATATCCAACAGTCTTTCCAGTTATATGTTAACAGTATATTCAACAGTCTTTCCAGTTATATGTTAACAGTATATCCAACAGTCTTTCCAGTTATATAACAGTATATCCAACACTCTTTCCAGTTATATGTTAACAGTATATCCAAGAGACTGTCCAGTTATATGTTAACAGTATATCCAACAGTCTTTCCAGTTATCTAACAGTTTATTAAACAGGCTTTCCAGTTATATGTTAACATTATATACCACAGTCCTTCCAGTTACATAACAGTATATTCAACAGTCTTTCCAGTTATATGTTAACAGTATATCTAACAGTCTTTTCAGTTATATGTTAACAGTATATTAAACAGTATTTTCCAGTTATATGTTAACAGTATATCCACCAGTGTTTCCAGTTATATGTTAACAGTATATCCAACAGTCTTTCCAGTTATATAACTGTATATCCAACAGTCCTTCCAGTTATATGTTGACAGTATATCCAACAGTCTTTCCAGTTATATGTTAACAGTATATTCAACAGTCTTTCCAGTTATCTGTTAACAGTATATCCAACAGTCTTTCCAGTTATATGTTAACAGTATATTCAACAGTCTTTCCAGTTATTTGTTAACAGTATATTCAACAGTCTTTCCAGTTATTTGTTAACAGTAAATCCAACAGTCTTTCCAGTTATTTGTTAACAGTATATTCAACAGTCTTTCCAGTTATTTGTTAACAGTATGTTCAACAGTCTTTCCAGTTATATAACAGTATATCCAACAGTCCTTCAAATTAAATAACAGTATATTCAACAGTCTTTCCAGTTATATGTTAACAGTATATCAACAGTCTTTCCAGTTATTTATTAACAGTATATCCAACAGTCTTTCCAGTTATATGTTAACAGTATATTCAGCAGTCTTTCCAGTTATTTGTTGACAGTATATCCAACAGTCTTTCCAGTTATATGTTAACAGTGTATCCAGCATTTTCTTTGCTTTTGATCTCAAGATATAATCGTCTGTCTCACTACACAGCCATTCACCATTTTAGTTTGTGATGTCAAACATTCCATTCAATGTACAATACTTTTCAGACAGTCATCCGGAGTTTAACACTTGATCTAATTTTGTCTTGTATGACTCCAGTTGATAAATTTGGGAATTTAAATTTCTTTTGCAATAAAATTGTTACTTCTTTAGCGATCTCTTTTATACGGTCTTTCCTTCTCTTGATAGATGTTGCAAGGAACAATTTATATTTTGACTGGAATCCTGCTTTTGTTTTGCCGTGATTGTTGTCGTGGAACAGTTCTTCTTTTCTTCTGTGTTTCTTGAAAAGTCTTGAGATTCTTCGTACAGATTTTGTTTCTTTCAGTAGTAGATGCATTTTTTAAATGAAACATTATGCTTAACAATGAATACTTGCAAATCTTTCAGCAAATCAACAGCTTGCCTTCTCAATCAGGAAATTTGTATACTCTGAAAGAGAGAAGAATATTTCATCTCAAAAACACAACACACATTTCCCTTTCGCCTTATCTAAATGACAAGCCAACAAGAGCTCACGCTTATATAATCCCACAAAATGTACGTCATACGTTTTCAGAAAGTTCTAGAAGGCTTCAAAAAGTCCTAGAACGCTGCAGAAAGCCAAAGTATGATATAACTGGAAAGACTGTTGGAAATACTGTTAACATATAACTGGAAAACGTGTTGGATATATTGTTATACAACTGGAAAGACTGTTGAATATACTGTTAACATATTACTGGAAAGACTGTTGGAAATACTGTTAACATATAACTGGAAAGAGTGTTGGATATACTGTTAACATATAACTGGAATAGCTGTTGAATATACTGTTAACATATAACTGGAAAGACTGTTGAATATACTGTTATATAACTGGAAAGACTGTTGGAAATATTGTTATATAATTGGAAAGACTTGAATATACTGTTAACAAATAACTGGAAAGACTGTTGGATATACTGTTAACTTATAACTGGAAAGACTGTTGGATATACTGTTAACTTATAACTGGAAAGACTGTTGGATATACTGTTATATAACTGGAAAGACTGTTGGATATACTGTTAACATATAACTGGAAAGACTGTTGAATATACTGTTATATAACTGGATAGACTGTTGGATATACTGTTATATAACTGGATAGTCTGTTGGATATACTGTTAACATATAACTGGAATGACTGTTGGATATACTGTTAACATATAACTGGAATGACTGTTGGATATACTGTTATATAACTGGATAGTCTGTTGGATATACTGTTAACATATAACTGGAATGAATGTTGGATATACTGTTAACATATAACTGGAATGACTGTTGGATATACTGTTAACATATAACTGGAAAGACTGTTGGATATACTGTTATATAACTGGAAAGACTGTTGAATATACTGTTATATAACTGGATAGACTGTATATATACTGTTATATAACTGGAAAGACTGTTGGATATACTCTTAACATATAACTGGAAAGACTGTTGAATATACTGTTATATAACTGGAAAGAGTGTTGGATATACTGTTATATAACTGCAAAGACTGTTGAATATACTGTTATATAACTGGAAAGACTGTTGAATATACTGTTACATTATTGGAAATACTTTTGAATATACTGTTATATAACTGCAAAGACTGTTGAAATACTGTTATATAACTGGAAAGACTGTTGAATATACTGTTATATAACTGGAAAGACTGTTGAATATACTGTTATATAACTGGAAAAACTGTTGAATATACTGTTAACATATAACTGGAAAGAGAGTTGGATATACTGTTATATAACTGGAAAGACTGAGAGTTCCAAAACTAGTTATCTATCCAAAAGAAGAAATGTGATCTTGGAGCTACCAACAACAACTTCAACTTCCGAATCAGAGAGCCAATCAGAGAGTGAATAAAAAGAGTCCGAAGGATCTGCTACCAAATTAGTAACATCTTCAAACTTATCAACCAGCAAAGCAGCAAACTTTTGTCAGCAGTTATCTCAAGAAAGTATTGATATTGAGACATCTTACCAATCTGATATTTATAGATCTACTATTAAAGAAGCTATTAAAGTTAAAGATGAAATGAAGAAAACACTACATGTAGAGAATTGGTCATTACATTTTAATGGTAAACGAATTGGTGGTCAAGGATATCAAGTGTTCGTTTTAAAGAACATAAGGCTTGAAGTTAAGTTAGAAGCATTAGGTCTACCAAATGGAATAGCGGATACTGTTCTGGATGAATACAGTTTATAGAAGAGTATTAAAATAATTATGGCGAACATTATGAATATGAACACTGGGATCAGGAATAGGATTCTCATTGTGTGTGTGTGTGTGTGTGTGTGTGTGTGTGTGTGTGTGTGTGTGTGTGTGTGTGTGTGTGTGTGTGTGTGTGTGTGTGTGTGTGTGACTATTTGCTCAAAAGAAACTGGAAGAACCACAATTCATTGGCTTTCAACATCATGTTCTTGACCGAGTGTTTCACATAGTAATGGATGACAAACTTGGCGGAAGGAACACATCACCTAATATCGAATATCCGTTTATCTATGAACTTGTTATCTATGAACTTATCAAGAAGAATTTCAAGAATGGTAAAGAAGAGATTACTGAAACAGCCGGATGGTGAGATGATGTGAACTTTCTATTTCCTTTAACTCAAGTTTTCCGCTTTTTCAAAGAAACTAGATTTCCTAAAGTGAAGTTTCACAAAATACCAAACTTGAGGAATGCCAGATGGAATTGTAGAGCAATACTAACTCTTTGGTTGTATTCTTCTACCAGAGAAAAGAGATTTGCTACTCGTAATTTGTAGATTCATCTCTTACATATTGGTGGACCATTGGTTTACTGACCAAATCTGCAATACAGATGATTATCAGAAGCTATAAAGCAGCTTAAAGGCTCTCAAAAAAGCATTAAACTCTGTGAAAATGTTTTGGAATCCAGAACCATCAAGACTCAAAATTCCCAGAACAAATCAGTGTGAAGAACGGGCAATCAAGTGCCTTCAAGATCTTTATGACGTCTATTAAAAGAAAGATGAAGTTCAGCATAGATTTATTTTGTCTAAGAAAACACAATAATTGTATATTATGCTATAATTATGCTAAATATTCTACATTCTTTTTCTTTATATATCTATACTTATATGTAGATTTTAGTTTCTGATTGTATATGTAAGTTTGCAACTTTTGCTTATTTCTAAGTTTATATGTTATGCTATAGCTATAAACTGTTAAATCCATTAAAAATAGATAAATACTATCCAATTACGTCATTCGTAAATTGAAAAATAAAGCTGCTGAAATATTTTAATTTTTTACGCTTATGGCGTATATGGTAAAATTGAATTCTCGGTTCTGGATGATCTTTCGCAAGATATAAAACAAATTGATGTCTTTTTCATTATTTTTAAACAAAGTTCAGCGATTTATGACAGAGGAACATAGAGTTACAAAAAACGTCATATGGAATGGTTCTTTCAGTGCGTTTCGCTCACCATCCTCCGAGGAAACACCGAGGCGGCCAGCGCGTGGGACCCCATTTGTTCATAATAGTCTGAGATGGGGAAGGTGGGAGAGACGGAAGCGATAAAAGTGGCAGTTTGGTTCCTGTGGTCGGACATGGTGTACATGTGTGTGTAATTTTACACTTACTTTTGGTTTTGACAGCTATTGTTATGAAAGGGTTTATATGATAAACACATTTCATTACCCACATGTAGCCATTTATTTAGACACACATACACACACACGCGCATATATATATATATATATATATATATATATATATATATATATATATATATATATATATATATATATATATATATATATATATATATATATATATATATATATATATATATATATTGTTATACTTTGGGAGGGTCATGTTGCCAATAGGAAACACACGCACCAATTGCTTTCACTTCAATTTATTATAATAAATTTATAAATTTAGGAATTTATAAATTTCCGGTTGGTTGGTTGGTTCCACAACCAGATGATTGTTTATATATTGTCAAAGTTCTTTCGTCACACATTCTGTGACCTCTTCAGTGACTGGGGATTCTTTTCTTTGTTTTTGTGCCTCTCCTTTGTTCTGTCCTACGCCATATTGTTTTTGTGAGTGTGTTCTGTGCTTAGTTTGCGCATGTGTTACATCCGGGTGTCCGTGTGTGTTTATATTCGTTTATTTATTTGCTTATGAACTCAACCGGAGGGTTGTTATAGGTTTTAAACCCAAATTTATCCTGTTTGTTGTCTGCTTTTCCTTGATTATCGAAATAAAAGGCATGCCAACGCAACCTGTTAATGAACGCGTCTGTTTTCTGTATCAGGAGTTTTAGGTATGTTTTCCTACTTGATACGGGTATGTTCTTTGGAGAAGTATTCAGATGGTGTTTCTGCATGATGAATATAAGTCGATATAGTGCTCAACCGAGGGAGACAAATAGTAATAATAATAAATTTGAAGACTAAAATCCAAAGAGGGCTCGATAAGGATAAATATATAGCAAATATATAAGAACCGTAGAGCAAATATTTATTAAAATAACAGATTAAAGTTTAAGCAAAGGATCGCTGCTTTCACCCTTAACGGGATCTTCTGTCAGATAGCTAACTCCTTATACCAGAGTATAACTGTAACTATTGACTACCCTTCCAAACACCCTAACAATAGACTACCTTTATTAGAGACGGCACTCTGGATTAACACTATAGACGAGAGGGCCCAAATTCTCCACTCACCCTACGCTAAACCCATGTCCTCCAAGTACCTGATACTCAAAAACCTAGCAATGTCCAGTAGTGCTAAGTTTAATATTCTGATCCCAGACTTGGTACGAGTGATGAAGAATGTGTCCCGCATGTGCGACCCAACAGAAATGGAAAGACACATCCAACACTTCATCAACCGCATGCAGTTCTCTGGCTACAACCAAAGAGACAGAGTCAGAGTATACAAAGGAGCCACGGAGAAGTATAAGACCCTCATAGAACTGGACATGAAAGGAATTTGCCCATTATACAGGAGCAAATCATGGAATAGCTTACATAGGGCTAGACATAAGATAGGGAAAGCCACCTCATGGTACGACAACCAGAGATACCAGAGTGTCATGTTCGTGGACGTTAGCCCTGGAGGGAAATTAGCTAACCAATGTAGAAAGGCCCTGAGAAATACCCTTTTAAGAAAACCCACTGTACTAATAGGAAATGTATCATATGTAAAGTAAACCCCCGGATAAACTGTAAAACTAGAAATGTAGTCTATAGCATAAGATGTACAGAGGGTACTTGCAGAAACATGACAACAACATAGATAGGCGAGACAGCTCGAAGCATAGGAGAAAGAATAGACCAAAACTGGGGGGAATTAAAAGGACAAAAAACGATTCAGTACTATACGAACACGCCAGAAAACAACACGACGGTAACATAGACAACATAGAAATTAGAATAATATTTAAACATAGAAATGACCCAGCAGATAGGCAAATCAGAGAGGCCAGCGAAATAGAACTTAGAAAGCCAAGGCTAAACAGAAAGAATGAATGGAATAACAACAACACCTAAACAAACAATACTGACCCACGAGAAATGTAAATAAATAAATAAATACATACACACGCACAATAACAGCAAACACATATAAACACACACCAAACACTATACACACACGCAAACGCATGCGCAGAGAAGAAGACAAAAATAAATAAATAAATAAATAAATAAATAAACAGATAAAATAAAGATGGCGTAGATATACAATACAACAGGAGGAACATAATACTGCCACTGATAATGTTGCAGATGTGCAACGAAAGAACTTTGTTAGACTATATATATGTATTTATATCTATATTTTTGACCGTTGGTCAGTCAATGATAAACATTGAAGACCGAATAAATTAACTGTGGAGTTATAAAAGATAAAAGATACCGAAGCGAAAACCAACCAAACAGTGAGTGTGTTCTGTTATTATTTCTGGCAATATTATTACAACAATATGACCCTCCCCAAGTATATATATATTTGTTTTGACACGATTTCATATCAAAAACATTGCAAAACAAATTCATCGCCGTTATATATATATATATGTATATATATGTAGGTATATACGTATATATATATATATATATATATATATATATATATATATATATATATATATATATATATATATATATATATATATATATATATATATATATATAAATGATGAATATAAAATGAAAGTGCTTTTTTTAAAAAAGGAATTTATTAGGTATTGACATATGTTTCTGTAACAGGCGGAATACCTATGTATCGCTGCTTGCGTAATCATATAATGTTAGCAAGTATTCGATAGCAAATGTATAATCAGTTGTCACTTCTTCAGAGATATTGGATACATTGGAAAAAATCAGAAAAATTGAAGTATTTATATTAGTTGTAATAAGGGAAGAAGAGAAGGGATAATATATGACAGATGGCAATTCAATTTACTGGTAAACAAGTTTATAAAGGGTTTCTAATGAGAATACAGTGAGTATATGGTTTATTTTATCTAAATAAGAATTTTTGGGAGTTCCTTATTTGACACTTTATAATTAATACTACAACACCAAACGACCAGCCCTGTCCATTGTTCAATTGGTCAAGTATAGATTAAAATAGGCACGCCCAAAAATTCTTATTTAGATAAAATAAACCATATACTCATTGTATTCTCATTAGAAACCCTTTATAAACTTGTTTACCAGTAAATTGAATTGCCATCTGTCATATACTATCCCCTCTCTTCTTCCTTTATTACAACTAATATAAATACTTCAATTTTTCTGATTTTTTCCAATTTATCCAATATCTCTGAAGAAGTGACAACTGATTATACATTTGCTATCGAATACTTGCTAACATTATATGATTACGCAAGCAGCGATACATAGGTATTCCGTCTGTTACAGAAATATATGTCAATACCTAATAAATTCCTTTTTTAAAAAAAGCACTTTCATTTTATATTCATCATTTCTACATTTTCTCCGGAATATAATTTATACTCGTTGAGCAAACCTACACGTACGCTGTTCATCTCTGACGTGACGATATATTATCACCACATTATTGATAACCTGAAATTTTATATATATATATATATATATATATATATATATATATACATTACCACGAACCAAAGTATCGTCTTCCTGTCTTCCTCCGGTTGCAACGTTTTTTGAAATATCCAGTTCTGCGTTTACAGATTGACTTTGTTAGTTTCAGAAGATCCCGTTAAGGGTGAAAGCAGCGATTCTTTGCTTAAACTTTAATCTGTTATTTTAATAAATATATATATATATATATATATATATATATATATATATATATATATATATATATATAAACAATTAAGTTAAAAATGTACATCTACATATGCATACTGAAATACTAGTATGCATATGAATACACACACGTATACATATGTAGATGTACCAAGTCTTTCACTGGTTACTTTACTGTGAGCAACCCAGCTATTCTGTATGTAAACACACAGACAAACCGGTTTTTAGAGTCATACTGGTTTTCGAGGAAACGCCTTTCCTCTATTCTCCAGAAAGCCAGACAAGGAATATTGAACTAGTTTCGTTGTTGTTACAACTCATCAGCAATATTTACCTATCTACCGGCCTATCTGGAGAATCGTAAAAGCACATATCGTTATATGCTTTTTCTATGAAAATTAGTAGTGGGCAGACTAATTTGCATAGAGTGTGAGTACGCACCGGTTCAGCGGAGACGATAAAAACAAATAACGAAACGAAATTAAATTTCGCTTCGTTTGTAACTCACTTTTGTATGACTGACGCTTAAACAATTAAGTTAAAAATGTACATCTACATATGCATACTGAAATACTAGTATGCATATGAATACACACACGTATACATATGTAGATGTACCAAGTCTTTCACTGGTTACTTTACTGTGAGCAACCCAGCTATTCTGTATGTAAACACACAGACAAACCGGTTTTTAGAGTCATACTGGTTTTCGAGGAAACGCTTTTCCTCTATTCTCCAGAAAGCCAGACAAGGAATATTGAACTAGTTTCGTTGTTGTTACAACTCATCAGCAATATTTACCTATCTACCGGCCTTTCTGGAGAATCGTAAAAGCACATATCGTTATATGCTTTTTCTATGAAAATTAGTAGTGGGCAGACTAATTTGCATAGAGTGTGAGTACGCACCGGTTCAGCGGAGACGATAAAAACAAATAACGAAACGAAATTAAATTTCGCTTAGTTTGTAACTCACTTTTGTATGACTGACGCTTAAACAATTAAGTTAAAAATGTACATCTACATATGCATACTGAAATACTAGTATGCATATGAATACACACACGTATACATATGTAGATGTACCAAGTCTTTCACTGGTTACTTTACTGTGAGCAACCCAGCTATTCTGTATGTAAACACACAGACAAACCGGTTTTTAGAGTCATACTGGTTTTCGAGGAAACGCCTTTCCTCTATTCTCCAGAGAGCAAGACAAGGAATATTGAACTAAAATATTTACTCGTTGTAACCCAACAATTTTAAATAAAACTTTTGCATATATATATATATATATATATAAATGAAAGTATAGAAATTATTGTGAGCGTGAAGCCAACAGTATTTCATAATATATAAGTGACTATAAGGTCAAAATGGAAAATATTTAACGTAAGATGTGGGAAAATAATTCAAACTCAATTACAAAAAAATCAATACATAGATTTATCCATAGAATTTTGTGAAATCCATGGAAAAATCAATAGAGCCTTAACTCTGAATAAAATAAAGTTTAAATACTCATCCTTCAATATATATATATATATATATTTCGTTTCTGAATTTGTTTAGCAAGATACTTTATCTGAAAACGTGTGTTGAAACCGATATTGTTATACTTTGGGAGGGTTATGTTGCCAATAAGAAACACACGCACCAGTTGCTTTCACTTCAATTTATTATAATAAATTTATAAATTTAGGAATTTATAAATTTCCAGTTGGTTGGTTCCATAACCAGATGATTGTTTATATATTGTCAAAGAAATTTCGTGACACTTTCTGTGACCTCTTCAGTGACTGAGGATTCTTTTCTTTGTTTTTGTGCCTCTCCTTTGTTCTGTCCTACGACATCTTGTTTTTTTGTGTGTGTTGTGTGCTTAGTTTGCGCATGTGTTACATCCGGGTGTCCGCGTGTGTTTATATTCATTTATTTATTTGTTTATTTGCATGTTACTGGTTGGTTGTTTGTTCTATGTGCGTGTGTGTTTTCATTTTGTCCTTAATTGTAAGTTGTGATGTTGCTGTTCCATTCTTGTTTTCTATTTAATTTTGTTTGGAGTTCATTTATGTTTATTGCCTCTGTGATTTGTCTAAACATTGCGTCTTTTCTGTGTGTAGATTCTATTTTTATTTCTATGTTCTCTAATTTACCCGTATGTTCTATTTTAGCATGTTGGTAGAGTACAGACGATTCTTTACCATCTTGAAGGTCTCGCCAGTGTTCATTTATCCGTTCCCCTATACTACGAGCTGTCTCACCTATGTACACTATATTTTTATCTTTAAATTGTCCTTCAGTACATCTTATGCTATATACTACATTTCTAGTTTTACAGTTAATATGGAGGCTTAATTTACAGATTATACATGTATTATCTATACAGGGAGGTCTTTGAAAAGGGTATGTATTGCTAATAAGTCTTTTTATGGAGGTACATGGTCTTTCTACTATCTTAATATTGAGTTTATGTTTATCTAGGGCCCTCTAAATTTGTAAGATAATTCACCTCTAGGGCTTGTATCGATGAACATTACACTCTGGTATTTATTGCTATCATACCATCAGTTTATTCTATTAACCTTATTCCTAGTTCTTTCTATTCTATTCCAAAATTTGCTCCTATACAAGGGGCAGGTCCCATTTGTGTCATTATTTACCATTTTTTCCCATTTGGTTCTGGCTCCTCTATATACTCTGATTTTATCTCTCTGATTGTAACCAGATAACTGCATACGGTGGATGAAGTGTTGTATGTGTCTCTCTAGTTCTTCAGGGTTGCATATACGGGACATGTTTCTCATCACTCGTACCAAATCCGCAATCAGTATGTTGATTTTGGTATGGTCCAAAACAGCTGAGTTTCGGTGGATCAGATATTTGGAAGTCATGGGTTTGGCATAATGGGAATGGAGGATTTGTTTTTTGTTATTAATGGTATCTAACCAGAGCTCTGTGTCTAGTACAGGTAATCGATGGTTAGGGTGTTTGCTTGGGTAGTCTATAGTAACTCTAATACTCTGGTGGATGATGTTAGCTATTTGCTGGATGCTTTCCATTGTGTTTTTCTCTAATTCCTGACTGTTCTCTAGTGGGGGTGTTTTTACGACGATGTTTATATCATCAACGTAGCGGGAGTTCATTATCAGGGTTGAGGGTCTTCTAATTGTTCTTTAAGTTTAAGTTTAAGTCTACTGTCCCACCATACCATAAATAGGTTAGCTATGTCGCCTGCAATGCTAACACCAATGGCTGCTCCCTCCTCTTGGGCATATGTTTTTCCATTAAATTTGAACATATGTTCCTTAAGGGTTAATTCTATGCTGGCCCCCACCGCATGTGCAATAATTTTCTTTAGTTCATCGTGGTTTTCGGGGGTCCATATGGTTCTCGTCCACCCGTTTCATCTATCTGTGTGGGTTTTCTTGGCCATTGAGGTAATGGTAGGTGGTCTGCCTCTTGCTGGATTTGTAGGGCACAGGTTGCTAAGTTCATATGTATCTAGATAATTATTACTATAGGTAAGTTTAAGTAGGAGTCCCAGCTCACTGGTATCAATCCCACGGAACTCAACATTGCTCTCACTGATCATTTCTACGCATTTCTCCACAGCAGAATCCACGTCAATAGATGGATACAGGGATACAACATCTATACTACCTATTAAGCAGTTTGTTAACTCCCTAGATCGGTTACTCTCGCCGATTCTGCTGAGGAGATCCTCCGTGCTGTCACATACATCTGGGGACATTTCAATAATTGGGCGTATGATCAGGGAGAGGAAGTAGGACAGTCTGTAGTTACTAGCAATGTTAGCTCCACAGACTGGCCGTGTTGGTGGTCCTGTGGCAGGGTCACTGCTCGTTTTATGGTCTTTTCGAAGCCCATACAACGCTGGTACGTCATTGTTCCAGGCCTGGAAGTTGTTGGCAGTCCTTTTGTTGGGCTGCATTATATTTGTCCACATCATCATATGGGCATTGAGGGCTTTTTCTCTATCCTCATGCTCTTGTGGTGTTACTTTTCTTGTGTTAGTGATGTGGGGTTGCATTGCCTGGATGTAGTTTGGCAGGCTGTCAACCGACATTCTGCCAGACTTGTCTGTTGGAAAGCATGCTATCTCTCCATTACGCGAGCGCTGCATGAGCTTACGCAAGCCATTTTCAGATTTTACGCCCAGTTGCTGGGCCTCCATTCTATTATGCTTCTTGCTACTGTTCTATAATATTTCTAAGTTTAGATCTAGTTATACTAAATTGTGCTTCTGTTTGTTCATCGACCTGACAGCAATTGCGTGCGTTTGTTAAAAGCTAAAGTCGTGGCGTGGACTCGTCGCAGGTCGAACGACTTATCGGAGGGATTATAAAAAGTAGAGTTCCAGGCTGCTGCTTTATGTGTACTAGTGCTATTGTTATTGTTAGTTGTGTTGTTTCTATTTCTATTTCCACCAACAGCCGCATGGTTGTTTCTATGTCTCTCATTATTACTCCTGTCTCTTTCCTCTGGCTCATTGTTATTATCTACTCTATTTTGTGTGTCTGTGTGTTCGTCCTGGTTATTTTCTCTGTCCATAGTCTCCCTTCTCCTTTCAATCCTATTACCTTCCCCTATTTCTGTGCTACTGTCATTACCTGTTTTCTGTGTCTGTGTGATTGTTAAGATTGTGGTGGTGGTGAGAGGCATTGAATGTGTGTGTGTGTGTTGTTGTTGTTGTTGTTGTTGATGTGTGCTGTTGTTGATGTGTGTTGTTGTTGTTGTCTCCGTGTATGTTATTATTGTTGTGTGTGTTGTTATTGTTGTTTGTGTCTGCGTGTCTGTTGTTGTTGTTTCTGAGTATGTTATTATTGTTGATGTGTGTGTTGTTATTGTTGTTTGTGTCTGTATGTCTGTTATTGTTGGGATGTGTGTTGTATATGTGTGTGTGTGTGCGTATGTCGTTACTTTTGTTTTTGTTTTTGTTTTTGAGGCTCCAACGTACTTTTGTAAATGATTTTTCTATTTCTGACAAGCATTTAATCATATTTACCTTATTAAATGTGGCATACTTAGGTGGTAGTTGTAATATGGATAGTTCATCAGAGTCGACCGTAGTGTTGCCGTATATATTTGTGTTGTTGTTGTTGAATTCATCTGTTAATGAGATGTCGGCCATATTTACACCGTCACTTTTGTCGGGATATCTATTGATATTCTCTAAAGTATCTTGATTTAGTTTTATCTGTTTGAGCCACTTTAGTTTCTTGTTAAAGTGCTTGTCACATTCTTGAACAATGTACTTTTCTTCAGGACATATAAGGTTTATAAATATTAATTTTTCTCTTGGTGTGGTGATCTTAGTTATTTCTTGTAATAGGTTACGCTTATGTTTTTCTTGATGACTTAATTCTCTATAAATCTTCTTTTTTATGTTTAGAATTAGTGTTCGTTTTAGCCTATCTGCTTGCTTTTTGGTGAGCTGTAATCTTCTTACATCGGTGTTGATGGTGTTGGTGTAAACTCGGGACGAGGCACATTCTTTTATGAAGTGTAGTTGTCGATATGTTATTGTTTTTCGTAGACAACAGAACATGGTGGTTTTCACTATCTTGTTAGCCTGGCTAAGGCTTACGATATTTCGTTTCTGAATTTGTTTAGCAAGATTCTTTATCTGAAAACGTGTGTTGAAACCGATATTGTTATACTTTGGGAGGGTCATATTGCCAATAGGAAACACACGCACCAATTGCTTTCACTTCAATTTATTATAATAAATTTATAAATTTAGGAATTTATAAATTTCCGGTTGGTTGGTTGGTTCCACAACCAGATGATTGTTTATATATTGTCAAAGTTCTTTCGTCACACATTCTGTGACCTCTTCAGTGACTGGGGATTCTTTTCTTTGTTTTTGTGCCTCTCCTTTGTTCTGTCCTACGCCATCTTGTTTTTGTGTGTGTGTTATGTGCTTAGTTTGCGCATGTGTTACATCCGGGTGGCCGTGTGTGTTTATATTCTTGGAACTCATACGAAGTATCAAATTTCGGAATAGGAGCAATTCCTCCCAGCGGGACCTGAAGAATAGAATTCGTTCTATTAAGAATGCTAATGCCGTGCACGTCCATTCCGACAAAACTGGCAATCTATATCAAGTGGAACGCAGTACCTACCATCAACTGCTACATAATCCTGTAACTAAGGATTACCGTCAAACTAATCGGTGCGTCATTAATGAAATCAACGATCTTGGGTTTAAAATCACCTCTGATCTCAACATCATGGAGAGGACTGAACCTCTGGACTCTATTTCTCCCCACTTTACCCTGAAGGATCACAAATCCAATTTTCGGAACAACCCATCTGTTCGGCTTATTAACCCTACGAAGTCCGATTTAGGTAGACTTAGTAAAAGGATTCTTGATAGAATTATACCTGAAATTAGAAGTTTGGCCCCTCTCGCACTGTGGAACAATTCTTTCGCGGTGATTGATTGGTTCAACGGCATATGCAACAAGGAACATTGCCGTTTTATCCAATTCGACATCAATAATTACTACTCCTCCATCACTTTACTACTTCCCCTTAGAGCTATCAATTTCGCTAAAACACTCACAGTGGTTAAGGATTTCGAAGTTGATGTCATCCTCAATGCCCGTAAATCGGTGATTAATTTCGACGACTCTCTTTGGATTAAAAAATCTAATAGTACCCCATTCGACGTGAGTATGGGCGCCAGCGATTCTGCGGAGGTTACTGATCTTATCGGCCTTTCCCTTCTTTTCTCTATCAAGGAAGAATTCCCCAACGTGGACGGTGGTTTGTACCGTGATGATGGTCTTTTGACCATGACTAAGTGCGGCCCACGTGCTTGCGACAGGTTCAGAAAAGAACTCAAATCCGTCTTTAAAGGCTTCAACCTCTCCATACAGGTTGAGGCCAAACTCTCAATAGTTAATTACCTCGACGTTACCCTCAATTTATTAAATGGCGTGTATCACCCGTATAGAAAGCCGAATGGTACGCTTAATTACATAAGTAAGCATTCTAACCATCCTGCCAGCATAACCAAGAACCTGGTAAGAAACGTTTCTTTGAGGCTTTCCCGTCTATCTAAAAACGAGCATATTTTCACCGACCATTCCACATATTACAATGAAGATCTTGCTCGGAATGGATTTGTCGATAAGGTAGCATATACAGAGTACGAGAATAGACCTAGAAGAAATAGATCCCGACGCATTATATGGTATAACCCACCATATAATATGAAGGTGGCCACACCATTAGCTAAGATCTTTCTCTCCCTTATTATGAAGCATTTTCCCCCTACACATAAATATAGTAAAATTTTTAATAGAAATACTATTAAAATTTCTTACTCTACGACTCCTAACCTTGCACATAACATCAGTTTCAAATTGAGCTAAACTACCTAGCCGTAGGAACACATGCCACCCTGTATTTAGTACTAACTGTAATTGTAGGAATCGGGTTGACTGCCCCCTATCCGGGAAATGCCTCTCTGGTAACATTGTCTACAAATGTAAGGTTGTAACACCCACGTCCCGTAGGGCCTACATAGGGTTAACCGCCAATAGTTTCAAGCAGTGTCTTTACATGCATACCCATTCTTTTCGTTACTCTTTAAGAAGGAATATGACGTCACTTTCAGCTTATATCTGGAGTCTAAAAGACAATCACACCCAATATAAGAGATCCTAGCTAGGGCTAGATCGTATAACGGAAATAAAAGAACATGTGACCTCTGCGCCGCTGAGGCCCTGGAAATACTCTACGCCAAAGACCACATCTTAAACAAAAAATCTGAGGCAATTTCGGCTTGTAAACATAAATTGCACAAAACTTTCCTGTATTACATCCCCACATACCCTAACGGATAATACGAACTATACGCGGATATTTTACGTCTTGATGTGGAAGCTAAGTATATGTTATGTTTATACCATTACTTATTTGTATAGGTAAGTATATATTACCTGTATGTTTTGTGAAGATACGTATACTTTCTCGTACGTATATTTGATTGTATATGTTATGGCGTATATATTATATATTCTGGTACATATGCTTTTGGTTATGTGTATACGTGAGTTTTGCGTCCGTGTGAGTATGCGGGTTCGTACGTATGTAGGGTGTGTGTATATGTGTACTTTGTGTTTTGGTTGACGTTCGTCTCCGAACATATGTGTGTTTACATGTAGGTATGTGTGTGCGCTTGTTATATACGTATTTATTTATATACGTTTATTTAATTATATGTAAACACGCATGTAACTAGGAGACCAAATGATTCTCGGCTTCAGAGTTAAGAATAAAGTATATAAAATACAGAGGTAATTGAAATTAAAAAAATACATACACGCATCCATATACGTACATACACAAGCATACGCGAAAACACTCGCCTTAGGTATACAAATACACGCACATATAAATATGTGTGTGTGTGTGCGTGTATACAAATAATTAAATAAACGTATATAAATAAATACGTATATAACAAGCGCACACACATACCTACATGTAAATACACATATGTTCGGAGACGTACGTCAACCAAAACACGAAGTACACATATACACACACCCTACATACATACGAACCCGCATACTCACACAGACGCAAAAGTCACGTTTACACATAGCCAAAAGCATATGTACCAGAATATATAAAATATACGCCATAACATATACAATCAAATATACGTACGAGAAAGTATACGTATCTTCACAAAATATACAGGTAATATATACTTACCTATGCAAATAAGTAATGGTATAAACATTATTTGTATACACGCACACACACACACACACACACACATATTTATATGTGCGTGTATTTGTATACCTATGGCGAGTGTTTTCGCGTATGCTTCTGTATGTACGTATATGGATGCGTGTATGTATTTATTTAATTTCAATTACCTCTGTATTTTATTTTACTTTATTCTTAACTCTGAAGCCGAGAATCATTCGGTTTCCTAGTTAGAATTTTAGTCTACGACTTCAGCTATACCATTTACTTGTTTTTGTCTTTGCGCTCAATTGTTCTCTGCGCTCCACATATGACGTATTATCTTCGTCTTTTTCTGTTCATTGCCAGAGAACGTCTCTATGAACCACCTAATAGAATATTAGTCTACAACTTCTTTTATACCATGTCTGACTTTCTAATGATTCTGGCAATTCAAGTCCCATATAGTCTAAATTCACTGGTGACAACTCGCTATATTATACTAAAAGAAGAGAAAGAAATAAAGAAATATATAGAAATATATATTTTTGTAAATAAGACAATAGATCCGTGTGGAAATGGAAGCACCAATTGAAACATAAGTTTTAAATCTCCGAAGCCGTTTATGAAAGTATTGAAAAAGATAAGAAAACACACTTCGATCTTCCGACGTGGAAGAGGCTCCTATCAGAAGAAACCGTCACCGAATCATCATTTTTCTTACCTGTTGTACAAACCTGGCTGGACACAGAACACTGCACAAACATTCTAATAGTTCTCTAGAGTTATGAAATAAGACATGAATAAGCCATAGATGACTAACATCATTAAGTAATGTCAGTTTCGAGAAGATAAAACGCCTCCATCCTTTTAAAGGAAAAAAAAAAAAAAAAAAAAAAAATTAGTATAAGTCCTGGAAAACTATAAGTCCGGTATTAAAAATTAAAAAAAAAAGAAACACAAGGGATTGACACTCCAAATTCACTATTTTCCTTTTACTTTGCTCCACTTTTCAAATTAAATGACACGACGGTTCAGTTATATTCAAATATTGTAAGTGCGTCCATTGAGAATATCGTCTTTGACAAACTGCTCAGTTGCTCGCATCTGTGCGTGCTGAACTCTGGGTCTTTCCGCTGGGAACAACCCCTTGTTTTCTCCCCCCCCCTTTTTGTGTACATCCATTCACTCATTCATTTACTGCCATTCTACCTTCCTGTGTCTCCCCCTCCATGCAGCCCCTTTTCGCTCTCGTTTTCTGGCACCTCCATATATATAGGTGAGCTATGCTGCCCTCTTACCAGCACTTTCCCTTCCAACCACACACACCAGCCACCCACCCATGATGCCGCTCGGTGCCCCAGTCCCCGGCCCCACGCCCCATCACCTACCCCTCCAAATCGACACCTGCAGCACTTACGGCACCACTAACAAACGGAAGAGGGGCTGAAACTGTTTGGGGTGCGGCTGCTTCCACCACCTCACCTGCGTTGGCTTGACTCGTCGAGCTTCCAATGCCCTCGCAGCGTGGATATGCAGGAGCTGCCTCTTCCCCACATCTTCCCATCCACGGCCGTCTGGCACACCACCAGATGGGACAGCGAGCTTGCCTGACGCCCGAGCCTCGCTGGTCAACATTGCTCGGCTCAGGCGGCTCCGGGAGATCCCACTCAGGATCCTGAGAGCGGCACGGGTGCCGGTAGTCGATGCCCTCTCTTCCTCGATTGAGAGCGCCCTGGACTCCAATCGAGCCAGTGACTGGGAGCGGCTGTTCTATTTCGCCCCACTCACCCTCGGCCTCCCCAGCTCTGGCGCTGACCGGGGCGGCCGGTCAACAGCAGCCTTCGTCAAGGCCAATGTCTCGTCATTTGGGCGAGCGCTCATTCCAAGCGTGCCCAGGGACGCCACACACCCCACCCTCAGGTACCCCCTATCCTCCACCCCCGAGGCCAGAGCCAAGCGTTTGCGTGACCAGGTAAACGCAAAGCTTATCATGGGTGATGTCTCGGCCGCAGTCAGAGTTGTTGCCTCAGAGGACACTGTCCTCCAACCCACCGAGGAGATCCTGGCTGTTCTGCGGCTCAAACACCCTGATCCACCCACTATCTCAGACCCATACCTCCACCCGACTCTCACCTGCTCCTTGTGGCTACTGATGCAGATATCATGTCCGCCATCAGGTCCTTCCCAGCTAGCAGCTGCGGAGTTGTTGATGGGCTCCGACCAGGCCACCTCAAGGAGTTGACATCCCCCCTCTCCGCTGAGGCCGGGCGTCGCCTTCTGAGTGCAATTGTGGCGCTCACCAATAGGCTCATTCATGGTGCCCTCGACCCTTACGCCCGAGGCCTTTTTTTTTCGACCAGACTCACCGCTCTCAGGAAGAAAGAGGGTGGCATACGCCCCATTGCTGTGGGCAATGCCTTCCGGAGGCTAGCTGCCAAGGTGATCTGCAAGTCCGTCACACACGAACTGGGTGAGGAGTTTAGTCCGGTGCAACTGGGTGTCGGTGTGTCCGGTGGCTGTGAGGGAGCCTCTCATGCAATCAGGCAGTTCTTCAGCAGCTGCTCATCGGTACCGGCATTCAGGGACTCCAGGCACCTCATTGTCAAGCTTGACATGAGGAATGCCTTTAACTCTTTACGCCGGGATCATCTGCTCGAGGCCTGCCTCAGCCGAGCCCCCTCAGCCTACCCGCTGGCCTACTGTCATATGGAGCCCCGAGCATACTCCTAGCTACTGATACGGTCATACCCTCGGCTACTGGGGTCCAACATGGCGACCCTTTGGGACCCATCCTGTTTACCCTTGGTATTGACCACATCGCCCGGAATATCACGGCCCCTCTCCACGTTTGGTATCTGGATGATGCTACGTTGAGCGGGCCCGTACGGACGGTCTGCCAAGACCTTCAATTGGTGATTCCTGCCCTGGCGGGAATCGGCCTCCAGGTCAACTCGGCCAAGTCGGAGGTGGAGAACGTCAGCATCGATGCTGCGAGCTTTGCAGCCTCCGTCTTGGACGTGCGGTCCATTCTCCGCCAGGTTCAGGTGACACCCAAAGAGGATGTCCTCATCCTGGGGTCACCGATCCACCCGCCAGCCATCCGCTCCACCATCAGATCCAGGCTTCAACAGCTCCAGACTCTCACGAGCCGACTGGGCTTGATTGACGGTCCCCCAGCTCTCTTTCTGCTGAGGAACTGCTTCGCCATGCCGAAGCTCCTCTATACACTCCGCAGTGCTCCATGCTACACCCAGACATCTCTCCTCGCTGACCTCGATACTTGTATCCGAGCAGCAGCCGAAGAGATATGCATCGTCAAGTTTGACGACATAGGGTGGCAACAGACCACTTTACCTGTCAGGTATGGCGGCCTAGGCCTCCGGTCCCCGATCTCACTAGCTTTGCCGGCGTATCTTTCGTCGGTAACCTCGTGCCTCGTCCTCGTCAGCAGGGTTCTTCAAAACACAACAGAACCCTCTGTGTTCAGAGAACGCGAGGCCGCCTGTGAGACGTGGGACCGGCTGGGACTTAGCCCAGTAGACGTCCCTCCTCCTTCTCCCCCTATTGACGTCAAGTCCCCCCAACACACTTGGGATGCCATCCAGTGCAGCCTGGCCTCAGACAGGCTCACGCGCCAGCTCGACCAGCACCGCCTTGCTTGTTTTCGTGCGGCCTCCAAACCCCACAGTGGTGCCTGGTTCCATGCTCTGCCCTCCTTTTCCACTGGCACACTGCTAGACAACGAATAGCCTGCGAATCGACATTTCCCTGAGGCTCGGCCTCCGGATCTGCCAGCCACACCAATGTCGCTGCGGTTCCACCGTTGACTCTTTCGGCCTCCACCCGCTTTCCTGTCGCCACAGTGCCGGCCGAGAGGACGGCAAAAGGCCAGATGGCATGACCATCTTCCCGTTCCGCGGTGGCAAACCCCTCGTCTGGAATGCCACTTGCACCGACACTTTCTGCAGCCGCAACCTGGTGCAGTTTGCGACTGACCCAGGTTCTTCTGCACGTCGGGCTGAGGGGGACAAACTCCTCAAATACCGGTCGCTCTCCGACATGTTTGGCAGTGGAAGCTTCTGGTGTCCTCGGCCCCAGGGCTACCTCCTTACTCACCACCATAGGCGCTGAGCTGGCCAGCCGCAGATGTGAGCCCTGCGAGTTGGAGTGGCTTTTCCAGTGCGTCTCCCTTTCCGTCCTCCGGGGAAACGCCGTCTTCATTCTGTCCGCCGGGGCTGTGGGTGGGCCCCATCGCGTACCAATACATTAGTTAAATACCATTCTTTCATCTGATACAACACAATAAAGATTTTATAGAATATTCATCAACGTGGTTTTGTCTTTGCGTGTAATTGTTTTTCACTGCTCCAAATAATTGTTTCTACTTTTGGCACAAGGCCAGCAATTACCCAATGCATTACTGGTACTTTATTCTATCGACCCCGGAAGGATGAAAGGCAAAGTTAACCTCGGCGGGATTTGAACTCAAACAATGACGTATTATATTCGTTTTTTCCAGTTCTTTGCCAGGGAACGTTTCCACGAACCAAAGTATCGTCTTCCTGTCTTCCTCCGGTTGCAACGTTTTTTGAAATATCCACTTCCGCGTTTACAGATTGACTTTGTTAGTTTCAGAAGATCCCGTTAAGGGTGAAAGCAGCGATTCTTTGCTTAAACTTTAATCTGTTATTATAATAAATATCTGCTCTACGGTTCTTATATATTTGATATATATTTATCCTTATCGAGCCCTCTTTGGATTATAAAAATTGGTATGTTCCACTTCATATATTGGTATGTTCCACACGTATATGTGTGTGTATGTATGTGTGTATGTATATATATATATATATATATATATATATATATATATATATATGTGTGTGTATGTATATAATGGTGTGTGTGTGTATATATATGTGTGTTTTTATTTTATTTTTCCTTTCCTTCTTCCTTTCCAACCTCACTTTCATATAGATTGCATTTTTGTTTTTAAAATCCAACGCCAATAAATATGCCAGGATCTTTTCATTCTGATAATTGAAAGCAACATTTTTTTTTGCTTTTAAGAAACCACTGGTAAATGAAATAATTGCCTTATGTTGTTTATTACATAATTATTAAGCTCTGTTACCTACACAGAGCATTCTTTTTCCTGGACTTTTCCGAGGGAATTACTTCATTCACACACACACACACACACACACACACACACACACATACACACACACACACACACACACACACACACACACACACACACACACAGACACACACACACACACACACACACACACACACACACACACATATATATATATATATATATATATATATATATGCAAAAGTTCTATTTAAATTGTTGGGATACAACAAGCAAATATTTTTATAACTGATATAAAGCACTCGACAAGTATTTGGAGTAGATATACGATATTAACAAATGGAAACTATATTTATAAAACCATATTTATTTCATTTAACATATTTCAAGGATACCAAGTTAAATTATGGTATGCCTTCATCAGACAAAATACAATATATACCAGTTTTATAAATAAACATTGACGTACTCTTTCAAAATGCAACCGTTACTTTTGGAAGACATCAGGATAGTGGTTTGTTTATTTTAGTAAGTCGTTGTGTTAAGGAGAAATAAAAAGACCTTATATTGAAGGAACTAAGGAAGAAATACAAAGTAGCAAATAAGGACGAACTTGAAAAACTGAATACAGATGCCTCTTGCTTAATGCATGAACTAGACATTGAAAATAAAACGCAACCCTTCATGCCAAGGAAACCTAAGATTAATATGAAGGATCATAAAAGAAACTTTGAAAATGATTTACCAGTCAGATTAATTGCACCATCTAAATCTGACCTGGGCAGACTTAGCAAAAATATTCTAGACAGAATAATACAACAAATTAAGAATTTACCTAATTTATCTTACTTAAAATTATGGAAAGGGACTAGTGAGGTTATCGATTGGTTTAAAGAAATTAAATATAACTATAATAATAAGTTTATTCAGTTGGATATTGCTAACTACTACTCATCTATCACTTCTAATCTACTGAATAAGGCACTAAATTACGCATTTAAACATACAGACTTAACTAGCAATGGAATGCACATTATATTATCGGCACGGAAAACATTAATAGAATTTAATAAGCAACTCCGGACTAGGGCAGATAGAAATAATAATTTCGACATAACTATGGGATCATCAGACTCAGCTCAGGTAACGGACCTTGTGGGCCTATTTATAATTAATTCTCTACATAGAAAAATACCAGGTGTAACCGGAGGCTTATATCGTGATGACATACTTTTACTTATAGAAAATAATAGCTGTGAACTAAATAGAAAAAGAAAACAGATTATACAATTTTTTAATTACCTTAATCTAATAGTAGAAATAGAGAATAACCATAGAATAGTCAATTTTCTTGATGTAACACTAAATCTCAACACATGTCTTCATGATCCATTTCACAAACTAAATGAGAACTTAAATTATGTCAATTTTAACTCTAATCACCCCAGATCCGTTAAAAATACTATAGTGAACTCTGTTCAAGAACGAATTTCAAGAATTTCATCTACTAAGAATATATTTGATGAAAAAGCGCAATTATTACAACGAAGCGTTAGGTAGAGCTGGGTATAGAAATAAAATTAAATACATCGATAATAATAATAATATACAAACTAACCAAAATAATAACAACTTTAATTATGGTAACAATTTTAACAACTATAATAGAAAACATTACAATAATTCCGAAAGCCGAAAAAGAAATAGAACTAGGAACATAGTATGGTTCGCTCCTCCTTTCTCACTAAATATTAAAACCCCTATTGCTAAACTATTCTTTAAAGCTCTTGACAAACGCTTTCCTAGAACACATAGATATTACTCAATTTTTAATAGACATACTATAAAATTAAGTTACTCTTCCACCAAAAGTTTAGCGCAAAATATTAATAGAATTAATAATAGAATTTAAAACCTAACCAAAATACCAATAATAACCCAATTAATATTCAATCGAATAATTGTAACTGTAGAAATAAATCCAACTGTCCGTTAAATAACAACTGCTTAGCTAAAAATGTAGTTTATAATTGTAATGTTAAAACTAATTTAAATTTATTAATTATGTCGGTTCTACCTCAACGGAGTTTAAATGCCGCTTCAATAATCATAAAAATTATTTTACAGATCCAAACAAAAAATCTTCAACTTCGCCATCTAGCCTATTATGGGACCTAAAACGAGATAATGTTGAATATTCGCTGATTTGGAATATTATTTCAAAAGCTACTCCTTTTAATTCCTCTTCAGAAAATTGCGATCTTTGTATAGAGGAAATATTCTTTATATTAAAGACCAAAAATTCCCTTAATCTGAGGAACAATTTATTCAGTTGCTGCAGACATAGATTGAACTCAACGTTTAAATATAAATATAAATTTAAAATGTAGTATAATTAATTAAATAATTTGGTTAACATATGAAACCTCTCGATAAATCATTAGATTCCTTCACCTTTTTCCTTTTTCATTTTCTTTGGTTAAGTACTCAAGTATAAATAAATTTTCTTCCTAAATATAAATATAAATATAATAAACTATTCTAGAAAAGTTTATCCTTTCAATATCTTGAGTAAAATATACGTAAGATAAATGTCTATACTAAATATATTAAACATATTATTTTAACTTAAAATATTCTATAATATTTTAAAATATTTTAATATTTTGATATCTGTAGAATTCTTGTTTTTTTTTTGTGTTTTTTTTAAAGTTATATTGATATAATATTTTATTTATTTTTTATTAGGTTTGTTTTTATTCTGATAGCTTCTCATAATTTTCAAAAGTTTATCCTTTCAATATCTTGATTAAAATATACGTAAGATAAATTTCTATACTAAATCTATTAAACATATTATTTTAACTTAAAATATTCTATAATATTTTAAAATATTTTAATATTTTGATATTTGTAGAATTCTTTTGTCTTTAAGTTATATTGATATAATTATATTTCCAAAATATAATCCTTTTGTATTTTATATACTCAATTGTACTATGTAATATATTGATGTATACTTATCTCTATACGACTATGTATTTACATATGTGTATTAACATACATATACATGTGTTATATGCTTTTTAATGAGTATATGTTTGTCTGTATATATGCATGAGTGACGCGTGGCTACCAATTGGGTGAAGATGCACACACATATTTATATATGTATATCTAAGAATTGTGTGTGTACATGTACATGCTTACCCATGCAGTTGATTGCAGATATGCATAATTTAACAGCCATAAATGCATGAAAGTTAATCCTATATATTTATATATATATACTAACATTTTTTATTTAATAACACAAGGAATGTATAGCAGTAATAAAAAAATCACTTATGCTTTGTATGTATATATTATATGCGGGAGTAGATATAATGTGTATTTCTGAGTGTGTGTGTATATATATATTTATGTAAATATCTTTAAGTCGTTTGGAAGCCTCGACAATGCAAATGGGTAAATCTCCGGGTAACAAGGTCCGGTGGTGGAGAGAGAGATGTAAGTGGGTGTACGTTGAGATGCGTGGTGTGTATAAGATGTGTGAGATGTGTAGAATGAAGGGAAGAGTATAAAGGATAAAAATAAAAATAACAACACAAGAGAGAGTTACCTTGGGAGAGATTTAATAGTCCCTATATATTTCGGATTCACATCCATCAACTGGGTTTTTTTTCCGGGGTGGGGGAAAAGGTTGTCTGTCGGACAAGTCCGGAACGCATCTTTCGCTGTTTGTTGTTTTGAATATCTGAGGTATTCGGCAGAGCGCGCGTGCGCGTGAAATGGGGTCGGTCGTACAGAGGTCAGCAGCCGAATGAGGGAGTGGGATGGCGCTAGCTGTCAGTCCATTCTCTGCCTGTTTGTTAAATGTTACTGTGTGTGTGTGCGTGCGTTGTTGTCTCGCTTGTGTGTGCGTGTGTGTGTGTTGTTGCCTTGTTCATCTGTATTGGCAGTGTAGTATGTTCGTATGCTACTGTGTGTGTGTGCGTGTGTGTGTAGTTGTCTCGTTTGCGTGTGTGTGTGCGTGTGTTGTGTGTTGTTGCATCGCTTGTTAACTTAAACCAGCCATTTCATTTCGCTTCTCTCTGATCGGTTGTTTATTTGCGGTTGCAGTCGTTTGATAAAAAGCGCTTCCTTGATACGTAACGTGCCGACGTTTTTTTCAGTTGCTAGAATTGTGACAATGGGCCTTCCATCTTTGTTTCCGCATTTGTCTATGTGTTTCCGGAAAGACGAGGCCCTGGATTTAGTGTGTTCCTTGATCCGGATGTGCAGAGGTCGAATTGTGCTACCTATGTAGTATTGGTTGCACCTGTCACATTCTATCTTATACACGACGTATGTGCGTAGGCAACAGTTAGCATGGCGTATCGGGCAGTCTCTGAGGGAGCATGCGTCAGTAGATTTTTCGAGTTTCCTGGAGAGGCATCTTCGCAGGGAGGGGCCCGAGTGGGCCAGGTGGATGTCGAGGCCCTCCCTCCGTATAGCCTTGCGGATAGCGTTGGTGGTTTTCTCGCCCAGGTGTGGCATTTTAAGGAAGCACTTGCCTTGGGTGCTTCTTGCGTCTGGTGTCTCCTATTCTGTCTGTGATCGAGGTAGGGTACTCGTACATCTCCAGCACCTCGAGGAATCGCTTGGTATGAGTGACACCACTCGCGGGATCGTTGCATCTGTTTTTGATTCACGCGATCTCGTTCGTGATGTATCCTCTTTTGGCACTGTTAGGGAGGGCGGACTTGTAGTGAACGAATAGGTCCCTGCAGGCTGCCTTCCTGTAGAAGTTGCAGTGGATCCCTCCTTGTTCCGTGATGTTGATTCGGAAGTCGAGGAGGGCAAGTGACCCGTATTCGTTGGGGTGTTCAACACTGAAGTCAATGTTCTCGTCCGTGTTGTTGAACGTCTCATAGATTCTGTTCACCGTGTCTTGGGAAGATGTGAGGATGAGGATATCGTCCACGTATCTTGAGAAAAAGGCTACGGCGTTGTGGTGGCAGGCGTTCAATGCTTTGCGTTCGAGGTTGTCCATGTAGGAGATCGCTAGCACACCTGATAGGCTTGATCCCATGGGCAATCCCGAGGTTTGTTGGTATATTTGGTCAAGGAATCCGAAGTAGGTGTTGTCGACGACAATGGATAGGAGTTGGTGGATGTCAGTGGTGGTGAGCCCGAAGCAGTGTAGGTCGGTGGATTGGACGCGTTCCATTAGTATATTGACGGCCGGGAGTGCCGGGACCGAGGTGTAGAGAGCGACTACATCAAGGCTGAAGGCATATCTGTTATTCTTTTTGGTGTCGGGATCCATTTGATGCAGGCGCTTCAATACCTCCTCGGAGCTGTTAACGTGTCCCGGCAAGGTGTCTAAGATGGGTTTGAGTATTCTGGCTAGGAGCCATGAAATTTTGTAGAGTGGTCCCTCCACGCTCGATACGATGGGCCTGATTTTCAGGTCGGGTCCCTGTTTGTGTGTTTTCACGAGGTGGTAGAAGGCGGGTAGTCTGCGGTTCCTCGTGAGGAGGTTGTATCTCAGCTTCTTCGGGAGCTTCCGCCGGTCGCAGATGTTGGTCCAGGCGGAGTTGATTTGTTCTTCTATCTGCGCGGGAGTGATTCCCGTGACCTTGGAGTAGAGGTTGTCACCGTCAAGGTGTTGGAGGGCCAGGGTGTTGTAGGCCTCTCTGCTGATGACGCAGAATTCTTTTCCCTTGTCGGAGGGGAGATAGATGAGGTCCTTTGATTTCAGGTTGGAGAGAGTGGTGAGTTGGGATTTGGTGAGGTTATGTGTTGTGCGTGTGTGTGTGTTTGTGAAGTATATCCGAGATGGAGTGTTTTAGCCTGATGAGTTTAGTGTCGAGTTCGTGGTTGGTGGGTGGGGGGTGGAGTGGGTTGTCGGGGTGGTAAGTGGGGAACTTGGGGTGGGTTGTGTCGGCGCTGTTATTTTCTGGGGCGCTGTTGATAGCGGTCACCCATTTAAGTTGGTAAGCGGCTCGACAAAAGTTGGCCTCGATGTTGAGTTTGAGTCTGTCGTCGAGTCGTTGTGAGACGATGAACTTGGGTCCGAGGTGTAGGAGTTTCAGCTCGTCGCTCGTGAGAGTGCCGGTTAGGTCGGTGACCAGGTGCGTCGCATCGTTGAGGTATGGCTCGGTGTTGGTGGTTGCGGCGGTGGCGGTTGTTAAGTTGTTGTTTTCCACGTGGTTCTGGTCCGTCTGTTCGTTAGTGTTGATGTTCTCGTTGTGGCGTTTCGACAAGATCCACTCATATTTTCGCTTGAGCGGTTTTTTCTCGTATTGGACTCTGGTCGATTGCTTTAGTGATTTTTAGGAGCAAGTCTCCGGGTGCTATTGGCAGTCGATGTGTCCGCTCTGAGAGTGTCCGCTTATGGACGTGTAATTGGCGGTTGAGATGTCTCAGGATCTGTTTAATACACGTGCGATGTATGCGGTTAGTGGTGTTTTGGAAGGCTGGTGTACGTAGGCTTACTGGTAAGCGGATGTTCTTGATGGTGTTGGGGATGACATCGTTTTTTAGGCAGCGTTTCAGGAAAATAATTTGGCAGTCAGCGTTGGCCCATTTCTCTGACAGTCTAAACAGTTACCTTACGGATGCAAACAATTCCTGGCTCAGGTGTAAGGATAAGAGAGTATTGAAGTTTTCTTGAAGCATTGTGGAACAATAAGTAAATATCTTTAAGTCGTTTGGAAGCCTCGACAATGCAAATGGGTAAATCTCCGGGTAACAAGGTCCGGTGGTGGAGAGAGAGATGTAAGTTGGTGTACGTTGAGATGCGTGGTGTGTATAAGATGTGTGAGATGTGTAGAATGAAGGGAAGAGTATAATTTATGTATCTTCGCCTATATGTACGTGCTTTTTGATAGGTAATTTCTCTAGCAATATATATATTTCGTAATGTTTAAATTCCAATTTTTAATATATTGATCTCAATTTTTAAACTAAATATCTAATCATAACTAAACAATGATTAATTTCTCATATTATATATGTATATTCTATTCATGAATATTAATATTTCTAATTTTATTTATCCATTTCATCTCAATTGTTAACTCAACTTAATATGACATGACTTAAGGTTTTCCTTCTCTCCCCTCTCTCTATCTCTATATTTCTCTCTCTTGATTTTTTCTCTCTGTCTGGTGATTTGATATCTCTCTGTTGTTTTCCTCTGTTTTTCATTTTTTCTTTTTTCTTTCTTCTTTTTCTTTATTTATCTCTCCCTTTCTTTTCTCCACTTTCTCTCTCCGACTTTTTACTTCTCCTTAACACTATGACTTACTAAAATAAACAAACCACTATCCTGATGTCTTCCAAAAGTAACGGTTGCATTTTGAAAGGGTACGTCAATGTTTATTTATAAAACTGGTATATATTGTATTTTGTCTGATGAAGGCATACCATAATTTAACTTGGTATCCTTGAAATATGTATAATGAAATAAATATGGTTTTATAAATATAGTTTCCATTTGTTAATATCGTATATATATATATATATATATGCAAAAGTTCTATTTAAAATTGTTGGGATACAACAAGTAAATATTTTTATAACTGATATAAAGCACTCGACAAGTATTTGGAGTAGATATACGATATTAACAAATGGAAACTATATTTATAAAACCATATTTATTTCATTATACATATTTCAGGGATACCAAATTAAATTATGGTATGCCTTCATCAGACAAAATACAATATATAACAGTTTTACAAATAAGCTTTGACGTACCCTTTTAAAATGCGACCATTATTTTTGGAAGCTATCCAGATGGCTTCCAAAAATAATGGTCGCATTTTAAAAGGGTACGTCAAAGCTTATTTGTAAAACTGTTATATATTGTATTTTGTCTGATGAAGGCATACCATAATTTAATTTGGTATCCCTGAAATATGTATAATGAAATAAATATGGTTTTATAAATATAGTTTCCATTTATTAATATCGTATATATATATATATATATATATATATATATATATCCACGCACACAAATATATATATTATGGATGCGTGCATGTATATATTAAATTTTTGTTGATTTCAAATACCTCTGTAATTTATTTAAATTATTCTTAACTCTGAAGCCGAGAATCATTCAGTTTTCTAAATGTATATATATAAAGTGTATATATATAAAGTGTATATATATGAAATCAACAAAAATTGATTTTCAGAAGATCCCGTTAAGGGTGAAAGCACCGATTCTTTGCTTAAACATTAATCTGCTATTTTAATAAATATTTGCTCTACGGTTCTTATATATTTGATATATATTTATCTTATCGAGCCCTCTTTGGATTTTAGTCTTCAAATTTATTATTATTACCATATATATATATATATATAATAGGATTGGTGCTCTGAAATAGCGATGTATACATGAATGTATGTACAATATATTTGGCAATATACTGTATGTTTAATTAAAATATTTTGAAGACCTTGCGGTATTATTTTAAAGAAGTGACTATGTCACTTACTTCTTTTTTCAGCAAAGGAAGGGAGATAACCTGACAGATTCTGTTTCACACTGTTGGTGTTCCTCAGAGCAACGTACTCGCCGACCTCTGCCGAAAATTATAGAGGCTGGATTCTTATAGAATTCCAGTAATAATCAAGAATTGTTTATACAGAGCGATTGCCGGTCAATTAGAATTGGTGCTCTGAAATAGCGATGTATACATGAATGTATGTATAGTATATTATACTATACATACATTCATATATATATATATATATATATATATATATATATATATATATATATATATATTAGAATTGGTGCTCTGAAATAGCTATATATATATGAATTTATATATAGTGTATTTTGCAATACACTGTATGCTTAATTAAAAGCATTTCGAAGACCGTATGCTATTTTTTAGAGTAGTGACAGACTCACTTACTTTAATTTTCAGCAAACAGGGGGAGATAAAGTTGACAAGGCCTTGTTTCGCATTTATTGATGCTTATCAAAGCCAAGTACTCCTCCTGTTTGCTGAAATCATGGATGTTTGGTTCTTATAGAATTCAAGTAATAATCAGGATCTGAGTATACAGAGCGGTTGCCGGTCAAGCAGAAATTGAAAATTAGAATTGGTGCTCTGGAATAGCGATATATATATGAATGTATATATAGTGTATTTTTCAATACACTGTATGCTTAATTAAAAGCATTTCGAAGTCATTATGCTATTGTTTTAGAGTAGTGATAGACTAACTTACTTTAATTTTCAACAAACAGGGGGAGATAAAGCTGACAAGGCCTTGTTTCGCATTTATTGATGCTTATCAACTATCAAGGCCTTATCAGCTTTATCTCCCCCTGTTTGCTGAAAATTAAAGTAAGTGAGTCTGTCACTACTCTAAAACAATAGCGTAAGGTTTTCGAAATGCTTTTAATTAAGCATACACTGTATTGCAAAATACACTATATATACATTCATATATATATATATATATATATATATATATATATATATATATATATATATATATATATATATATATATATATATATATATATATATATATATATATATATATACACATATATATATATATATATATGCATGCATATATAGTGTATTTTGCAATACACTGTATGCTTAATTAAAAGCATTTCGAAGACCTTATGTATATATATATATATATATATATATATATATATATAGATAATTTAATATATCAACTAACATAAGCGCACAGATGCACGCCTATGCGAGCAAATACACAGGTTATGTCATAGTACCTAGGTGGTTCAATGCAGGAGGATGCAGAACAATAATATAAAAGACGTAAAATAAGAAAATCTCTTTAAAAAAAATATTTTTTTTAAATTTTTACTTACTTAAATTTTTACTCCAACTAATTAGTTTCTGCAATGGGATAAAGACAGTTACGTAATCTAACTGTCGAGAATTCATTGCGTCATCAGGGAGTCTATTCTCAGCTAAGTCTCCAGGCAATGCGCGGACACTGGCGGCTCATATAAAAATAATAATAATCCGGTAGATGGAACAGCTAGCGAGGACTGAATTCCATGCACTGAAATCCTCACTGCCTCTAGTCAAATGGCCGATTCTAAAGAATCAATCACGTGACACAGAGGCTATTCAGAAGGAATGGGATGGTAAGATGACAGACGCCTACAAACACCCCCCCAAAAATTTTTTTTAGAAGTGGTTTTGGCAGGTTTGCTCGACAAATCAGTGATTTGGAGATAAATATAGATAATTTAATATATCAACTAACATAAGCGCACAGATGCACGCAGAAACTAATTAGTTGGAGTGAAAATTTAAGTAAGTAAAAATTTAAAAAAAAAATTTTTTTTAAAGAGATTTTCTTATTTTACGTCTTTTATATATATATATATATATATATATATATATATATATATATATATATATATATATATATATATATATATATATATATATATATATATATGTATATATATATATATATATATATATAAAATATTAAAAAAATAATGAATAAAACAATGAAACAGTTCCTCATATTAAACAAAAAATGTTCATTATTTAACGATCGTTTCTAGGACATATATGTGTTAGAATTGGCATGCATATTCAACAGATCTATGTACAAAATTATACAAACTATCAAATATAATATACATACCAACACATACATATGCCGTCTTCAGAATATGTATGTGTTGGTATGTATATTATATTTGATAGTTTGTATAATTTTGTATAATTTTGTACATAGATCTGTTGAATATGCATGCCAATTCTAACACATATATGTCCTAGAAACGATCGTTAAATAATGAACTTTTTTGTTTAATATAAGGAACTGTTTCATTGTTTTATTCATTATTTTTTAAATATTTTATCTTGACTCTGTATTCCGTTTATCTTTCACCGAAAGTGATTTTTGAATGCATCTCTTCTTTCCATGATATCCGGACTACATTGAGTTCTTCATACGGATTGGACACTACCGTAAACTTTTGGTAGATTTATCTACATATATATATATATATATATATATATATATATATAATTTTGGTATGTTTATATATATTTTTTTATTCTAACTTTAATTTTAGACCTAATTGTGTATGGTTGACGATATATTTAATCGATTTCCACGTGCTATTGAAATGGTGGGTAAATATTCTATAGCTGTTGATCGCGAATAGATGGCCGTCGTTTATTTATCTATTATTCCTTCATAGGTGCCTTTTAATCTTATAGTTTTTTTGTGTGGTTGATTATGCTGATTGGGAGAGGAGATGGTGTATATATCTTATCAAATGTTTCTATTTCTATGGACATACTTTACTATATATATATATATATATATATATATATATATATATATATATATATATATATATATATATATATATATATATATATATATTGTTAGCCTGCCTAAGTCTGACAGAACAAAGGAGAGGCACAAAACAAAGAAAAGAATCCCCAGTCACTGAAGAGGTCACAGAATGTGTGACGAAAGAACTTTGACAATATATGAACAACCGCCCGGTTGAGGAACCAACCAACCAACCGGAAATTTATAAATTCTTAAATTTATAAATTTAATTTATAATAAATTGGAGTGAAAGCATGGTGCGTGTGTTTCTTATTGGCAACATGACCCTCCCAAAGTATAAAAATATTTGTTTCAACGCACGTTTTCAGATAAAGAATCTTGCTAAACAAATTCAGAAACGAAATATATATATATATTGTTTAACTCTTCAATATATATATATATATATATATATATATATATATATATATATATATATATATATATATATATATATATATATATATATATATATATATATATATATATATATATATATATATATATATATATATATATATATATATATATATATATATATATATATATATATATATATATATATATATATATATATATATATATATATATATATATATATATATATATATATATATATATATATATACAATGATATTAAATATATTGAAACTATATTTATAAAATCATATTTATTCTATTATATATATTTCAAGGGAACCAAAACTTTGGTACGCTTTCATCAGATAAAATACAAAGAGTGTTTTGTAAATTTTGACGTAGCCAAGGAAAATCATACCCTATCAGTTGAATATTCCTTGGATATATATAATATATATAATAGAATCAATATGGTTTTATAAATATAGTTTCCATTTATTTAATATCATTGAATATTTACTCCAGAAATTCTGTCGAGTGCTCTGAATTAGTTATAAACATTTATTATTCCTTCCACTTATTTATATATATATGTATATATATTGAGAATTGGGTTGGTAACCATCCATTCCACATCCCTTTCTTCATTCTTACTGAGACCCACCTTGACAACTCCCACTTTGAAGCTGAAGTGAAAGTGAGGAATTTCACAACCATCCGCGTGGATTGTGTTGACAGAAGGAAGGGTGGAACTGCGATTTTCCTGCATGATTCCTTTACGGCAGCCGGAAATATCACATTCTCCAGTGGCTACTGTGAATCAGTCACAACAAAGCCAATGACCTGACATTAGTTGGGCTCTATAGGCCACACCTATAATGCGCTTTAAAGAATACCTCAACATCATTAAGTGCTTTATTCAACAGTGCCATTCTAGTAACATACTTATGATGGGAGTCTTTAATCTACCCTGTGTTGATTGGTCTACAAACAGTTTGAAACCAGGCACTCCCAACTCAACCACTGACAAAGAAGCAGTAGTCACTTCTTGACTTTATGAATGAATTTTTCTTGTTCTAACTTATCCTTGTACCAACAAGGTATCAGAACATTTAGGAACAGCCGAAAGCTAATCCTAGTGACCTTTCACCAGCCCACCCATTTGATAACATGGATCTCTACAATGCCAACTGGGATGCAATTATGAACGAACTATCACATGTCGACTGGTATTTTACACACGCACACATTTCCACCAACATCAAAACATCTTGGCAGATCTTTGTAGACACTGTCACAAATATATGTACAAAACACACCCCACAAAAACCTGTGAACAAAACCAAGTGCAGTATCCCCCAAAACAGAAAAATTATTATCAGAAAAATAAAAAGAACAAACAAAAAGTTAACACACTAAAATACTACTAACAACAACAACAACACACATTCGATGGCTATCACCCTGCTTGAGTAAAAAAATATAACCTCTAGCAATGCATGATGACCATCATCAATAATCAGAGAATAACTGAAGAGAGGTGAGCCATTGAGAAAACCACACTCAACCCCAAAGTGTTCTTCTCATTTGCTAAAAAACACAAGGTCACTGTCTCCACTGTTGGCCCCCTAGTTGATGAAAATGGCACTCACCAGGACAATGCCAAAACCATACTACAGAGACAATACAGCTCTGCTTTCAGCAATCCTGATATGGCCGATCTGGGCTGTATCAGTGATATTAACCCCCAACACACTATATCGGACATAACGTTTGGCGCACCTGATGTCTTAGCGGCAATAAACGAAATTAAACACAATTCAGCAGTAGGCCCCGACAGGTTCCCTGCTTGTGTCCTGAATATGTGCCGACACCAACTTGCAACTCCTCTTGCTAATCTGTGGAGGACTCACTGGACACTGGCTATATTCCTGAAAACTTTCTGTCCCAGTCTGTTGTCCCAGTCTTCAAAAAGGGAAATAAGTCCTTTGCAGTGAACTACCGTCCGATCTCACTCACCTCTCATATTATCAAGGTATTTGAGAGAGTGGTGAGATCACGAATAACCCACTTTCTTGAAAACAACAGCCTGCTGAACTCCAACCAACATGGGTTCCGTAATGGAAGGGACTGCCTAATGCAGCTCCTGCATCACTTTCATGATATTTTGAGAGCCTTGGGAGAGGGCTCAAACACTGATGTCATATCTCTTGATTTCAGCAAGGCCTTCGACAGGGTTGATCATAAGATTCTACTGAAAAACCTATCCAACATTGGTGTCTCTGTCAGCAAACACTTGATCCATTGCAGTAACTTTCCAGACAGAACCCTACATGTTGTAGTTGAAGGAGTAAAATCAAGCCTTGCCAAATTCAGCAGTGGCATCCCACAAGTCACTGTGTTGGGCCCACTTCTTCTCATCATCTACATTAATGACATTACTGACATCATCAAGCACAGCAACGTAAGAAACTTCGCAGATGATTCCAAGCTCCAAAGGGTCATCAATGAGGTGGGTGACCGGACATGCCTTCAGTCAGATCTACTGAATCCAATGGGCAGAAAAGAACAATATGATGTTGAATGAGGATAAGTTTGAATTAATCCACTTTGAAAAAAAGGATGCCCTGAAACTACCATACTCTCTTCCTTCGGGTGAAACTCTAGTGACATCCAATAACATCACAGACTTGGGAGTTATTGTGGACAACAACATAAGCTGGGCCACTCATATAAACACCAAAGTTGATATGGCCAGCAGGATGTGTTCCTGGATTCTCAGAACCTTCCAGTTGAGAGATATCCACACTGTTATCCTTCTCTTCTCCACTTTTGTCCAACCCCATCTTGAATACTGTTGTCCACTGTGGTGTCCCCACACGAAACAAAGTATCATGAAAATTGAAGCACTTCAAAGGTCAATTACAAAAAAGATAGATGGCATGACAGGCCTTGACTATTGGAGTCGATTAGAAAAGCTCAACCTTTATTCTCTCCAATGTCGCCGTGAGCGCTACATTATCAGCATGATGTGGAAAATATTCCATCAGCTTTGCCCAAATGATGTTGGCATCACCTTTAAGGTGAACCCAAGGCTTGGGCCACATGCTATCCGCCCACGACAAAACTCAAACATGCATCTCATAACAACAATACGGCACAATTATTTCAGCTCACTTGGCCCGGCACTCTTTAACATTACACCAAAACACACTGAGACAGACCCCATCAAGTTCAAGAAGTCTTTGGACAAATTCCTTCAAGAAATCCCGGATAAACCACCTAGCCCCAGATATGTCTCCGTTAACAATAACTCTCTACTTGAGTGGGCCATGGTGCCCAAACATTGATTTGAAAGACTTCGCCAGGTGGTGCTATTAAGTTAGACATGGCCTGGGCCAATACTGGCCGAAATCTATCAAAGTTATATATATATATATATATATATATATATATATATATATATATATATATATATATATATATAAGCAAGATGTATGGTAGGTCGTATGTGAATCGCGATGATCACGTCTGACCTACCAAATATGCGACGGTAGCTAGTTAAGCTCTATGCGTATAAGCAGAGCAGAAATATTAATGAAAAAGAACAAAGGAACTATTATGACATTATAACAAGTTTATTGCCGACAGCCGTTTCGTCCGACCATATGATGGGACTTTTCAAGGCATATAACATGTGATTGTAAGTTCATTATTTACATCAGCATATCACTTAAGACTAGCAGTTTGAAATTGTGGTATACATCAGCAGCTCCGCTTGTATATTTGGGGTCTATATTCTAAGGGGGCTCTTTTATATTAGTTGTCGGAATTGTAAAAGGCATGGGTTATGGGGAGTTAAGAGAATTTGAAAAGGGCCTAAGAGTCAGGGATTGAAGGTTAAAAATTAGATAATTTATAATTTACGCATTAAAAGTAAAAGACTTGGGATCTCGTAGAAGCACCTTAAAAAAATCCCTCAATAAGTGCATAAAGCTTACAAGCTCCGATAAACTTAACAAACTAGAAGAGATTAAGAGACTAATAAAATAAAAAAATAAAGATATAAAGTTTCCCTAAAAGAATATAAAGTTTCCTAAGAAGTTCCTTCGAGAGAAAAAAATTTTTTTTCGAAAGAAAAAAACTTTCTTCCACAGAGATCACGTTAAAAAATTTCAGAAAATTTACGAAGTTTTGATAATCCCTACTAAGTTGAAAGAAACTAATCAATTAAAGGTTAATTCAAAAAGCCTTCAATAAACCCCTCAGAAAAGGCCCCTTTAATATTTTTAATAGGAACCTCCTCCGAGAGACCCTTCGAAGAATTAAAATTTTAGAGAGCCTTTAAGGATATATATAAACGAATTGAGGAAAATTATGAATTAAAAGTTAAAAATTACGGTATTTGGGATATCCGAGGAATTTTCAAAGGGCTGCTTCAACAGACACAACTTAGGTATAATAGATAAAATAATTTAAGTAATTTAAGTAATTTAATTAGGGAGCAATTCAAAGAGCTTATGAAGTTGGGCAAGATTAAAGAAAATGATAAGTAAGAAAATGCATAAGCAAAAAGACAATAATTATAAAATGTATTTTTAAAAGACAATAATTATAAAATGTATTTTTAAGAAGGTATAAGGTAGCTTCAGTAATCTAATAATGTACTATCAAAAAATTATTATAAAATTATTACAAAATTATCATAAAACTATTGATACAGGATTAAAAAAATTACTATAAAATTATTGATACAGGATTAACAAAGACATAATAATATATTCCTGCCTAATATATATATATATATATATATATATATATATATATATATATATATATATATATAACTCCCATGTACGTCAATACTCATCTTTTTCTATTTATCTGAGGGTTCTAAACCCCATTATCAGGCTAAAGCTTCTTTAGTAAAAAATACGGTGATACCTATTCTATTTTCTAATATATATATATATATATATCATAAAGTATGTCCATAGAATCATTTGATAAAATATATACACCATTTCCTCTCCCAATTAGCATAATTAACCACATAAAAAATCAATTAGACCAGGTTATAAGAATAAAGGCTCCTATGAAGAAATATTTGATAAATAAACGACAGCAGCCTCTTCGCGGCCGACCGCAATAGAATATTTACCCAACATTTCAACAGCATGTAGAAATCGACTAAATATACCGTCAACCATACACAATTGGGTATAAAATTAAAGTTAGAAGAAATGCGTGATTATGTCCCATGCATATATATATATATATATATATATATATATATATATATATATATATATATATATATATATACATATATATATATATATATATATATATATATATATATATATATATATATATATATATATATATATATATATATATATATATATATATATATATATATATATATATATATATATATGGGAACGAGTAGGACTCCGACGGCTGAGCTCAAGCCGTTTCGACGGCTAATTCTGGACGTCCAGAATTAGCCGTCGAAACGGCTTGAGCTCAGCCGTCGGGGTCCTACTCGTTCCTATTACCCACTCTACTACCCTAAGTATTGAGTACTTTGATGCGTTATGGTCCACCTGGTTCCTTACCACACTTCCTTCGTTATATATATATATATATATATATATAGTGACGAAACATAAGTCAATTGCATGAACTCATAATCCTTTATGTACTGCTATATATATTTCGATGATAGCCATTGAATGGCTATGACCTCATCAGGCAGTTAGTCAGTACTTAGATATGCCAGCTCTGTGTTTATAGTATTGATGGTATCAGAGCCGTGGGACATATGAGCTTGTTAGGAATAATTTAATGTTGTCAGCAGAAATAGTCTTAATTCTCATTGGTCTGTTTGTAGATGCTAGTAGGGTTGGTATTTGACCTCAAAGAGGCAGGTGGTGTTGTAAAGTTCAAACCGTCAGGCAAGATGACAATAGTTCCATATGAACGCGCAGTTGGGATATACATAATCTACGAGATCAGGAGAGAAATACCCAACCTGGGTGGCGGGCTGTACCGAGACGACGCACTCTTCACCGTAGTGAACCACAGCACCACAATGGTCGAAAATATGAAGAGGAGAATTAGGCACTTCTTTAGCCAGGTAGGACTTAAGGTAGAGATGGAACCCAACAGAAAAGTAATGAATTTCCTGGACACCACCCTCAACCTCAACACCAAGCTACACCACCCATATCATAAACCCAATGAGAAACTGGTATATATCAACGCTGGGTCCAATCACCCTAGATCTATAGTTAAGGCCGTAGTTAAGAGTGTCTCTGACAGGATCTCTAACTTGTCGGCCAATAAAGATCTCAATAGTAACGCTGATTACTATAACTCAGCGCTAGCTAAGGCGTCCCACAGCCATAGGATCAGCTATAACCCTAAGAGACATGATAGAGATGACCCAAGGCTACCCCGGACCAATACCCTCAGGGGCATGAGTCGCCCACCTAATACCTCGGTGACCAGTAGTAACACTCCCAGACCCCTATCCATCACCACCGCCGGTAGAAGGTCCCGCATACTCCACCGGTCTAATACCTACAACGCTGAAGACCAATGTGCTGCGGAGCAGAGGCACCCCTGCACCGGCCCCACCACCCGCTGAACCCTAATTGAGCAGGGAGGCCGCACCTAGCAGGTTTATAGCCCCACGGTGAGCCCATATAACCCTCATGATAGTGACCGCTCCGCACACCTGAGTGAAACCAGCGGAGCTCGACCTGAGCTGTGCACAACCACGCGATGGACCACGGCGGACACCCAACAACCCCGCAAGAATAGGACCAGGAAGGTCACATGGTATAACCCTCCATACTCACTGAGGGTTATACCATGTGACCATTAGAGGCTCACTGCCTCTAATACCACCGTAAACCCCGGAGCCACCCAACAGTACCAGCACGCGGGACGCAACGGAACCCACACAGGCCCAACTAGCACACCGGAACCCAACGTCTCTTTGCTGATTGCGGAGGCTACCCAGCCAACCCCGAGTGATGGTAACCACGCGGTAAATGTGGTGGGGCTTAAGAAGTCCTGTAATTGCAGAGACCCATCACTATGCCCCCTTAGTAATGAATGCAAGACGAAAAACGTAGTCTACATGTGCAATGTCACAACCCCTAACTCGGAGCACCACTACATAGGATCCACAGCGACGAGCTTCAAAGATCGGTGGTATAACTATCGCCATTCCTTTAACAGAATAGACAACAGGAAATGTACGGCCCTTTCTGAATTGATCTGGAAGCTCAAACTTGAAAAGACCCCGCACTCTCTGGTCTGCTCCGTGGTTAGAAAGGTTCCCCCAGACAGAGGCGCGTCTGGTATTTGCAACCTCTGTCTTAGTGAAACACTCGAGATACTTCATGGCAGAACCAAGCTATTAAACAGAAGGGCCGACTTATTCGGTGCCTGCAGACACCTAAGGACGGGAACTTTCTTCAAGCTATATGGATAAACCCCGGTTAAGGCCTCCCACAACGCCCCCCCCCCCCCCCTCTGTAGGTCCCCTACACCCCGTACCAATGACCAATGGACAACAACAATCGCCCATAGTTTGTGGTCCCTATGGTCTACTGGTTGGGAGTCATCAAAACCACGTTTTATTGAACCTGATTTTATATATATATGTATATATATATTATATATATATATATATATTTTTTATATGTGTATATGTGTGTAATTTATATATATATATATATTTTTTTTTATATATATATGTATTTTATATATATATATGTATGTATATTTTATGTATATATATATTTTATATATATATATATTTTATATATGTATATATATTTTATGTATATATATATTTTATGTACATATATATTTTATGTATATGTATATATTTTATATATATATATACTTTTGCGTACATATATATATACACACCTGTATGGATTTGTGTGTGTAGATGTGTGTGTGTCTGAGGGGATAGGTGTGAGTGTATGTACAAGTCAACCAACATAAGCCTTTATTTCTAAATTTTCTAAACTATCTAAGTATTTGACTCTAACCATTATTTTAAGTATTACCACCCCACATTAATTCCTCAATTTGTATGTGTGGATGTGTGTGTGTGTCTGTGGGGGTGGGTGTGAGTGTAGTGCAAGCCAACCTACATAAGTCTTTTTATTTGTAAACTTTCTATTCCAACCATCATTTTCAGTAGCACCACTCCACATAAATTCCTCAATTTAAGAATGACCTGTAGTATCTATTTCATACTATTAACCTTATTTGAATATATATCTGACCAGGAATGCCTTTTGTGAAAATCAGTCATATCGAACTATTGTCATCTTGCCTGACGGTTTGAACTTTACAACACCACCTGCCTCTTTGAGGTCAAATACCAACCCTACTAGCATCTACAAACTGACCAATGAGAATTAAGACTATTCCTGCTGACAACATTAAATTATTCCTAACAAGCTCATATGTCCCAAGGCTCTTATACCATCAACACTATAAACACAGAGCTGGCATATCTAAGAACTGACTAACTGCCTGATGAGGCCATAGCCATTCAATGGCTATCATCGAAATATATATAGCAGTAAATAAAGGATTATGAGTTCATGCAATTGATTATGTTTCGTCACTATTATAACTCCGGAACTTATATCTTCGTTGAGTGCTCCCTATCCGCATACTGAAGTACTGGATTTTGCCAACACTTACTTGCTTGCTTATATATATATATATATATATATATATATATATATATATATATATATATATATATATATATATATATATATATATATGAAAAATATGGGGAGAAGAATACTGCATGGTTGCACATGGATAACATGTTATAAAATGAGTCCCTCATCAGTGATTTGCCAACGGTCATTGGTATTTCATTGCATTAAAAATCATATACCTCACGTTGGTGCATGTATGAATATATATATATATATATATATATATATATATATATATATATATATATATATATATATATATATATATGTATACATTCATACATTCATACATATTTACATACATACATACATATTTACACATATACATACATACATATATACATACACACATCAATGCCTGTTTATATGCCCTACCAACGACACTGGCATATTATCTTGGTGATAGCAGAGATATTAACAAGAACAGAACACCACCAAAAATACCATCATATATAACTAAAATAGAAAAAAAGAGTGCTGACATACGAAAACACATAGGATATGTGACAATGTTTCTTACATGCAAACAAACACAAAAAACCTCACTCCTCATCAACAAAGAGTGAAACATATAATAGAGACGATGTTTGGTAACAGTAAATCGAGAACTCTCCAATATAAGCTGATCACCCTCAAACAAGAATTGAGAGCTGTTAGCGAAAAACGCCGATACTTGAAGAAGGTAGATGAGAGAAAAGTGCTTAATAAAAGATTCAGACGAAACCAAACATCAGTCTATAGAGATATGAAGAACAAAATATTAAGTGTCACTGAGGCCCCATCCCTGAAAGACATAGATCCCTTTTGGGGCAAAATATAGGGGGGGGGGAATTTCAATCAAGATACAGTGTGGCTAAAAGAAATCTAAAAGAACTATTGCTCCTACACTACATACGAAATAAGTGAGGATACTCTTGAGACTACCAGGAAGAGACATGATTGTCGGCTACTTGTACAAAAAAACTGATATTCTATCGGAGGTATCTTACTGACCTCTACCAACAAGTTCTTAAGAGAGATACACTTATACCAGAATGGTTCACATTAGCACAAACATTACTGGTCACCCAAGAACAAAGACACCCACTTGGCAAAAAATTACCGACCCATTGCATGCCAGAACCTGATGTATAAGATGTATACAGCCTGCCTGAACCTATTCTTCCAAGATCACTGTGAAAATAATAACATCATCACAGATGAACAAGCAACTGGAAAGAAAGGGGTTTGGGGATGTGCTGAACAACTCCTAATAAATAAAACTGCGATGTCGGAGGTGCGACAGTTTAGGAGGTATATGGCTACAGTCTGGCTGGACTACAGGAAAGCTTTCGATTCTGTTCCCCACTCTTGGAAGATATAGGCCCTCCGACATGCTAAAGTCCCAGACATTATTATCAGAGCCATAGAGAGGCTGTCTTCTTCTTGGGCTACTATCCTAAGGTTAAAGACAGAGAGGGAGGACTCTATTTTCACTGATAAAATAAAATACCACAGGTGTATAGTTCTGTGGTATTGTTCATCTTGTCATTAAACCCCTTGACCTTTCTGCTCAAGAAATGTGAGGGATACATCATTGGCTCACAGGAGGACAGAAATACGAACCTAACCCATAATTTCTTTGTGGATGATCTGAAACTCTATGCCAAGAACATGGATGGGATGAGAAAAATCTTGACCTGGTTACAACGTTCTCAAAGGATATAGGAATGGAATTTGGCCAAGATAAATTCTAATACATGACAGTAAAGAGGGGAAAACTACAACCCAATCTAGTAACATTGTCATCAATGGCCTAAAGTTTCACCGATATCTGATGAGGACTGCTACAGGTACCTGGGGATAGATGAGAACATATCCTATAATGGTATCTGTAATAAAGAACGCGGAACCAGAGAATATTACACTCGATTAAGAAAGATCTGGTCATCGGAACTCTCTGCGCAAGACAAAACAGTGGCTCACGATGTGTTTGCTGTGCCTGTCCTAACACCAACCTTTGGAATACTCAGTTGGACGATAGACGAAATCCGAGCAGCTGATGTTAAAACTCGGAAAATACTAAACAACACCGGAAACTTCCACATCAACAGTGACATAGACCGCCTTTACTTGAAACGTAAGCAGGGAGGCAGAGGCCTAACATCAGTCCAGACAACATTTGAATGTCGCATCATATCCCTCCGACAATATCTACGAACCTTGAAGCATAGGAGCCCAACTATTGAGCAAGTCTATCTGCATGGGACATATAAATCATCAGAGTAGGGAAGGAACTCCTTGAAAGATACATCCTGCCTGATAATCAAAATCTCACACCCAGGGAAATTGCCCAGCAGTACCGCAGTGAATCCATAGAAGGACTCATGCATGGGTATGTTGCCAGGAAGCTCCAGAGTGAGAGTAATACAGATTAGGAAAGTAGTCTATCTTGGACCAACAACCGCTATATTGGCTCCCACTTTGAAGGATACGCTTTTGCAATCCAAGAACAGGAAATCAACACGAAATACCGGATACACAAAAATGATAGGGATGCAGGAAAAACGCCGAAACTCTGCAGAATTTACATTAAGGATGTCACCCATTTCATAAGCAGCTGTCCAAAGATGTCATCGCGGGACTATCTACCTATGATGCATGATGTAGTGGCCAAAACACGGTACAATGTAATCCGTAGAAAAGATAGCTCCGATAATAAACACATTAAAAGCTACAGCAATGTGGAAGACATCCATGTACATAATATGAAAGAGTACTGGTGGAATGTTCCAGTAAAGACCCCCAATAAAATGCAGGCATAAGCATGCACAGTAGTGGAATTTAGCTGTCCAGAAGATGCCAATATAATATTAAAGATTAACGAAAAGGAGAATATTTATGCAGAACTAATGAGAAATCTGCAGATACTCCACACTGATTACACCTTCAGATTTATGCCTGTGATTATTGGGGCACTGGAGTATGTTAGTGACTGCCTCAATACAAATCTTGAGAAGCTGGGCTTCACAGAAACACAAAGAACTTGACTAGTTAGGAAATTACAAGTACAATCCATTAATGGAACAGTAAAATTGTGTAAAATATTTCAAAAATTCTGCATCTAATAACTGCATATACACATGTACAGATACAAAGCATATGCACATGCACACATACAACTCAAAACATACACATCCACACATACAATAACATCCATAGACTGCACACACATCCATGCTGACATGCATACATATCTACCTAGTTGATGTTGTGTAAATTCCAATGAGAGAGTCTTGTGTCTATGTTAGAAACCGACTCTCTCTCTATTGGCAAAAATTTGTGAAATTATAAAACCAGAAGAAACATACATACATACATTCATACATACATACATGGTCGGTGCCAACTCGTTTTCGAGTACGGCCACTACTTTATATCCATGTAGGAGAACCCCTACCGATGCGCTGAACCAGTGTGACTTTTTAGTCCAGCCAGCGACTTGAAAACTCTGGTACAAACACTACATTTGTGACAATTATTGACACATAGTGCTGGGCCCATGGTACCATGTGATGACAAGTGCAGAGAGATCACCAGATATAAAGCAATGCCTGTGCCGTGAAGCTTTTATAGTGAGCAAAGGCACTGCACAAAGCCAGTCCCACTCTCTTAACCAAGATGATATTTACCAAAAAGAAGAACAAGTCAACATCATTGGATACCATCAGGGTTGCAGGTGTTATATCAGAGTTTTCCTTCTCCTAGAATTCTGCCTTGACATACATACATACATACATACATACATACATACATACATACATACATACATACATACATAGTCAGTCAACGCGATCAGTCGCATATTTTTGTGTGGGAGACTATTCATTAAATTTAAGATGAATACTATCTCCGACAGTAATGCCACAACTACAGTCAGGTTGAATAACCGGATGTTCCTCTAACTATATCTTCTGAAGACACCTTCTATACGAATTCGTAGAGATATCCGACTAAATACATAATTTATTTTACAAGGATTTGCTACAAACAGCATGGCTGAACACAACAACAACAACAACACCATCAGTGGAGTACTGAAGAAAAACGAGAAAGATAAACAAAATATTTTCAGTTGTAGCTACAGAAGAAACCGAAATTATAAATCGCATTTCTCTTGGAGTTGCGAACTTAATAATGATTTATTTAATTGTTATAAAATGGCAAAAAACAATCCCTCCATTGGCTATATGAATAGAATGAAGCTACACTGGGACGAAATACACCCAGAGCTAAATTATTTCACAGCGAAACAATTACGCCCACAAGCGACGTTTGTTGAACGTAAAAATAAGATAAATATTATTAATTGTAAGTCCCCCACAGCAAACATGTTATCAACAACACGTGCTACAGGTCGCCATGTTACTAGACTTCCTAGCAGCCAGGTCGAACAGTGCCTTGAAACAACTATGCCTGTAAGAAACATGACACCACCTGTACCATCTAAGTCTACCTCGAATGCTGGGGGAAAACACTATCGATAATAATAATAATCGAAGAAATAATAATAAATCGAAGAAATAATTGTTTCTACGTTAGGCACAAGGCCAGCAATTACCCAGTGCATTACTGGTACTTTATTTTATCGACCCCGTAAGGATGAAAGGCAAAGTTAACCTCGGCCTTTCATCCTTACGAAGAAATAATAATAATAATCGAAGAAATTTGACACCAGGTGTACCATCCGAGTCTACCTCGACTGTTGTGGAAAATACTATCGTAATGATAATAATCAAAAGTATAAACAATTGAAATTTTCCCTCAACGAAATCTTCCAGAGAGAAATTAATTCATGTATAAATATCTCTGTTGCTGAACGTGTTAAAACGACAATGTTTAATAAAATAATGAAATATTACGTGTTACTGAGGAAATAGGGGATGAATATTTATGACGGATAAAAACCCCAACATTTTGGCAAATCAACGCCTGTTTATATGCCTTAGCAACGACAGTGAAGTATTATATTGGTGATAGCAGAGATATTAACAAGAACAGAACACCACCAAAAATACCATCATATATAACTAAAATGCTCCTTACATGCAAACAAACACAAAAAAACCTCACTCCTCCCCAACAAAGAGTGAAAAATAAAATAGAGACGATTGTTTGGTAACAGTAGAACCAGAACTCTTCAATATAAGCTGATCACCCTCAAACAAGAATTGAGAGCTGTTAGCGAAAAACGCCGATACCTGAAGAAGGTAGATAAAAGAAAAGTACTTAATAACAGATTCAGACGAAACCAAACATCAGTCTATAGAGATATGAAGAACAAAATAATAAGTGTCACTGAGGCCCCACCCTCGAAAGACATAGATTCCTTTTGGAATATGGGGTGAAAAGAAGAATTTCAATCAAGATACAGTGTGGCTAAAAGAAATCTAAAAGAACTATTGCTCCTACACTACTACAAAAACATACGAAACAGGTGAGGGTACTCTAAAGACTGTGATAGAAAAAATCCAAGATAAGAAAACACCAGGAAGAGATTGACATGATTGTCGGCTACTGGTACAAAAAAACTGATATTCTATCGGAGGTATCTTACTGACCTCTACCAACAAGTTCTTAAGGGAGATACACTTATACCAGAATGGTTAACATTAGCACAAACATTCCTGGTCCCCAAGAACAAAGACACCCACTTGGCAAAAAACTACCGACCCATTGCATGCCAGAACCTGATGTATAAGATGTATACAGCCTGCCTGAACCTATTCTTCCAAGATCACTGTGAAAATAATAACATCATCACAGATGAACAAGCAGCTGGAAAGAAAGGGGTTTGGGGATGTTCTGAACAACTCCTAATCAACAAAACTGCGATGTCGGAGGTGCGACAGTTTAGGAGGAATATGGCTACACTCTGGCTGGACTACAGGAAAGCTTTCAATTCTGTTCCCCACTCTTGGATGATAGAGGCCCTCCAACTTGCTAAAGTCTTAGACATTATTGTCAGAGCAATAGAGAGGCTGTCTTCTTCCTGGGCTATCCTAAGGTTAAAGACAGAGAGGGAGGACTCTATTTTCACTGATAAAATAAAATATTGCAGGGGTATATTTCAGAGGGACAGTCTCTCTGTGATATTATTCATCTCTGTGATATTAAACCCCTTGTCCTTTCTGCTCAAGAAATGTGAAGGATACATCATTGGCTCACAGGAGGACAGAAATACGAACCTAACCCATAATTTCTTTGTGGACGATCTGAAACTCTATGCCAAGAACATGGATGGGATGAAGAAAAATCTTGACCTGGTTACAACGTTCTCAAAGGATATAGGAATGGAGTTTGGCCAAGATAAATGCTCATACATGACTGTAAAATGGGGAAAAACACCAGCCCAATCTAGCAACATTTGTATCAATGGCCTAACTGTTTCACCGATATCTGATGAGGACTGCTACAGATATCTGGGGATAGATGAGAACATATCCTATAATGGTATCTGTAATAAAGAACGCGTCACCAGGGAATACTACACCCGATTAAGAAAGATCTGGTCATCGGAACTCTGCACAAAACAAAACAGTGGCTTACAATGTGTTTGCTGTGCCTGTCCTAACACCAACGTTTGGAATACTCAATTGGACGATAGACGAAATCCGAGCAGTTGATGTTGGAACTCGAAAGACACTAAACAACACCGGAAACTTCCACATCAACAGTGACTTGAAACGTAAGCAGGGAGGCAGAGGCCTAACATCAATCCAGACAGCATTTGAATGTCTCATCATATCTATCCGACAACATCTACGAAACTCGAAGCGTAGGAGCCCGTCTCTCGTGCAAGTCTATCTGCATGAAACAGATAAAAATCATGAGAGTTGGGAAGGAACTCCTCGAGAGATATTCCCTTTGTGATAATCTAAAACTCTCACCCAGGGATGTCGCTCAGCATATCGCAGTGAATCCATGGATGAAAAACTACATGCATGGATATGTTGCCAGGAAGCTCCAGAGTGAGAGTAATATAGATAAGGAAAGTAGTCTATCTTGGACCAACAACCGCTATATTGGCTCCCACTTTGAAGGATATGCTTTTGCAATCCAAGAACAGGAGATTAACACGAAATACCTGATTCACAAAAGAGATAGGGTTGCAGGAAAAACACCTAGATGTGATAACAAGTGCAGACTCTGCAGAACTAACATCGAGGATATCACCCATGTCATCAGCAGCTGTCGAAAGATGTCATCGCGGTACTATCTACCTATGAGGCATGATGTAGTGGCCAAAACACTGTACAATGCAATCCGTAGAAAAGATAACCCCGATAATAAACACATTAAAAGCTACAGCAATGTGGAAGACATCCATGTACATAATATGGTGACTGCGGCAAGAGGAAAAGGCAACGCTTCCATGAAAGATAAACTAACCACAATAGTAGTCCGTTGAAACAAGGAAGCGAAAATGGGATAGAAATATGGATGAGTATTTATATATATATAAATAAATACATGCACAGTTAATACAGTCCTCTCTATCATTCTAAGGCACAAGGCTAGCAATAATTACAGTGCAGAAAAAACTGTTAACCACAATAGCATTCAGTCTTAACTACAGTGGCACCGTGTTGGGATCACTACTGCGACGAACGGGGTAGGTGATGGATGGTGTTAATGTTTGTTGCCGTTACTATTGTTGTTGTTGCTATATATGGTCATGGTGATTGATACCACCAATTCTGTGTACCCACCTACCTCAGAACTCCCATTTATTGCTTTGGCGTTTTCGTTGTTATTATCGACAGGGTTGCTCCGTCACTACGACTGCTGCGGCCTGTGTATGCGACGCTGGTCTGTGTTTTTGCTGTTGTTGTCGTTATTGCTGTTGTTGTTGTTGTAACTGTTGCTTTAGATCTTATTGTCAGTAGGGTAGTAAAATCACTACGTCTACTGCGGCCAGTGTGGACGTTATTGGTCGGAGGCTTGGTGTTACTGTCATTGTCGTTGTTGTTGTTATTGTTGTTGTTGTAGTTGTTGTATTAAGGTGGTTGTCAACAAAATATATACCCCCCCCTTAGATCTCCATTTATTCCTTCCACTGTCTACAGGGCTTTGGCTACACAGCTTTTCGTTTTTTTTCGTTGATAACTTTTTCTAACGAACCCTTCAAGGAACTCATATGTCTGCTGGGCTCACAAGCAATAGGACGTGGGTTTTTTCCTGCCAACGACATTTCAAACATATCAGTTATTCATCTGAGGATACCGTTCTCATAATCAACAGCGAATGCATGAAGAGTATCTCGATCGCATGGAAAACCATGGAAATAATTATAAGGATTAAACGATATATATAATCTCAGCATCTTATTTTGTTATTTTTATAAAATTCTCCATCGTAATTAAAACAACAATTGTTGAGAGCTTTCTCCTGTTTACTCCTGTTTTTACCAAAACAATCTTTTCCGAACACACACACACACACACACACACACACACACACACACACACATATATATATATATATATATATATATATATATATATATATATATATATATATATATATATATATATATATATATATATATATATATTATATATATATATATATATTAGAATTGGCACTCTGAAATAGCTATATATATATGAATGTATATATAGTGTACTTTGCAATACACTGTATGCTTAATTAAAAGCATTTCGAAGACCTTATGCTATTGTTTTAGAGTAGTGACTGTCTCACTTACTTTAACTTTCAGCAAACAGGGGAGATAAAGCTGACAGAGCTCTGTTTCGCACTTAGATTTGATAAGTACCAAAAAGTGCGAAACAGAGCTCTGTCAGCTTTATCTCCCCTGTTTGCTGAAAATTAAAGTAAGTGAGACAGTCACTACTCTAAAACAAGAGCGTAAGATCTTCGAAATGCTTTTAATTAAGCATACAGTGTATTGCAAAATACACTATATGTACATTCATATATATATATATATATATATATATATATATATATATATATATATATATATATATATATATATATATATACATGCATATATACATACATATAATATATATGTATATATTTACATATATAAATACATGCGTATTTAAATGTACATACATATGATGGCTGCAAACTCTGCAAAAATTATTGCATTCGCTTGTCAGATAATAGAGTCTGGTACACTTTTTAAGCTACGGCCAACCACACCTGCTGCAACATATCCTGAACAAGCAATGCCTGTGCTTTGAAGGTTTTGTAAGCCGTGCTCCCGACCAATCCCACTCTCTTGCATCGAAAACACTACCCGAAAAAGAGAACTGGTCAACAACTGCGGATGCTTTCGAAGACGCACGCTTTTTTCAGAGTTTCCCTCTCTTAGAAAGGTGTCGTGACATATATACACACTTACATATATACATTTATATATATATATATATATATATATATATATATATATATATATATATATATATATATATATATATATATATATATATATATTTATATATATATAAATATATATATATAAATATATATGTATGTACATGTGTATGTATGTACATATATTTGTGTATGTATGTATGTACGCATGTATGTATGTATTTAATTATATATATATTTATATACATATGTATGTATTTATATATATATATATATATATATATATATATATACATATAAATACATATGTATATAAATATATATATAATTAAATACATACATTCATGCGTACATACATACATACACATGTACATAAATGCAAACATACATACATGTATGCATAATTACACACGTACATACATACGTATATACATACATACATGCATACATACAAACAGACATACAAAAATACATACATATATATGTGTGTGTGCGTATGTATATATCTATATATGTGATGGTTGCAACTCAATTTTGAGTAATGCCATCGCTTGATACTTAAACATGAACATCACGGAGGGGATTCCTAGTCCTGGTAGGGACTTGCCTATAGCCAGCAATACAATGCATCGCAACAAATGTCACATATCAAGTGCTGCCTGTACTTGAAGCTTTTTTGAGTGAGGAAAGGCTTTGCACGGGGCCAATCCCACTCTCCGAACATCAAATGTATTTACCCATAAAGAACAACTGGTCTACATTATTGGATGTAAATGGCGTAGCTGAATTGGCAGTATCGGTAGAGAGTCGGACACCGTGCTTTCCAGCACAGTTACGTCCCTTTACGGTTTGAGTTCAAATCCCATCGAGGTTAACTTTACCATTCATTCTTAAGGGGTCGATAAAATAAAGTACCAGTAATGCACTGGTTAATTGCTGGCCTTGTTCCAAAAGTAGAAACAATTATTGGATGTAAACAAAGTCGCAGGTTTTATCTCAGAGTGACCTTCTCCTAGAGAGATGTCTTAATGAACACTAGGAGTCTCTTGTTACACAAAAAAACATATATACATACATATATAAATACACATGTATATATATATATATGTGTGTGTGTGTCTGTGTGTATGTGTGTGCAAGTATGGGTTATATCGAATAATAATAATAATATTCGATTCGTTTGCAAGCAAACGGCCTTGACGGCTATCACCGTCCTTTTGTTCAACAGTAGCATCGAAGAACAATAAACATGTTTCTGGGTCATTACCCTTCATCAGGTCCGTATATATATATATATATATATATATATATATATATATATATGGCATGAATGGAAGAAATGAAATAAACATCAACTAATAAAAGAAAAAAGAAAAAGTATGAGAATGATGTGAATTATAAAAGAGAAGAATTGATTGAAGAACTCATGTCAAAATAACAATAAAGCATACAAGATGTCTGACAATTCAATATGGCGATTCTACACAGATTGTTGCTTCCAGATTATAAACAAGCACAATGAAAATACACAAATCACTTACATATATATATGTGTGTGAATGTTTACATGTTGTGGATGGTTTTAACGTGCGGCTTAGTTTGACTCAACAAGACGCTTCCATAGCGATGCAGCGAGTTCACGGTGATTTCTATGTAGGTTATACTTGGAGTAATAATAATTCAAGAAAGAAGAGTAAGATGGTTGGCTGTACAATAAGGGCTTTATTCACGGTGCTGACAATTGTTTCGTTGATCTGGTAGGTCTAGAGCTCGCTAATCGCTTGGTGTTGCGTCAATCGATCTCCAATACTTTGTTTACAACCAGTCAATTCATCAGAGTTCGTGGATGTGAGGATAATACGCAAGGCATGGCTTTTATAGAAGAGTGGTGTTAGACCAGAACAATAACATCAGTAACAAAATGTCTAGATACTGAATAATTAAAATAATAACATCAATATAAGTAAGAAATAGAGTATAATGATAAAACAAGCATGGTAAACGAACTGATATGATACAGATGTATGAATTGACATGCGAAATCTACCATAGAGTACATTAGCGGTAGTAGGTGAGGGCGGAATTAACTTAGATAAAGAGATAACTACTAAAATGTTCTTAGAGTCAGATTTTGGAATCTACACTTTAAATACAATTATGAGGGATTTAGATACAAGTGGGCTGTTGGTATGAAAGCCTACTAGCAATCAACCGGAGATTGATTTATGGTTTGACAGATAAGTATTTTTTTCTGTTGTATCATTCCCACACAGCCCACTTCCGAACCATAATCTTCTATAAACACCTTCCAGCCACCCAACATCTATACCACCAAGACAGGGCAGGAATGTCTACAAACATCTACCAATTATCTCGTCAGCCCATAAATCAATCTCGTCTTTGCTGTTGTTTATTCTTTCGGGTCACACAATTATATCTACATATCTCACATTAGCACCCATGAACTCTAACAGATGAACCTAACTCTAAGTACATTATCTTATTACCCTTACACTCCTTTGAGACTCTTATTTTCTTCTTATTACTATTATGATCATCTCAATGTACCCAATCCCTAATTGTATTCATCATGTTCTCTATCTATTTACCATGCATATTTTATTGTTGATGTTATTGTCTTAATTATATGCTATTTTGTCATTGATGCTGTGAAATCTAAACCCCCATGATTCGGACTAGCAATCCCAACATTTAGAATAAACCACCTAAACCTTAACATACTGAATCTACAACTTCACTTAATACCAGCTACCAAGGAACCATACATCTCTATACACTCCCTCCATCAATCTCACTAAGTTGATACAACAGAAAAAAATACTTATCTGTCAACCCATGGTGGTGGGGGGATGGGGGAATGTAATAGTGATGGTGGTGGTGGTGTGGTGGTGGTGGATGCGGTGGTGATGGTGGTGGTGGTGGTGGATGCGGTGGTGATGGTGGTGGTGGATGTGATGGTGGTGGTAGTGGTGGTGGTGGTGATGGTGGTGATGGTGGTGGTGGTGGTGTTCGTGGTGGTGATGGTGGTGATGGCGGTGGTGGTGGTGATGGTGATGATGATGATGATAATGATGATGATGATGGTGATGGTGGTGATGGTGGTTATAATGATGATGATGATAACGATGATGATGGATACTCAAAATGGTTGGGAGACTCCACTTATAACCACAGATTGCTCAAACACAAAACACGTGTGCGTATGTATGTGTATATATAAATATATATATACGTTAACTTTATAGATCTATTAATGTATATATATATATATATATATATATATATATATATATATATATAACGGTTATGAATTTGTTTTGTGAAGTTTTTGATATGAAATCATGTGTCGAAACAAATATTGTTATACTTGTGACCCTCCCCTAGTATAACAATATATATATATATTTATATATATATACATATATATATATATTTATATGAATGTATGTATAGTATATTAGGCAATATACTGTATGTTTAATTAAAAACAATTAAAAGACATTCGCTATGAGTTTTAAAGTAGTGACTATGTCACTTACTTAATCTCGGCAAATAGCAGCTGAGAGTGATCGGCCTTTGCCGAGAATTCTGGAAGCTGGATTCTTATAGAATTCCAGTAATAATCAGGAGCTGATTATACAGAGCGATTGCCGGTATATATATATATATGTGTGTGTGTGTGTGTGTGTGTGTGTGTGTGTGTGTGTGTGTGTGTGTGTGTGTGTGTGTGTGTTACCAAACTCCAGCCAATCTTTCACGCACTTCTTTCTCTCAGCTCATTTCTGATTTCGACTGGCCACCATGCTCTTGACCTTTTCCAAGTTTCTATCCATGTCGATAACTAGTCAATACCATAACGTGACCTCAGTCCTGCGACAAAAACTGCTGTCATGCATGTGGTAGCTGAATAATAAAGATAGTTGAACGATTTTCAAATTTCTATAGTATATTTATTTTAATTGAAAACGGACGACAAAAATTAATGACAAGTACAAACTCACTTCCCAAACACACGGAGAGAAGACAAGCATTCTTTCTAAGAATCATATCTTTGAACAACATATTTCTGTCTCGTACCTCGTTTTTTGGTTGACTACGTAAGTATGGTCCATCAAAGGTGACCTGCAATATACAAATTACAACAATCTCTCTCTCCCTCTCCCTATCTCTCTCTCTCAGTCTCTCTCTCTCTCTTTCTTTCTCTCTCTCTCTCTGTTTCATTCTCACTCGCTCTCTCTCTCTATCTCTTTCTCACTCTCTTTCTTTCTTTCTTTCTCTCTCTCTCTCTCTCTATCTCTATCTCTCTATCTACCTATCTATCTCCTCCTTTCTCTCACTCTCTGCCTTACTCTTATATTCATTAATGAGTGAAAATTTAGAACTAGCTATTATAAAATAATTTCATACCTCTAACACAAATTTTTCGTTTAAAAGAATGTTGCGTTATTTACATTTATTTTACTGATTTCTTAAAATTATTTATTTTACCTTATTTTATTCTATTTCATTATATTTTACTTTCTTTTACACTCGCTTCCACCATGTTATAATAATCAGCCATATGCAATAATTGAGTTTCTCATATTTTTGAATTTTTCAATAAATGATTTGTGTTTTTGTAAAGATTTTGTCTCATTTTTTGTATTTTTCTAATTATGTCGTGTTTCCTTAATTATCTTATTAATCAACATTTTAACATGATTTTTTTTTGTTGATATTTTGTTTGTTTCTTTAAATATAATTGATCTCATTTCATTCCACTTGACAAAAAAGGTGTTTAACATAGGACTAGACACAAATTTAACTTAACATTAACATAATTTTATTTGAGAGCGAAATATATATATATATATAAATCAAGAAAGAAGAGTGACACTGTTTGATATATAATAAGGGCTTTAATCAAATTGCTGACAATTGTTTCTCTGAACTGGTAGGTCTAGAGATCGCTACCCGCCTGTTTCTAAAGTCATAAGTATACTCTGTTTTACTTAGATTGATGTTGTGATTATTTCAACTAATTTACTGTTGGCATTGTTAGTATTGTTGTTATTGTTCTGATTTAATGCCACTACTATATATAGAAGCCCTGCCTGTGTATTCCCTTCATTCTTGCAAGCTCTGATGAATTGACTGGTTATAACTATGTATTGGTGATCGATTGACGCAGAAACAGGCGGGTAGCGATCTCTAGACCTACCAGTTCAAAGAAACAATTGTCAGCAATGTGAATAAAGCCCTTATTGTATAGCAAACCGTGTCACTCTTCTTTCTTGATTTATTATTACTCCAAGTGTAAACAACATAGAAATCACCGCGTACTCGCAGCATCACTATGGAAACGTCTTGTTGAGTCAAACTTAGCCAAGCGTTAATACTATCCACTACTCGGAGTACCCTAACTGGACTACATCTAAATGGACTACCTATAACAATACTTCGTTATCCCGTATATATATATATATATATATATATATATATATATATATATATATATATATATATATATATATATATATATATATATATATATATATATATATATATATATATATATATATATATATATATATATATATATATATATATATATATATATATATATATATATATATATATATATATATATATATATATATATATATATATATATATATATATATATATATATATATATATATATATATATATATATATATATATATATATATATATATATATATATATATATATATATATATATATATATATATATATATATATATATATATATATATATATATATATATATATATATATATATATATATATATATATATATATATATATATATATATATATATATATATTATATATATATATATATATATATATATATATGGCGGTGGATTGGCAGTATCGGTAGAGGCTCGGACGCCATGCCTTGCAACATAGAGTTGCGCCCCTTTATGATCTGAGTTCGAATCCCGCCGAGGTTAACTTTGCCTTTCATCCTTACGGGGTCGATAAAATAAAGTACCAGTCACGCACTGGAGTCAATTTAAACGACTTTCCCCTCCCCCCCAAATTGCTGGCCTTGTGCATATATAATAAATCATTATATATATATATATATATATATATATACTTGTGTATAATGGTACCTATGGTGCTTCCATAGGCGGTATGCCAAAATATTCATACAGAGCAGAGTGTGAATAGTATAAAAAAACGAAAAATCAGTGATGCATCTGGACTCAGTTTATTGCGTGCTACAATTGTTTCGCCGGCAGGTAGCTCGAGACATGATCACTGTATGGATCTGGCTGATTCTACGGCTGCAGGTTCCTTCGGACACAGGCAATTCTTACGGAGCAAATTTTCTCATAACATCCAAGTGAGAAAATTTGCGCCGTAAGAATTGCCTGTGTCCGAAGGAACCTGCAGTCGTAGAATCAGCCAGATCCATACAGTGATCATGTCTCGAGCTACCTGCCGGCGAAACAATTGTAGCACGCAATAAACTGAGTCCAGATGCATCACTGATTTTTCGTTTTTTTATACTATATATATATATATATAAATATATATATATATATATATATATATATATATATATATATATATATATATATATATATAGAGAGAGAGAGAGAGAGAGAGAGAGAGAGAGAGAGAGAGAGAGAGAGAGAGAGAGAGAAAGAGAGAGAGAGAGAAATTTCGTATTTCTAAACAAACACGGTTTTAGGAAACCGTATCTATGCAAACACCAGGGCTAACGCCCTCTGGTGGTGTCCAGCAGAAGCAAGGGGGACAACCGTATATGCATTTCAGGCTTGACTGGCCTTCGTTAGGACGGACTGCTGGACTTGAAAACAATAGAGAAAACTGCTGGACTGTTTTCAAGTCCAGCAGTCGCAAGCGGTGGGATAATATATATATATATATATATAAATTGAAAAAAATGAAACGAAATTTCATTTCTCACTCTTAGTACGGCTGTTACTTAAATATAAGTATGTATACGTACATACATATATGTATACAGACGTACAGTAGTATGTATATATATATACATACATGCACATATATATATATATATGTACGTATGGATTCACCGAAAATTTATTATAATGCTCGTTTTTTTTTGTAAACAAACATCCCGAATTAAGCCGTACAGTGTTTAGCAACCATCGTTGCCCTTTTGTTCAACACTGACAAAGGAACGATGTACTAGTTTCAAGCTTATTAGCTATGGTCAGCACCGTATACCTTCCTGCCAGATGATTGAACGTCTGAAAGTATATACTTTCCTTATCCATATTAACGTCTGAGCAGCCTAATTTGCATATATATATATACTTACCGTATATTTCTCGTATATATTTTTTCTCATATATGTTTCCTCTTTCATTTTGCATCTATGTACTTTTTGTATTGATTCATGTGGCAGGAAAAGATTTTAACTAATTGTTTGCCTAATTAGTACGTTTCATACCTTATTTATCTACCGATCTACTTTACGGTTCTATCGTTCAATATATGGATGGTATATAATATCCAATATTGACCCCCTTTTCAAAATTTCTTACTATGATTTAAACATCTCCCTATTTATTTTATATTATTTTTTTATTTACTTCAATCAAGATTTTAACTTTTAGTTTCTAATTTTCAACCTTAATTTCCACTGTGAAACCATAATATCTAGAATTAAGTTTATACTCTCTTAGCGGGGATGGTCAACCCTATTATCCAGGTATAGATTAGCGGTAGTATTGAGACCTATTGAAACTCATACTCTCCCACCCCCACTAGGTTTCGGTCAACTGCCACTGGCAGGGAGACTAGCAGAAAACTATAACCGTGTCATATTACCGGCCTGTAAGGGGTGATTGTTTTGGTTGAAGGGGAGGGGGGACTTGCCTAGGATAGTTTCGTTGTCGTTGAGTTTGGGGTAGTAGATGGTTCCTTCACTTTTGCGCCTGCGCAAACCTGTGGAGATGAATATAGGCTCACATGGGAACAGGCAAGGGATACAAGAACACACGCCTTGTCTGTTCCCTTGTCGTTTCACTTTGGATTATCTCGGGTAATTATTATGTAAGAAGTTGTCTGATGAGATCACGGCACTTGGTACACGGAATCCTGTGGCCTCTGTCGTCATTGAAATATGTATCACAGCATTATCAATCAAGGACTTTAACATCTGAGACCACTTCGCATTTTCTTATTCTCTCTCTCTCTCTCTCTCTCTCTCTCTCTCTCTCTCTCTCTCTCTCTCTCTCTCTCTCTCTCTCTCACTCTCTCTCTCTCTCTCTATGTATATATATATATATATATATATGCGAAATTCCTTCCTTGCTCACATTTCAACCAGGTTTGATGGTCTTTATTCTCTCGTTCACGATTCCACCGAATTTATATTCATAGAAATCTGGGACTTGTTTCCTTCTTCCTCTCTTTCTGCTGCTTAAACCATTTTGTTTGTTTACCCTAGCCTCCCCTTTATTTACGTGTCCCAACGACTTTTAGCCGTTGCTCGCACCAACCTGAGGTATATGGCCTTTAATGCGACGAAATGCCTACGACGGTTGGATGGCCACTGATGAGGACAAACTTTTTCATATGTAACCCATTTGCAGCGCCGCAACTCCATTATTATCATATTTACACATATATTTTTTCCTCAGCTGCCACCAGTCTGTTTCGTTCTTTGTGTCTTTAAGCTTTCTAGCAGTCTCTCTCTGTTAGCCTCTTCCTCACCTTTCACTCACTCACTCTCTGTCACTACCTCTCCTCCTCCCCTTTCTTCCCGTTTGACCTGTCCACAATCCTTTTCTCGCGGGCACTTGGCCAAGCCGGTATGAATATGTTTTCTCTCTCTCTCTCGTCTGCGACTTGACAGAACTTATGTTTACCGAATTCGCAGACCAGACCCCTTCTTCCTCCCGTTAGACCTGTGCGAAATTCCTTCCTTGCTCACATTTCAACCAGGTTTGATGGTCTTTATTCTCTCGTTCACGATTCCACCGAATTTATATTCATAGAAATCTGGGACTTGTTTCCTTCTTCCTCTCTTTCTGCTGCTTAAACCATTTTGTTTGTTTACCCTAGCGTCCCCTTTATTTACGTGTGTCCCAACGACTTTTAGCCGTTGCTCGCACCAACCTGAGGTATATGGCCTGAGGTATATGAGGTTAATGCGACGAAATGCCTACGACGGTTGGATGGCCACTGATGAGGACAAACTTTTTCATATGTAACCCATTTGCAGCGCCGCAACTCCATTATTATCATATATATATATATATATATATATATATATATATAAGAACATTAAGAAAGATGGTGTTGTTACATAAATCGTTTATTGATAAGAATTATTACAACAGTTCTCTTCTGCAATCCAAGATATAATTCATGCGTTTGTTGCTGTTATGCGAACGGTGTCCTCAGATGAGATATTTCAGCCGGCCGCAAGAAAAGAACGGCGTATTTTTTTGTTGTTGTTTTTTTATTGCCTGCGTCATGTCACAAAATCGGATTCACATACTTTGGTGCAAATGCGTCTTGCCATGTTAAAGGGAATGTTCCTTTTGGTATGTGATGGGTGTGCTGAACGGAAATTCAATTATTGGTGTCTGTCTGTTGGTTTGTAAAATAAGTCCGTTTTGATATTTTCCCCTTCTTTAATGATAAGGATATCTAGAAATGGTAGTTCCTTTTTATTACATTCCATGGTGAATTTTATTTCTTCGTGAAGATTGTTTATGATGGAATGGAATCTTTGAAGGTCTTCTTGGCTTCTATTCCAGAAGATGAAGCAGTCGTCTAGGTAACGTTTCCAGTTGTGATTAATGTAGGTGGCGAAGTCACAACTGCATGTTTCCTGCAGTTTGGAATGTAATTTTGCCTCCAGGTGGCCCATAACGAGTGTTGCATATGTTGGGGCCACTTTGGTACACATGGCCGTTCCTTTTATTTGTAAATATAGTTCGTTATCAAAGAGGAAATGGTTGTTCTCCAGTTCTAGTTTGAGTCCTTCCAAAATAAATTTTTTGGAGAATCTCTCTGAAATGTAGTCTGGATGTTTTGTAATCCAGAAGTCAACAGCTTCAACTTCTAAGTCGTGTGAGATGTTAGTATATAGGCTTGTTACGTCAAAGCTGACTAAGATTGTTTCTTGGTGTACTTTCTGGGGGATATAGTTCAGGAATTCAATATCATCTCTGATGAAGCTTGGCACTTTTTTACATAAGGGTTTCAGTATGATGTCTAATAGGTTGCTTAGACGTTGTGTGCTTAAGTCTGGACCGGCAACAATTGGGCGTAATTTGAAATCTGTCGGTTTTGGTACTTCAACATATGATGTATTTTTGCCTTTTATGTTGTTTTGGATTTCTCTGGATTTGTGAACTTTCGGCAATCCTTAAAAATTACTGGTTTTAATTCCGAAGTTGGTTAAATAATTGATTTCCTTTAGCGTGATGGTTATTTTGGTACTATGTATGTCTATATGTATGTATGTGTACATACATATAAATATATATATGTATGTGTGTATATATATATATATATATATATATATATATATATATATATATATAAATTAGCGATAATCGCATTTCGGCTATTGGAAATTAGCGAAAAACAACTTCCGAGATGTGTGGTAAGCGCTCCATAGAAACGAGTGAACTAGAGTAACAACATACGTTAAAAGGCCAAACACACTGAGACGATGGTTAAACCATTCACCGCAAAGCCATAGAAACGACCAAGCTATTCGGTTCAAACAAATAATAAAATATGATAGAAAATTATACCCGGACCCTTGGAAACGGTGGTAAAATCCAATATGGGGTTTCTGCAACTCTAAATCCGGTACTGTCTGCTTAAACAAATAATGGTATGATCATCGAACAAGGAAGTCACTTTTTCAACAGGCATTTAGTTCTATGCAAAGCTAAGGAACTGACCGTTATCTGAACCCACGTGGGGGTTAGATGGGAGACATCCCCTAGTCTTGGCGGATGAATTCAGTATGTGTGGTTATTGCAAAATTGCAAAATATCACAAAACGAATTAAACTCTGGACAGAATAGTTTTTAAAATTAACATAAGCTATTAATCAGTTAATAGAATTAACTAAAAAAATCAAAAAAATTAAATTACATATATATATATATATATATATATTGTTATATTTGGGGAGGGACATATTATTATTATAATATTGCCAGAAATAATAATAATACACACTCACTGTTTCGTTTAGGTTGGTTTTCGCTTCAGTATCTTTTATATCTCCATAGTTAATTTATTTGGTAATCAATGTTTATCATGATTGACCAACGGCTAAAAATACAGATATAAATATATAAACAACTTTGATAGACTATATATGATATAAATATATATATATAGTCTATCAAAGTTCTTTCGTCACACATCTGTGACATCATCATCAGTGGTACTATTATGTTTTCTCCCTACGCCATTTTTATTTTATTTATTTCTTCTTGTCTCTGTCCCTGTTTGCGCACGCGTTTGCGTGTGTGTTTCCAGTTTGGTTTGTGTGTTCGTGTTTGAGTGTACGTGTTTTGTATTCTATCTGTGTTCACTAGTGTGTGTTTATCTGTGTTTGTGGTTATTGTACTTGTGTATATATATATTTGTTTATTTATATTTTCCCTTAAGACAGTATTGTTTATTTGGGTAAGGTTGTTGTTATTCCATTCGTTTTTTTTCTGTTCAACTTTGGTTTTCTTAGTTCTATCTCATTGAATATCTTCTTTGACATGTTCTGGTTTAGTCTTGTTGGCTTTCTAGTAAACAAATCTAGATGAGATGTTGGTATAGACGCTGACAACCCGATTTTACTGTAGGTTGTACCAGTCTTCATGTTACCAGTATCACATCAGATACGTGACGGAAATTAAGGGAGTCCAGGACCGGTTAAAATCTCATGATATTGTTGTGTGGGACAACACATTAAAAACATCTGTTCTAGAAGTCAGCTGCCTAATCGATGACAATATAGTAAGAAAAATAGAAGAGAAGGAAGATATCTACGCCATTGATGAGGAAGAGTTAGTAAGATACACGTTCAGATTCATAGTTATTATAATTGGAGCTACAGGTAATATGCCAACTTTATAGGAGAATGATTGAAATAGGATTTGTTAAGAAAGGACGTAGCTCCTTAATTCATGAGCTACAAATGACCGCGATATCTGGAACCTTCAACATCTGTGAAATATTCCACCAATTCAAAAGATGACAGTCTACACATTGGACGGTGACAATTGCTTATTCTTTACAACCTTGTCACAGAAAGGTGGCCGACTAAAGTATGCGCAAAATTAAGAGAGACTACATACATACATACATGGTGGCTGCCAACTCGTTTTCGAGTACGGCCATTACTTTATATCCATGTAGGAGAACCCCCTACAGATGCACTGAACGAGTGTGACTTTTTAGTCCAGCCAGCGACTTGAAAACTCTGGCACAATCACTACACTTGTGACAATTATTGACACATAGTGCTGGGCCCATGGTAACATGTGACGACAAGTGCAGAGAGATCTCCAGATATAAAGCAATGCCTGTACTGTGAAGCTTTTATAGTGAGCAAAGGCACTGCACAAAGCCAGTCCCACTCTCTTAACCAAGATGATATTTACCAAAAAGAAGAACAAGTCTACATCATTGGATACCATCAGGGTTGCAGGTGTTATATCAGAGTTTTCCTTCTCCTAGAATTCTGCCTTGACAAAGGCTAAGAGGTCATCTCTCCCGCTGATTTTGGATGGCCATTGACTCTTAAGAGCTCCTTTGCCCTTTGACAGGTTTTGTTTTTAGTCCTGCAGGATGTCCAAAGTCACCCTCCTCACCAAGAAACCTTGGTGGGGTTGCCAGTTTAGTCGCCAACGACCCGACCATGAGACAGGTTGTACTGGGATACATGTTACCAGTAGCACCAACTGGTTACCTGACATACGTACATACATACATACATAAATAATATGTAAAACATTCCAAAACTTTTGCATCTAATAACTGCATATACACATGTACAGATACAAAGCATATACACATGCACACATACAACTCAAAACATCCACATCCACACATACAATAACATCCATATCTACACATGCAGACATGCATATATATCTACCTAGTTGATGTGTAAATTCCAATGAGAGAGTCTTGTGTCTGTTAGAAACCAACTGTCTCTCTCTATTGGGAAAAAATTGTGAAATTATAAAACCAGAACATACATACATATATTTTCAGTTTTTAGCTTGCCAGACCAGTAGAAGATATAACTGACATCGTGTTCTTAAAGGTTGATCTCTTTGATGCGTACTTCACGAGGAGCAGTGATGTCAATATTCAGTCTTGAAAGTTCATTTGCAACCAGAACTGAACACCTTTCTGATTCTGATATTCCAAAAAGCAAACTTCAATTTCTGTTTCTGTACAGCTTGAGAGGCAGGACGCTACCTTTTACCTGTTGGGTTTAGTCTGACCGTATTTGGCCATTCACCGCGGTTAACCAACTTAGAGGAAATCGGTTAACCAACTGATCAAGAAATGTGAAGGATACATCATTAGCTCACAGGACAGAAATACGAACCTAACCCATAATTTCTTTGTGGACGATCTGAAACTCTATGTCAAGAACATAGATGGGATGAAGAAAAGTCTTGACCTGGTTACAACGTTCTCAAAGGATATAGGAATGGAGTTTGGCCAAGATAAATGTTCATATATGAATGTAAAGCGGAGTAAAACAACAACCCAATCTAGCAACATTTGTATCAATGGCCTAACTGTTTCACCGATATCTGATGAGGACTGCTACAGATACCTGGGGATAGATGAGAACATATCCTATAATGGTATCTGTAATAAAGAACGCGTCACCAGGGAATACTACACCCGATTAAGAAAGATCTGGTCATCGGAACTCTCTACGCAAAACAAAACAGTGGCTCACAATGTGTTTGCTGTGCCTGTCCTAACACCAACCTTTGGAATACTCGAGTGGACAACAGACAAAATCCGAGCAAGTGATGTTAGGACTCGAAAAATACTAAACAACACCGGAAACTTCCACATCAACAGTGACATAGACCGCCTTTACTTGAAATGTAGCAGGGAGGCAGAGGCCTAACATCAGTCCAGACAACATTTGAATGTCGCATCATATCCCTCCGACAACATCTACGAACCTCGAAGCGTAGGAGCCCGTCTCGAGCAGATCTATCTTCATGAGACAGATAAGATCATGGGAGTTGGGAAGGAACTCCTTGAAAGATATTCCCTGTGTGATAATCTAAAACTCACACCCAGGGATGTCGCTCAGCAGTATTGCAGTGAATCCATGGATGAGAAACTGCATGCTTATCAGCAAAAAATCATGCATGGATATGTTGCCAAGAAGCTCCAGGGTGAGAGTAATATAGATAAGGAAAGTAGTCTATCTTGGACCAACAACCGCTATATTGGCTCCCACTTTGAAGGATATGCTTTTGCAATCCAGGAACAGGAGATTAACACGAAATTCCTGATTGACAAAAGAGATAGGGATGCAGGCAAAACACCTACATGTGATAACAAGTGCAGACTCTGCAGAACTAACATCGAGGATATCACCCATGTCATCAGCAGCTGCCCAAAGATGTCATCGCGGTACTATCTACCTATGAGGCATGATGTAGTGGCCAAAACACTGTATAATGCAATCCGTATGAAATATAGCCCCGATAATAAACACATTAAAAGCTACAACAATGTGGAAGACATCCATGTACATAATATGAAAGAAAACTGGTGTAATGTTCCAGTAAAACCCCAATAAAATGCAGGCATAACTGACCAGATATGATATGGAACAGGGAGAAGAAAACATGCACAGTAGTGGAAATTAGCTGCCCAGCAGATGCCAATATAATATCAAAGATTAGTGAAAAGGAGAATATTTAAGCAGAACTGATGAGACATATCTACCTAGTTGATGTTGTGTAAATTCCAATGAGAGAGTCTTGTGTCTATGTTAGGAACCGACTCTCTCTCTATTGGTAAACATTTGTGCAATTATAAAACCAGAACATATATATATATATACATACGTATATACATACATACATGATGATGGCTGCCCCCTCGTTATTGAGTATGGCCATTGCACGATATACCATTATTAATAATTATTAATTAATCTATCGAGCAATGCCTGTGCATGAAGATATTTTTTAACGTGAGAAAATACTGTGCACTGAGCTAATCCCACTCTGAGCGACAGTAGCTATAACCCGGAAAGAAGACAAGATCAACATCATCGGTAACTACTGAGACGCAGGTTTTACTTCGGAGTTATTCCAGTTTCTTGAGTTGCCTTCTCCTAGAAGAATGCTCTGACAAGGGCTAGAGGTCCTTCACTCCCAGTGATTTAACTGCGCGATCGGGTATCCAGCCCGACTATTTCTTTGTCCCCGCTCATATACATACACATGCACCCACGTATATACTCATATACATACATATGTACATGTGTATATACATATTTACACACTTTTGGATGGCCGTTGATTCTTATGAGTTCTTCTACCCTTTGTCAGATTTTGTTTTTTGTCCTGCAGGGTGCCCAAAATCACCCTCCGCACCAAGGAACTTCGTGGGGTTGCCGGTTTAGTTGCCGAAGAGGCGACCTTGCGACAGGTTGTACTGGGTTACGTGTTACCAGTAACACTCAAGAGTGACCCGACATATGCATACATGCATACATACATACATACATACTCGTTTTCGAGTACGGCCACTACTTTATATCCATGTAGGAGAACCCCTACCGATGCGCTGAACAAGTGTGACTTTTTAGTCCAGCCAGCGACTTGAAAACTCTGGTACAAACACTACACTTGTGACAATTATTGACACATAGTGCTGGGTCCATGGTACCATGTGACGACAAGTGCAGAGAGATCTCCAGATATAAAGCAATGCCTGTGCCGTGAAGCTTTTATAGTGAGCAAAGGCACTGCACAAAGCCAGTCCCACTCCCTTAACCAAGATGATATTTACCAAAAAGAAGAACAAGTCAACATCATTGGATACCATCAGGGTTGCAGGTGTTATATCAGAGTTTTCCTTCTCCTAGAATTCTGCCTTGACAAAGGCTAAGGGGTCATCTCTCCCAGTGATTTTGGATGGCCATTGACTCTTAAGAGCTCCTTTGCCCTTTGACAGGTTTTGTTTTTAGTCCTGCAGGATGTCCAAAGTCACCCTCCTCACCAAGAAACCTTGGTGGGGTTGCCAGTTTAGTCGCCAACGACCCGACCATGAGACAGGTTGTACTGGGATACATGTTACCAGTAGCACCAACTGGTGACCTGACATATATATATATATATATATACATATATACATACATGAGGATTGCAGCGTCTTCACAGACGACTGCTGTCTCTTATTGATTCTTCATTGTCATCCCATCCACATCCATAACTCCGTAGATGAGTTTGTAGGCCAGCTGTAGATCTACATGGTTTATGACACAGGATACAGAAGAGAGTTGTGCCTCCCACAGGACCGATGGTGTCAGCCTGTGGGACACAATCTTTATGTACCACCATGTGTCTGTTTAGTCCACAACTAGTTCTCGACACTTTGTTGCATACCACACACGTTGTTTTACCAGGTCTTTGTTGAGTGGTGTTGCGGGTGGTTATCCTGCTGACATGACTTCAGGTGTCTAAGATAACCAGCCTTTGAGAGGAGTACACGTTGACAGGACTTGTATGTCCAGCTACTGATGACATCATCAAGACTGTGAGTACAGCCCTTCCGCCTAACCCTAACCAGCCTTTGAGAGGAGTACACGTTGACAGAACTTGTATGTCCAGCTACTGATGACATCATCAAGACTGTGAGCACAGTTCTTCCGGAGTTGACACTTCAATTGTTTATATTCTAGACGACATTCCTCAAAAGTTTTGCAACTGCCCTTTATGTGGTATCTCCACCCAGCCCTATTTAGAGCTATCTCCTTCCAGTTGTCTATATCAAATGTCAGCTCTTTGAGATTGTTCTTGATGCTCTCCCTGAACCTCTATTTCGGTTTGTGTTGAGGCCTTTTTCCAAGATGGAGCTTCCGGATCCTGCTTTCTTTCATGCAGACGATAAGTCCTGTCCAGAGCATTTAAGAAGTTGTTACTTGGTACTCTATGCTTGGACATTCTGCGTTGATAAGGACATGGATGTCAGGAGTTCTATCTTGCCACTTGATGTTGAATATGCGCATTAATCATTTCTGCTGAAAGCACTCCAGAAATTTAGTGTGATTGCGGAATAGTGTTCAGGTTTCAGCGGAGTATAAAAGAGCATACAGAACACATGATCTATACACACACACCTTGGTATTGTTGGTAATGTTGTGATTTGCCCAAACTCTCTTTTCTAATTTTTCGAAGGCAACAAAGGCCTTCTGGCTGCTCAGATGTATGTAGCATCCAAGAAGCTATCATTTGAGAGTGTGCTACTCCCAACCTGGTTCCATCAACCATGATATTGGGTTAAGTATATGGTTCTCAAGGAGCAGGGGGTAAACATCACTTCGTCTTTTTAAGGCTGATTGTAAGCCCAAATGCTGTACACGAAGATGAGAAAACGTCCATAATGTGTTGCATGTCAGCTTCTGTGTGTGCTAGGAAATCAGCGTCGTCAGCGTAAAAAAGGTCTCTGATCAGAGCTTGAAAATATTTTGTCGTGGCATTAAACCTTCTTAAGTTAAAACACTTTCTAGTGGTTCTGAACCGTAAGAGAGCCCCTGTCACAATCAAGGAAAGAATGTGTGAGCAAGGCAGCAAAGAAGATGGAGAAAAGCGTAGGAGCAGGAATATCACCTTTCTTTACTCCATTTTCAATTGAGATTTCCCCAGATAGCTGACAATTGAAAGTAACCCAAGCTTTCATATTTTTAATCAGCTACTTTAGCATACTCACAAACTTGGGTTGACATCCTACTTTTCCAAGTATTTTCCAGAATATATCTCTGTTAACTGTGTCAAAGGTCTTCGTTAGGTCGACAAAGACTTGATATAGGGAGACGCACTCCTCAATGCAGTTTTCTTGTATTTGTCTTACAGAGGAAATCATGTCAACTGTTCCCCTTCCTCTTATAAAACCACTCTGTGATTCTGAGATAGCTACATGACAGATATCCTCATCCAGTCTGATGAGCAAAAGTCTTGCGAGAACCTTGCCAACAGCTTCCAACAAAGTGATGCCACGGTAGTTTCCACGTATCTTTTTTTCACCTTTGCCTTTGTATAATAACAGAATACCGTTGATCCAGTCTTGCGGAACCTGGGTCCCATTCCAGCAATCAGTGATGAAGTTGTTATTGCTTCTGTTACATTATCACTGCCGACTTTCAGCAGTTCTACTGGGATACCATCTGGACCTGGTGCTCTGACAGAGTTAACCTACTTGACCGCCAACGTTATTTCATCAGCAGAGGGAAGTTGATCTATACTGTGGACTGTTTCATATTGAGGAAGATCCTCTATCACTCTAAAATTAACCCCTGAAGGGTTGTCAAACAGGTCAGTGAAATGTTCCTCCCAACGCTGAACGATTTTTTATGGTTTTTTGATACATACATACATACATACATACCTAGTTAGGAAATTACAAGTACAATCCATTAATGGAACAGTAAAAATATGTAAAACATTCCAAACATTTTGCATCTAATAGCTGCATATACACATGTACAGATGCAAAGCATATACACATGCATACATACAACTCAAAACATCCACATCCACACATACAATAACATCCATATCTACACATGCAATCATACATACATATCTACCTAGTTGATATTGTGTAAATTCCAATGAGAGAGTCTTGTGTCTATGTTAGAAACCGACTCTCTCTCTATTGGTAAAACTTTGTGAAATTATAAAACCAGAAGAACATACATACATACATACTTATATGGTGGCTGCCAACTCGTTTTCGAGTACGGCCACTACTTTATATCCATGTAGGAGAACCCCTACCGATGCGCTGAACAAGTGTGACTTTTTAGTCCAGCCAGCTACTTGAAGACTCTGGTACAAACACTACACTTGTGACAAATATTGACACATAGTCCTGGGCCCATGGTACCATGTGATGACAAGTGCAGAGAGATCTCCAGATATAAAGCAATGCCTGTGCCGTGAAGCTTTTATAGTGAGCAAAGGCACTGCACAAAGCCAGTCCCACTCTCTTAACCAAGATGATATTTACCAAAAAGAACATACATACATACATACATACATACATACATACATATATACATACATAAGGATTGCAGTGTCTTCACAGACAATTGCCATTTCTTATTGATTCTTCATTGTTATCCCATCTGTGTCCATGATTTCGTTGATGACTTTGTAGGACAGTTGTAGATTTGCATGGCTTACGACACAAGTGACATAAGAGAGATGGTGTCACCCTGTGGGAAGCAATCTTTATGTACTCCCCCCCCCCCCATGTGTCTTTTTAGCCCAGAACTAGTTCTACACACTTTGTTACATATCGCACACATTGTTTCACCAGGTCTTTGTTGACTGGTGTTGCGGGTGGTTATCCTGCTATATAATCTACCTAGTTGATGTTGTGTAAATTCCAGTGAGAGAGTCTTGTGTCTATGTTAGAAACCGACTCTCTCTTTATTGGGAAACAATTTGTGAAATTATAAAACCAGAAGAACATACATACATATATACATGATGATGGCTGCCCTTCGTTATCGAGTATGGCCATTGCACGATATACCATTATTAATAATAATTAATTAATTCTATCGTGCAATGCCTGTGCGTGAAGATCTTTTTTAAAGTGAGGAAAGACTGTACACTGAGCCAATCCCACTCTCTGAGAGACAGTAGCTATAACCCGAAAAGAAGAAAAGATCAACATCATCGGTAACTACAGAGCTGCAGGTTTTATATCGGGGTTATCCCAGTTACCTGAGTTGCCTTCTCCTAGAAGAATGCCCTGACAAAGGCTAGGGGTTCTTCACTCCCAGTGGTTTAACCGCGCGATCGGGTGTCCAACCCGACTATTTCTGTGTCCCCGCGCATATACATACACATGCACCCATGCATATACACATATACACACACATGTACATGTGTATATACATATTTACACACTTTTGGATGGCTGTTGACTCTTATGAGTTCTTCCGCCCTTTGTACATACATACATACATGATGGTTGCAAACACTGCCAAGAGTATTGCAATCGCTTGTCAGATTCAAATATGTCACTCTCGGATATGGCTTTTCAAGCCTGCTAGAGACTTTCACTCCTTCAAACACTGACGACTATGGATCTCCCTGGCTTGAGGTCCTGCATCAGGCTGCCCGTGAACTCTCACAACACCGTGGAGATCATAGTTCACTGGTTCTCTTTGAACATGGCTGCGACTGTTACTCCTGAGACCAGATTTTCTCAAGCAAATGTTTCCACACTCAACCCACTTCAAGTCAATGGAGACACCGGTCATTTCGACAGATACATCAGGGCATTGCTTACGGACATCCCGTTTGATCTTCTCGTACTCTATGCGCCTGTCCTCAAAGTTATGGACCTATCATTCACCATTCCACGCCAAGTTTCTCTTTCAAGAGCTTCTATCTCCCAGTCAGCCACCATCAAACCAGTTTCTTTTTCAATGAGTCCTTTACACAATCCTTGAATCAGAGCTTTGGTTTGTGGGGTGGTCTCTTACCTTTACAAAGCTCGCCATACAAGAGTTGTTTTGGGATTCGATCATCCTCCATTCTGCAAAGGTGTCCGGTCCATCTCAAACGTCGTTGGTGGATTATACTCTCAATGCTCCGACACTCACTTCTCTCAAGGACCTCAACATCACTCACATGCATCTGCCACTTGATACCGAGCATTTTCTGAGACACTGCTGGTGAAATTGTTCCAGTCTGTGGAGATGCCGTTTATAGTGAACCCATGTCTCACACGCATTCAGCGAAGCTGACAGTACACATGCAGCACACACTCTCAACTTGGTCTTCATTGTGATTTCTTGCCTGCACCAAAGATCGTTGCTGAGCCTTCCAAATGACTCACTTGCTTTGCTAATACACAGAAAAACATCAGAGAGCAGGCCACACTCAGAGTACTCCCCAAATACACAAATGAGTCAGCAGCCTTCAGCTTTTGACCGTATATGTATATGGAGGGTTCCTTGAAAACTTTATCCGGAGCAGTTTGGTACATGACGACACTCTTCTTCAGACTGATTGTCAGTCCCAAAGCACTGCACACATTGGAAAAAGAATCCATAAGGTGTTGCATGTCACTCTGGGAGTGTGCAAAGAGATCACAATCATCTGCATATAAAAATTCCCCGATCAAGGTACTCAGTACCTTAGTGTTGGCAGTGAGACGCCTGGGGTTAAACATATTACCGGAAGTGCTATATCTGAGATAGACTGTGTTGACAATCCCTGAAGGCCATGAAGAACACCATTGCGAAATACAAGGCAAACAAAGTTAGTGCGGGTATATCATCTTGACACCATTTTCAACCGAGATTGGCTCAGATAGTTTACCTCCAATATTCACCCATGCCTGCATGTCATCGTGGAAGAGCTTCAGAATGTTCACAAACTTTTCAGGACAGCACAATATCTCCAAAATAACCCACAAATCCTTCCGATTAACGGTGTCAAATGCCTTGGTCAGATCGACAAAAACTTGGTATAAGTCCATGCGCTTCTCAATGCATTTCTCTTGAAGTTGTCTGGCCGAGAAGATCATATCAACAGTGCCTCTGCCATTCCTAAAGCCACATTGGGACTCAGGAAGTACCTCAACAGCAATATGCTGTATCAATCTGTCCAACAATATCCTGCACAAGATCTTCCCAGCCACAGATAGCAGCGAGATACCTATGTAGTTGCAACATTCATCTTTGGCTCCCTTTCCTTTGTAAAGTACCACCATCAATGCATCTCCTCAGTCCTGCGGTAGATCTTCTTCATTCCAAACATTCACAAAGAGATCAGTGAGGTGGTTTAAGAATTTATCACCAGCCCATTTGAAGATCTCGGAACTCAGTCCATCCATTCCAGGTGACTTGCCGCTGTTTAATTTGGCAATGGCCTTCGCCACCTCATCAAATGAAGGAGGATCAGCCATTGCCAGCTTTGTAGGTCTGGATGGAATCGATCGGATGAACTCATCATCAATTTCTGATGCTCATAAAAGTGGTCAGGCCACCTGATCAGGATTTCCTTCGGATCTCTGAGCAATTCCTTGCCGTCCCTGGAACGAAGTGGTGATATTTGTGGACCAGTTGGACCATAAACCTCCCTCAGCAGATTGTATAAGACCTTTGTATCATGTCTATCTGGGGCTTTCTGGATTTCATCACAATTTTTCTCCACCAGGTATCCTGCATGGCTCTCAATTGATTTTGTATACGTGCCTTGATCTGCTTGAAGGTCCGGTCACTCTTGTCAGAACAGGTCTCACAAAATAATGATGGCAGCACCTTTTGTCTCCTTTCAAGCAAGGACTGGATCACTGCACCATTTTCATCAAACTAGTCTTTATGCTTTCTATTGGTATGACCTAAAACCCCAGCATTGACATCACAGACGGCTTTCTTCAATGATTCCCAAGTGTTTTCACATTCCATGGACTCAAGGGACTTCGACAGCTAAGCTCTGACTTTCTCTATTTTCGGACGAGCCACGTTCAGTTATTTTGGGAGTGCAACCTTCTTCCCCCTTACTTTGGGCTTCACAACAAATTGAAACTTGGCGCGCACCAGACGATGATCAGTCCAACATTCCGTGTCTCGCGATACACGAACCAATGTGATATCCCTGACATCACGTTTCCTCGTTAAAACGAAGTCAATAAGGTGCCACTTCTTGGAACCTGGATGCATCCAAGTTGTCTTATATTTGTCTTTCTGCTGAAAGATCGAGTTCCCAACAACAAGATCCATGTCAGTGCACATCTGCAACAGAAGTAGGCCATTGTTATTGCACTTACCTACTCCATGCTTTCCCATCACATTCCAAGCTTCCAAGTCATTACCAACACGTGCATTAAAATCACCAAGGATTACAATCTTGTCTGCATAAGGTATACTATGGATAACCTTTCTCAAAGACATGTAGAAAGCTAGTTTTTCATCATCACTAGCGCACATAGTAGGAGCGTACACACTGACCAGAGTCACAAAGTGGTTTTGAATCAGAGGGACTCTCCCACTGCCCTCCTCCTCGTTCTTCTTCTTCTTCTTCTTCTTCTTCTTCTTCTTCTTCTTCTTCTTCTTCTTCTTCTTCTTCTTCTTCTTCTTCTTCTTCTTCTTCTTCTTCTTCTTCTTCTTCGCCCACATATCCCTGAGAGGGTCGTGGGGCCAGAGTCCTCAAACACTCCTTCCAGCAGGTCCTGTCAGAAGCAACCTTCTCCAACTGATCCGGCTTGACCTCCAAGCGAGACCAGCCAAGCTCATGGATGTTATCCAAACATCTTGCTTGGAGTCTACCCCTGGGTCTCCTGCCAGTTAGTTTTGCCTATAAAATCTGTTCAGTGATTCTTTCCTGAGACATTCTAACCACATGTCCATAGTATCGGAGCTGTGATCTCTCAATTCGGAGAAGTAGCAGCTCTACCTGGAGTGACTCTCTGATATCCGAGTTATACACTTTTTCGAGTAATGTTATTCCAAAGACCCTTCGGAAGAATCCCATTTCGGCCGCTTGTATTCGCGATCATATTCTTTCGGTCATGCCCCAAGATTCATGACAATAGGTAATGTTGGCACCAATACCGAATTGTAGATAGGGAGTTTGGCTTTTACACCTACCTCCCTTCTTCTCATTACCGAATGTTGAAGCTGGTGCATTACTGTATGTACAAAATGAATAAAAAATAATTCAAACCTGGTAATTTTTTCTTCATTTCATTTATGCCTCGAATTTATAAAACTGTTATGACTGGAAATATACAAATCGGATTACACTCTGAAATGTCTTTTTCCAATCTTACTGTGGGCAATAAAATAACATTCGAGCTTTACCTTATATATATATATGTGTGTGTGTGTGTGCGCGCGCGTGTGTGTGTGTGTATGTGTGTGTGTGTGTGTGTGTGTGTGTGTGTGTGTGTGTGTGTGTAAATATTAAATAGTACTTGAAGAAATATATTAGTGTAATGCTTGAAATAACAAGAATAGAGTTTTAACGTTTCGGAAACTAGTCCTTCATTAGAACATAGAATTTGAAATAAAAGATAAAATAGAAAAATAGAGAATATAAAGAAGGAACGGAAAACAAACGTCGAAAATACCACATGAGCGTACTCAACTAGTAATTTTGACTGGTAAGGATGAAAGGCAAAGTTAACCTCGGCGGGATTTGGTATAATAATAACATTAATAAAGATACTGATGTTACATAAATCGTTTATTCATTATAATTATTTCAACGGTTCTTCCATGCAATCCAAGATGTAATTCATACATTTGTTGTTGTTTTGAGAACGGTATCTTCAGATGAAATTCGATTTTGTGATATAGTATCAGCAGGAAAAAAAGCACACGTCCTTCTACTCGTACGTCCAGCAGACATATGCGTTCCTGAAAGCGTCTCCCAGCCGTCATGTTTACTGGAGTAAAGTGGATAACAGGTCTATATGGTACGATTTCATGCAACAAAACTCATTAATATTTACCGTTGATTAACATCGGCAAATTGTGAAGCCAAGAACTAACAATCATCAGTAGACACCTTGTAATTCCAGAAAAATTAGATCCCGAAGAATGGGAGGCCAGCCTTGCTCAAGCCACGTGTAGGATAAAAATAAAATTCCAATGTTTGCTAGGATGAATGTGGTAATTGGTAACATTAGAAATAGCCCACACACTAACTCACAAAATGTTGCTCGACTACGCTAGGAGCATAAATATCAAACGAGGGTGATGTGAAAGGTTTACAGGTCGACTATGAAGGAATAATTCTAAAGCTGTGAAATTTTGCTTGCATTAATTTCAACTCTTCTTATTAATAATTATATTGTTTCTTTCCATTGAAAGATGTGTCGGTAGTAAAAGAAACGAAGGCAGTGACTACACCAGCATTGCTGAAGTATTTTGTAGAGTTAAATGTGAAGTGATTTAACACGACCACCACACTCACCACAACCAACCACCACAAAAGATCTACTGACTTTATACCAACAACAACTACTGTAAGCTTTTGTGCTTTGTTTTAATCTTTAAGGACGGAATATTATTGTCATTTCTCATGTGTTTATTCATGCAACTAAGGGGAGTTTATTGTTGCCAGCAAAACTTACTACAACTCTGCTAGAAAAGGCTTCAATGTCCCCTTCAATGATCCGGGATCAGTTTGTCTTGTTCAGTGTCCTTGCTTGGTGGCAGTGCCCACTTGTAGTGCTTTTAAATGGTTCTTAATAACCAACGTTTTCCTTATACTAACATCCTGTTACAAGTTAGGGTTGCCACTTCCGGTACAAACTATCCTCAATTTCCGGGTATCCAAATTCCAGATGTTCAAATTGCAGTTTATTTTCAGTCTTTAGGTTTAGCCTATCTCTCTATGTGAGCTACAGCAACAAAAATTGCAACAACAACAAGGACTTATAATGCTATAAGAAAGTTGTCTTATAACATGATATTTATGTCGGTATCAATGTTATCAAATCCCACCGAAGGAATTGAGAGTATCAGATGTGTCTGTTGCTAAAGATAAAGACACTTTCAACAATATTAAGCTTCATTATATTCAATTAATAATATTTTTAACGTTTTAGAAGTGGCTTAATTACAGTTCTACATGGTGACATTTCTGTTAGAATTACCATTGAATGACGTGTGTTATAAGGTGTGTATTCTAACAATTAAACATGCACCCTCTATCAATGTATCGATAAAATAAAAACATGTAATGAAATCTGCCAAACACATGCTGAGAATAAACGAAAGAAGAAAATTATATCACATACCCTACAATCATATTATTATTTTCTCATACTTGGACAATTATATCTGGTTATGAAACACATCACCCGATAAAATTAACCAATAAACAAACGAATATTTCTCTTAGAAATGTCTTGAAAATAAAATTTAAAACAACAACATATACTAGAAAAATGGTGTAAAATGTTTTTTTGCTTTGTTTTGTTTTTTTTTGCATATGAATTTCTGTATTTTTTTTTTTTTTTTTTCCTGTTTCAAAATGAAACGTCTGTAGCCTTTATATAATTATGGATATTTACAAGTATTTTCCCTTAACAAATATAAATATAAATTATTGAAATTATAGAAGTTAACATGTAAACGTCATTGTTTTTGTAGCGGCGAAATAGTTTTCTTTACAGTATTCACTCATTCAAATCCATTCTGATTAACAGTGCTGTGCCTTATTTCCAAACACTTACAATATGCTTTTGTTCAAATTTTTTTTTTATTATTTTATATTTTTGAATAAATATTTTCTTGGTTTAGAATACAAATCTGTCGTCAATACAATTTGCTTCATAGAATTTTGTGCTGTGGTATCGGTAATGTGCCAGACATTTACAAATGAATATAAAAATGCAAATCTCTTCAGGGAAAACAGTCTGCAATATTTCTGTTGAAATCGATAATAAACAACATTCTGTCTTTGATGATCAGCAGCAATGTATTTTTTGTTGTTGTTGTTGTTGTTGTTGTTGTTGTTGTGTTGTGTTGTGTTGTGTTGTGTTGTGTTGTGTTGTGTTTTACTAGACAGGCTATATTAAATAGTATAATGAAATTCAAATTTCATATAGGCGTTAAATTATATGTAAAGCTTTCTAACTAGCTGCATTGTTATTTCAATGTTTAGATGCAATAGCGAGGTTGTATAATGGTTGGGTGTGTCGCGAAATTGTGTTCTGGACTGCGTAATTACATAGCTCAGCCGTTTTAGATAACTGGTCATTACTGTTAAAAAATAAATATTTAAAGCGTACATATATAAATACACACACACACACAGATATATATACATATATATATATATATATATATATATATATATATATATATATATATATATATATATATATATATATATATATATATATATTATATATATATATATATATATATATATATATATATATATATATATATATATATATACATATATATATATATATATATATATATATATATATATATATATATATATATATATATATATCGTTTCTGAATTTGTTTAGCAAGATTCTTTATCTGAAATCGTGTGTTGAAACCGATATTGTTATACTTTGGGAGGGTCATGTCGCCAATAAGAAACACACGCACCAGTTGCTTTCACTTCAATTTATTATATATTTATAAATTTGCAAATTTATAAATCTATAAATTTCTGGTTGGTTGGTTGGTTCCACAACCAGATAGTTGTTTATATATAGTCATAGTTCTTTCGTCACACACTCTGTGACCTCTTCAGTGACTGGGGATTCCTTTCTTTGTTTCTGTGCCTCTCCTTTGTTCTGTCCTACGCCATTTTGTTTCTGTGTCTGTGTTGTGTGCTCAGTCTGCGCATGCGCCACATCCGGGTGTCTGTGTGTGTTTATGTTCATTTATCTATTTGTTTATTTACATGGTTGGTTGTTTGTTCTATGTGTGTGTGTGTTTTCATTTTGTCCTTAATTGTAAGTTGTGATGTTGCTGTTCCACTCATATTTTCTATTTAATTTTGGTTGTAATTCTTTTATGTTTATTGCCTCTGTAATTTGTCTAAACATTGCGTCTTTTCTGTGTGTAGATTCTATTTTTATTTCTATGTTCTCTAATTTACCCTTGTGTTCTATTTTAGCATGTTGGTAGAGTACAGATGATTCTTTACTATCTTGAAGGTCTCGCCAGTGTTCATTTAGCCGCTCCCCTACACTACGAGCTGTCTCACCTATATATATATATATATAAATACAATATATTAATAACTGGAAACTATATCTATAAAACCATCATTATTTTATTATATATATTTCAAGGGCGACCAAGGTAAATTATGGTGCGCTTTCATCAGATAAAATACAGATTTGTTTTATAAATAAATATTGACATACCCGGAAAAAAGACAACCTCAACGGTTGAAATTTGATGGATATCCAGCGAATTTCAACCGTTGAGGTTGTCTTTTTTCCGGGTATGTCAATATTTATTTATAAAACAAATCTGTATTTTATCTGATGAAAGCGCACCATAATTTACCTTGGTCGCCCTTGAAATATATATAATAAAATAATGATCGTTTTATAAATATAGTTTCCATTTATTAATATATTGTGTATTTACTCCACCAAACTGTTGAGTGCTTTATATCAGTTATAAACATGTTTAAGCTTGTTGAATCCCAACAAATTAAATAAAACCTCTGCAAATATATAATATATATATATATATATATATATATATATATATATATATATATATATATATATATATATATATATATATATATATATATACATATATATATATATATATATATATATATATATATATACGTGGGAAAGTAAAAAATCGGAGAATAGACCGTTAAAACATGTTTATTTAAAATATAACCTACGTACGTTTCGCCCAGTTGGGCTTCTCAAGAGCATAAATAATCACAAGTGTTCCTTATATTGCTCAGAAAGAGTGTTTGGGTTAAATCCACATCAAGGTTCATTGCTTGCAAAAATATCTTGTTTTGATTTTGCAGCAGGTCAAGGGAGGTAACTCTGGCCGGTGTTAGGGCAGTCTTTCCCGGACAAATTTTTTTTTTTTTGCCGCATCCGTTTGTCTGAGGCTGGGTCTGGTATGCAAGGATTGTTTCCTGGGTGTTATTTTGCAGCGCCTGCCCGCCGGGGTGTTAAGACTTGTTGCAGGGAGTTCCAGTGTACTATTTCACTCTTCATCCTTAACCCATCTGAAGAAGGATATTTTTAAGCGATGTGTACAACTTATCGCTGTTTCAGCTCTGCTGTTGATGAGCTCGTGGGGTGCAGTTATGATGTGGTAGAGCTCCATGAGGCAAAGATCGCATTTCCTCTTGAAGTTGTACGGTGCAGCCCTGCCGACAATCTCCCAATGCGTGGAGAAGCTGATGTTTAAGTCCTTTAGTGATGTGATGTAGTCCGCGAGCGAAGTGGAGTGCCTTAGTTTTCTATTTGTGAAAGAGTGGAGATGTGTTCGAAACCTAATTTTGAACGGGCCGGAGGTGGCCCCTATATAAAGTTTAACGCTATTGTGGCTAGTAATAGTGCATTTTGCTTGACTGATAGGGTTATATATAGATGCACTATTACTAGCCACAATAGCGTTAAACATTATATAGGGGCCACCTCCGGCCCGTTCAAAATTAGGTTTCGAACACATCTCCACTCTTTCACAAATAGAAAACTAAGGCACTCCACTTCGCTCGCGGACTACATCACATCACTAAAGGACTTAAACATCAGCTTCTTCACGCACTGGGAGATTGTCGGCAGGGCTGCACCGTACAACTTCAAGAGGAAATGCGATCTTTGCCTCATGGAGCTCTACTACATCATAACTGCACCCCACGAGCTCATCAACAGCAGAGCTGAAACAGCGATAAGTTGTACACATCGCTTAAAAATATCCTTCTTCAGATGGGTTAAGGATGAAGAGTGAAATAGTACACTGGATCTCCCTGCAACAAGTCTTAACACCCCGGCGGGCAGGCGCTGCAAAATAACACCCAGGAAACAATCCTTGCATACCAGACCCAGCCTCAGACAAACGGATGCGGCAAAAAAAAAAAAATTTGTCCGGGAAAGACTGCCCTAACACCGGCCAGAGTTACCTCCCTTGACCTGCTGCAAAATCAAAACAAGATATTTTTGCAAGCAATGAACCTTGATGTGGATTTAACCCCCAAAACTCTTTCAGAGCAATATAAGGAACACTTGTGATTATTTATGCCCTTGAGAAGCCCAACTGGGCGAAACGTACGTAGGTGATATTTTAAATAAACATGTTTTAACGGTCTATTCTCCGATTTTTCACTTTCCCACGTGCTTACGCTCTGCTAACTCTCTAGCCCACTAAATATTAACACTTCGAATATTTAATACTGCCGGCACTAGTATCGAGCACCTTTGGCATACGCTACTTGGCAAATAACTATATGTATTTTTTCTCTTTCTCGATACGTAAATACTATATATATATATATATATATATATATATATATATATATATAGAGAGAGAGAGAGAGAGAGAGAGAGAGAATAGAAAATGAAAAGTCAGTGATGCATCTGAACTCAAATTATCGTGTGTTACAATTGTTTCGCTGGCAGACAGTTCGAGAGCTGTCTGCCGGTTCAACAAGTGTTCTCGGTATGGTGAACTAACTGTTGTGGAACTACTTCTACCTAACTCGTCCCATGGACTGAGTGCTCTACTACTACGGATATAACCCTCCAGTGTTCTACTATTATATATATATATAAATATATATATATATAATAGTAATATTAATGAGAGTAAATTTTAATCATTTACTCAGTGTATTTTAGTCCAATGCAATGATAGTATCGTGCAGAGCCGTTATATAGTTACAATTTGTTTAGAGACAAAAGAATTTAAAAGTTCAAGTTATGTAATAACTGTATCTTCCCACAGTAATATACCACAGACAGAAAATGATTTTATTTAACAATTTGCAATTAGTGAGCATAAACTATGTATGTCATCAGAGTTTATTTAAAATACCAATACAAATCATTCTGTAAAACAGATAATATATATCACTCATCAAAGTATGAAGATAAAACATTACAGTTACAAATATAGTTAAAACAACGTCATAGTCAGAAAAATATAGTGCCAGTTTTTTTTGGGGGGGGGGAGGAGGGGGGCTTACATATAGTTTTTTGGGTTTTTTTTATATTTTATTATTTTATTTTTCAAAATATAATTTATTAGTAGAGAAAAGCAATGAAGAATGACATGATGCTGAATGAAAACAAAAGCAATATATACAAACACACACACACACACACCGACCACAACTAAATATGGAATGATACGCGATGGGGCTCCACCACAGCCCCGGTGGTCAGAATGGAGAGGCATTTCCCTGGAGGACAGCAAGGGAGACACGCTGGAAAAGCCACTCGAACTCGCAGGACTCACACCTGCGGCTGGCCACCTCAGCACCTATGGTGGTGAGTAAGGAGGTAGCCCTAAGGCCAAGGACACCAGAAGTCTCCTCTACCAGGGGTACGACCGCAAACCTGTCGTAGTAGTAGTATTATTATTATTATTATTAGTAGTAGTAGTAGTAGTTGCAGTAGTAGTAGTAGTAGTAGTAGTAGTAGTAGTAGTAGTAGTAGTAGTAGTAGTAGTAGTAGCAGCAGCAGTAGCAGCAGCAGCAGCAGCAGCAGCAGTAGTAGTAGTAGTAGTAGTAGTAGTAGTAGTAGTAGTAGTAGTAGTAGTAGTAGTAGTAGTAGTAGTAGTAGTAGTATAGTAGCAGCAGCAGTAGCAGCAGCAGCAGCAGCAGTAGCAGCAGCAGCAGCAGCAGCAGCAGTAGTAGTAGTAGTAGTAGTAGTAGTAGTAGTAGTAGTAGTAGTAGTAGTAGTAGTAAGAGATCAATAGGATTGGATCAAATCTGAGCCTGTTTGAAAATGTCGACACTTTGGAGTTTGTATAAAAGTTTTGAAGATATGAACGCATATATTGGCTGTGACGAACAATCAGAGCAGTTCACCCAGATTCTATTAATGCTGGGGGACGGAATACTTCCCGTGGATAGCAATGGAGCTATTGATATAAGTTCCATAGGCATGATGGTGGAATCATTATTCCATCTCATAGAAAAAGTGTTCCCTAATATTGATGTTCGCACATCACAAGTGGCTCAGTGAAAGGGCTATATTGACCCCTAAAAATGTGATTGTAAAATTGGTTAATCAAAAGCTATTAAAAAGAATTCCAAAGGTTTCGAACCTTTATCAATCTGTTGACACTGTGGTGGAACAGTCGGAATCTTTCAAACACCTGACAGAGTTCCTCAACTCTTTAAAACCATCTGGAATGTCTCCATATGTCCTTCACCTGTCATTGAGAAAATATTAGTCTTAATTGAGGGAGTCTCTTGAAAAGCTTAAAGCCTCATAGAGAGGGTGCAATTACAACGAACTTGCACTTATTCTACATAGCACAAGCGAACCTGACAGCAGTCGGGACTAACGGAGAGAAATTCGGAAATGTTTATCTATTTTTTCTTCACATTTATATTTTAGATTTAGCTCAGATTAATTGATTATTTATTTAGTTAATTCTTCTGAACTACGAAGAAATGTTGGGTAAATTTTGTGTTTATTCTTCACACTTAAGAGATGTCAACATGAATGAACCTGTTATTTTTATCTAAAGGCCTTTTTTTCCAATACCAACCCGCCCGTCCCCTCAATCTCTCTAATTTCTCATTCTTTCTTCTGATGAAGGACTAGCGTCCGAAACGTTAAGACCCTCTTCCTGCTATTTCAAGCATTAACCTAATATATTCCTTCCATATACTGTACCGATTGTGTTGTTATTTCTGTTTACCTTTTACATATATATATATAGGAACAAGTAAGACCCCGACGGCTGAGCTCAAGCCGTTTCGACGGCTAATTAGCCGTCGAAACGGCTTGTGCTCAGCCGTCGGGGTTTTACTTGTTCCTATTACCCACTCTACTACCCTAAGTATTGAGTACTTTGGTGCGTTATGGTCCACCTGGTTCCTTACCACATTTCCTTCGTTTTATATATATATATATATATATATATATATATATATATATATATATATATATATATGTGTGTGTGCGTGTGTGTGTGTATAATATTTAATATAGAAATGGCTTCTACAGGACTAGATCTGTTTCACGAAGGAAACGATCTGGACAGACGGCGCTTTCCTGATGATTTCCCTCGAATGAAACAGTTCTAGTCCTGTAGAAGCCATTTCTATATTAAACACTTTATATACTCTGCTATGTATTGAGTACCTTACTGTGGTTACCCCCGATTGAACCGGGATACACACACACACACACACACACACACACACACACACACACACACACACACACACACACATTCACACACACACACACACACACACACACACACACACACACACACACACACACATGCATATATATATATATATATATATATATATATATATATATATACGATATATTAACAAATGGAAACTATATTTATAAAACCATATTTATTTCATTATACATATTTCAAGGACACCAAGACTACCCGGGAGCTTCCAACAGAAATGGTTGCATTCTTTAAGGGTATGTCAATATTTATTTATAAAACTGATCGATCTATATTATATTTTATCTGATGAAAGCACACCATAATTTAACTTGGTGTCCTTGAAATATGTATAATGAAATAAATATGGTTTTATAAATATAGTTTCCATTTGTTAATATATCGTATTTTTACTCCAATAATTATAAAAATATTTGCTTGTTGTATCCCAACAATTTAAATAGAACTACATATATGTATATATATATACATTAGTTAAGCAAAACAAGACCACAAATTTCACAAGGAAGATATTATTTAAAGATTGTCAACATAGTTTTAGTTTAATGTAAGGAAGGTAAGGAATAATAATAATACTAATAATATCCGTTTACAATTGTTTCGCTACTCCATATAATGTTTCTGGATCAAATGATTATAGATCATTATTGATCTGGTTCAGGTGAAGATAATTAACTTAGGTAAAAATGGAGCAGTTCATCGGAACTTCAAAAGAGATAATGAAAATATTGATAAGGAATATTGAAATATTGAAATATTGATTAAGGTAAAGAAAGATGGTTACATGAGTGTAATGTTCCATATATTGGTATTTCACTATAGTATCCTGCATCTATCTATTGTCTGCCATAGGCGAGCAATATTCTTCTGTCGAGGCTGCATTGTGCGAGATCTGCCTATGGGTAACAAGATGGCTGCCTAAGGACATATTTATCTTACTAATTAGAGGTTGGTTTCAGGGGAAGTAACTCCTCGAGAAATTAGAAATTGTAGGTGGTTTATAGTTAAGAAGTGCTAATGAGTTTAAGTGAGAGACAATGTAAGGGAGGTAACTTATAATTATCTAAGTTAGGGTTAACTATTTAACATGTTAGCTATAAGTAAAAGTGGGATTAGATGACTATGTTGGACCAAATATTCTGTTGGCGAAGTAATTTGCCCTTCGATGTTGACAGCTAATAGTTACCTCCGTTCTATCATTAATCGGTAGAGGTCGTGATAGAGTTATGTAATAGGCTTCGGTAATACAGAGATCACAAGAGTTTCTTCATCTATTGAACGGTTGGGCCCTAGCCAAGATATCCCATGTTAGTGAGTGTTCAATGTTGTTTAATTTAAGATTTTAATGAGCCTAGCTAGAGATGTTGAACATCTATTGCTAGAGTCTCGGAAGGAAAATGAGTGCGCGTTATAGCGTACCTTAAAAGGGTTAGAGATAGAACCAATAAAGGAGCTGGTATGTGATGCTGTTTTAACTATGCACCTATAAACTATATTGCGTGTAAGACATTTTCCGTTTAGTGGGCATGCATTAGGGTAACGGCAGTTGCAGTTACTGCTTCGGTTAGTGAGGGTAGGGTTGTTTAAATTATGCGGTTGGTGCGTGTTAGAAGAATTAGATGAGGGAGGTATGCTACTAGAGTAAGTATTGGTGTAGTGGCGTTGTGTATTTGAGGAGGTGGGTACCGCGGTGTGTGGTTATACTGTCTTAGTTTATGATGGTTACTGGATGCTATGTGGCTTGCTAGGTTAGGTGTTGTGGAGAATGAGATTTTAATGTTGTTTTTATTAAAGAGTTTGTAATATCTATAGTTGGGGGGGGGGGGGGAGGGTTAGATGGGATAGAGAATAAGCGTTTAGGGATATTAGTGGCTAGATTAGATGAGAATGGGGGGTTAAGCCAGGTGATATTTCTAGGGGTTCTAGTGGAGTTGGTAGGGGCCTTCATAGGGTTATTATTACCTGGGCATTTGTTATTTGTCATCCCATTGCTCATTCCTATTCTAGGGTTTATTTTGAGTTTGCTACTTGAGTGGGAAGTAGGCCACTGCCACCATTAAGGTTCCCTGTATAAGTGCTGTTATTGCTAAAATTCCGGCGAATCTGGCTATATGCTAAGGTATTTCTAGTTCTAGTGTTAAGTTTATTATGGTGAATTGCTGTGTTATGGCATTTAGGTATGTAGTAAATGGATTGTTCATAACCAGATTCAGAAAGAGCCTTATTATAATATACCACATGGTTTATAAATATCTCCTCATTTGCGGATAGCATGGAGATCCTATACGAGATCGATTTGATGACTGCTCTGATGACTGCCGGTGAGTGGTTAGAGTGTGGGCTAATATATGTAAGTATTTCACCTGGTTTATGATAAGGGTAATATAAGTTATTGTTAAGATCTAGGGTAACATCCAGGAAGTTTACTACCTTATGGTTCGGCTCGATGTTGATAGAGAGACCGTTATTTTAAAAAAATCTATGTAATTGTTTTTTGAGCAAGTCAATGCCTCGATTAGTGCAATTGTGGACTGCAAATAGGGCGTCGTCCCTATATATTCCGCCTTGCAAGGGTTGGATTTCAGCTGTGGCGTTATGTAATAGGTACATTCCAACTAAATCGGTGATTTGCGCAGAGTTGCTTGAGCCCATAGTGATGTCAAAGTTGTCTGTTCTGTCTTTTCTAGTCCAGAGTGCTCCGTTGAATTCAATGATGGTCTGCCTAGCCATAAGTATGATGTCAATCTCGTTATTGGTTATGTCAGAGTTGGTGCTGGCTAGGGTTAATGCTTTGTTAAGCAGTGCCGGGGTTATTGAAGCGTAGTAGCTGTCAATGTCAAATTGGAGGAACCTCATAGATTCCTTAGACCTTAGATCGGAGAATCATCTAATGACTTGGCCGGTGTTGGACCACAGGGATCATCGAGGATGTTCTTACTTATACGACCCAAGTCAGATGTGGTTGGGCTTATAAGCCTAATAGATGGGTTCTCAATAAAGTTTGGTTTGTGTTCCTTGAGAGAAAACCTAGGGGTTGTAGATACATAAGGGTGGAAAAATCAATCCAGATGCAACTCCTTAACCAGAGCCTGGGCTTTTCGGTTAAGTAAGTTTACACTGGAGGGTATAGTTTTTTTAATAGTTTTTATTAAGTTCCTTCAGAAGGAAAGAGTTGTAAGTTTCAGGAGTCATGGTGTATAGATTTTTCGTTTTGTCAGACAAAACATGTAAGATGCTATCCTTAAATTTTTGTTATAGTTGTTGCCAATTTTGTGAGGAAATTATTCTTGTGTCTATAATGCTTGTTGAATTTATATATATATATATATATATATATATATAATAAAAAAGAAAATGTTGCTCTACATGGCTGAATACAATAAATGTAATCTGACTTTTTCGAATATTAATACTAACATTCGATTCGTTTGCAATTATGCAAACAAACCTCATTATTATAGCCATGTCATTAGGATGAACACTTCATTCTTGCTCTTGTGTTGGCATATAAACAGAACTGCAGACACTAATGTTTCTGGCTATCACCCTTCATCAGTACAGCTCACTGTTCACCTGCCAAACAGTATTAATATTCGAAAAACTCAGATTACATTTATTATTATTATTATTACTATTATTATTATTATATATATATGTATATGTGTGTGTGTGTGTGTGTGCGTGTGTATGCGTGTGTGTGTGTGTGTATATATATATATTTATATATATATATTAAAATAACATATTACAGTTTAAGCAAAGAATCGCTGCTTTCACCCTTAACTTATCGGGCCCTCTTTGGATTTTAGTCTTCACATTTATTATTATTACTATATATATATATATATATATATATATATATAGTGAAAGCAGCGATTCTTTGCTTAAACTGTAATATGTTATTTTAATATATATATATATATATATATATACACACACACACACACACGCATACACACGCACACACACACACACACACACACAATTTAATAAACATTTATCGTACTGCCTCTCTGTTCTGTCCCTGTTCAATTTTTCATTATATATATATATATATATGAATAAACATTGTTGTCTGATCGAGACAAATCGAGAGTGTATTTGAATTTATATAAAAGTGTTTTATCCACCTCATGGGTTGTCTCTCTGCCGACAACTGGCCGCTGCTCTCTATCCCCTGAGGTATTTTCCAGTCACTGTCTTTGACAGCATTTCGGTGTTTTAATGGCTGTTCTAGCGATGAGTTTTCTCATTTTCATATAAATTCAAATACATTCTCGCTTCGTATCGATACCTATACCCCTTAGTACAACATATACCTTCAAACTATCACATATACCTTCAATTACCACAGACACACATTAGTGATAGACAACTTGCAAAGATTCTAAAGTCTGTGTCGAACTCATGGGGTCGGTGCTTATCCCAAGAGTACAAGGCTCGCCCCAGGAGATGGCACTACGCCCCAGCTACTGCTGCTGCTCATTTTCAGCCGAATATACTGGAGCAATGTGAATTTAAATGTTTTCCTCAAGAACTCAACGCACAACCCAGTCCAGGAATCGAACCCACGACGTTATGATCATAATTCAGCACCGTTACCACTGGACCACGCTCCTCTAACTTCTTTTATAATATAATGTCGGTCATTATATGAAATCATACAGAAATATGCAGACAAGTGTCAGACAACTTTATAACGTTGTGTTGGTCATTGCTAGAACACCTTTCAGCCAAAATATTCTAGATTCGGGCTGTTCTTAAATTAAACAGCAACTACTTCAGATTATTTCAAATTTCTTTCATTGGATCATTGGAGTAGGTATCAATCTTTTGGTTTGTGAAGAAGAAACATGTAACATAGGAATATCTTCTGAGAGCATGAAAATTCCGAATATCATTAACCCGACATAAAACACACAATGAAAATCTCTTGTAACCTTTACCAGAGACTTCCTCTGCTAAAAGAAAACAACAATTTAGCAAAGAGTCGATTATTTTACATAGCCTTTTCACTGTGGAATGGTTATAATCTGAAATAGCTTCGTATAACGAACGTCTACAGTAACATTTACAAGATATGAATGATAAATAAGGTAAGGGCTTTATTGGAATCTATCGCTGAATATAAAGAATTAAGCTGTTCAAAGGAATTGGTGAATAGTTAACATGGATATAACAGTGAAATATATCAGATAAATAGGACACACAGTGACTACATTATGTAGCAAGAGATAACAGCGAACAAATACATGTCAAATACATATTATGCACAATTTACATTTAATAAATATACAACAGCGAAATATACAGTATGTATGAAATATGTACCCTCTCGGGTCCCAAATAATAAGGCAGAGATTAGAATAAGCGGAGGGGTGGAAAATTGGTAATATTTATAGGTTGTCTCCCTTGGATTTTTAAAACCCGAATTAGTCGTTTAGTTTACTTATTGAGACCCCAACCCATCCTATTTATGTTATAACATATGGGATTTCTAGTAATGTACTTTTGTTGTCATGTATATGTTGTTTAATGTGAAGAAAATTAATTGTCGCAGGAATGCTACAACTTAAAATAAAATTTCACAGGAGATAGATGAGCAAAATTTAATAAACGGGGTTCCAGGTAAGAGTGGAAGTTTGGAAAATATCTGAAAAATATTAAGCAGGAGAGTGGTGATTAATCGAGACCCGAGAGTACACGTAAATAAAACTGAATTTTACCATGAAATTCTAAACAAGAAACCAGACATGTTGATAATATACAAGGAAGAGAGAGCCTGTATAATTATAGATATTGCATGTTCTGGTGACTACAGGGTTAGCTCAGGGTGACCTCGCATGTCCTGGTGACCGCAGGGTAACTTTGAATGTCCTGGTGACCACAGGGTGACTTTGTATGTCCTGGTGACTACAGGGTGACCTTGCATGACCTGATGACCACAGAGTGACCTTCAATGTCCTGGTGACTACAGGGTGATCGAGAAAGAAGAAGGAACGCTGGAGCACTAAGATGACTTAGGTTGTGGTCAATGAAGTGGCAGTTATTCCCATTGTTGTAACTGAGCTCAATCATGCTGTGGATAATGACATAAATATAAGTCATATCACTTCTGCTAGCGTGATTCCGTGTTTTCCAAATTTTGTAAGAGTTTGCAGTGTCTGTCTTATGATGGCTTACTTAATGCAAAGTAATATGTGTATATTACTTCTTTATACTCTTCTCGGGTCCATTTCGTCCTTTTACATTTTTCTTTTATGGAGTGACTTGGGTGGGAGAACTGGGGGGCTCGAGTTGGGGAAATCCATGTTCACGTGATCATCCAGGTCCATTATTGGAGAAGAGTTTGTGCCAGAGGAGGACTTTTCGATCTCAAGCTGGCGCTTTCCTGAGGGACGCGTTTCCTGATTAACCATAGTACAAGTGATTTAGTGTTCTGTATTAATTTTTATTTGTTCTTCCTTCAATACATACATGCGGTACACATGGAATTGGAAGTCCATGGAATGTTGTCCGGCTGTTAGTGCATTGGTTGGCCAGCAGTGAAATTATTATTACCATTATAACAGTATAGTTATGGTCATTGCAGTGGTTGATTGGGGTGATGTTGTTATGGTTGCAGCTGTAAGAGGTGTAAGAGAATTTTCTCAACTGTTCCTGTAGTAAGAGTGGTGTTGGTGTTGGTAACGGGGGGATTGACGTTGGGGGGTGGGACGTTAGGAGTGGTAGTGGGGAGGGTGGCATTGTAACCTATTATAGTTTTCTTGTTGAGTGTGAGATGTAAATGGGGTGACAGTACTATTGCGTGAGCTTCACACACATATATAAATATATATTCATATATACATATAAACACACACGTATATATATATATATACATGTATATATATATATATATATATATATATATATATATATATATATATATACATATATACATATATACACATATATATATATGTGTATATATATATATATATGTGTGTGTGCGTATATGTATATATATATATATATATACATATATACAAATATATATATATGTGTGTGTGTGTATATATATATATATATATACATAATTGTGTGTGTGTATATGTATATATATATATTTATTATATATATATATATATATATATATATATATATATATATATATATATATATATATATATATATATATATATTTCGTTTCTGAATTTGTTTAGCAAGATTCTTTATCTGAAATCGTGTGTTGAAACCGATATTGTTATACTTTGGGAGGGTCATGTTGCCAATAGAACAAACAACTTACAATTAAGGACAAAATGAAAACACACACAGGACAAAATGAAAACACACACACACATAGAACAAACAACCAACCAACAATGAATAAATAAATAAATAAACAAATAGATAAATGAACACAAACACACACAGACACCCGGATGTGGCGCATGCGCAAACTGAGCACACAACACACACACAGAAACAAAATGGCGTAGGATAGAAGAAAGGAAAGGCACAGAAACAAAGAAAGGAATCCCCAGTCACTGAAGAGGTCACATAGTGTGTGACGAAAGGACTATGACTATATATAAACAACTATCTGGTTGTGGAACCAACCAACCAACCAGAAATTTATAAGTTTGTAAATGTGTAAATTTATAAATTTATAAATATATAATAAATTGAAGTGAAAGGTGCGTGTGTTTCTTATTGGCAACATGACCCTCCCAAAGTATAACAATATATATATATACATACATATATATATATATATATATATATATATATATATATATATATATATATATATATATATATATATATATATATATATATATATGCAAAAGTTGTATTTAAGATTGTTGGGTTACAACGAGTAAATATTTTATAACTGATATAAAAGCACTCAACAGTTTCTGGAGTAGGTTTACGATATTAAACAAATGGAAACTATATTTATAAAACCATATTTATTTCGTTATATATATTTCTGGGATATCATATTAAAAATATGTTATGCCTTCCTCAGACAAAATACAATACATAAGCTGTTTTATGTGTCTCATTCATGAATACTGATATTTACATTATAATGCCTAATTCATAAAATTTGATAATTCAAATGGATGAGACATAATATATTTTTAATATATTTTAAATATATCATCTTTCTTTCTTTTTCTCCTATACACTAATCTAACTGTATCCCTTCCCTTAACCTCTCACATATACGATGATCATCTGTCAAAAAGCAGCCTACTATGGGTTTTTTTCACCATCAATGTATTTCTCTCTATCCTTGTCTCTCTATCTCGCTCCGTTGTTTTTCTTTACATACATCTCTTTTCTCTTTACATACATCTCTTCATCTTCTTCTTTTTATTTACATACATCTCTTCCTCTTCCTCTTCTCATCTTCGTTTTCTTTCTATATAACTATCATAACAGTTTCACTACCAAATCAACTTTTTAAAAGGAAGTTGCATTATTACAAGGTATGTCACTAATTATTTATAAAACAGCTTATGTATTGTATTTTGTCTGAGGAAGGCATAACATATTTTTAATATGATATCCCAGAAATATATATAACGAAATAAATATGGTTTTATAAATATAGTTTCCATTTGTTTAATATCATATATATATATATATATATATTTTATATATATATATATATATATATATTTTTTTTTTTTAACGAAGAATTAGCCGTCGAAACGGCTTGAGCTCAGCCGTCGGGGTCTTACCGGTTCCTATATATTTTTTAGTTATGTAATAAACAACATAAGATAATTAATTCATTTACCAAAGGTTTCACGAAGGCAGACGAGCTTGATATTTACGTCTGCCTTCAATCATTAGAAATCATTTATATCAAAAGCTTAATAAATTATTTCTGATGATTGAAGGCAGACGTAAATATCAAGCTCGTCTGCCTTCGTGAAACCTTTGGTAAATGAATTAATTATCTTATGTTGTTTATTACATAACTAATAAGCTCTGTATTCAACTGCTTACGCCGGGACCATCTGCTCGATGCCTGCTCAGCCGAGCCCCCTCTGCCTACCCGCTGGCCTACCTGTTGTATGGAGGCCCGATCATGCTCCTTGCTGCTGATACGGTCATACCTTTGGCCACTGGGGTTCAACAGGGCGACCCTTTGGGACCCCTCTTGTTTGCCCTTGGTATAGACTACATCGTTCGGAGTATCACTGCCGCTCTCAATGTTTGGTATCTGGATGATGCTACGTTGATGACCTACAATCGCTGGTTCCTGCCCTGGCGGGCATCGGCCTCCAGGTCAACTCGGCCAAGTCGGAGGTGGTGAATGTCAGCCACCATGCTGAGAGCTTTGCAGCCTCCGTCTCGGACGTGCGGTCCATTCTCCACCAGGTACAGGTGACCCCTAAATAGGATGTTCTCATCCTCGGGTCACCGATCCACCCGCCAGCCATCTGCTCCACCATCAGGTCCAGGCTTCAATAACTCCAAACTCTCACGAGCCGACTGGGCTTGATCGAAGGCCACCCAGCCCTCTTTCTGTTGAGAAACTGCTTCGTCATGCCGAAGCTCCTCTATACACTCCGCAGCGCTCCATGCTACACTCAGACATCTCTCCTCGTTGACCTCGATACTTGTATCCGAGCAGCAGCCGAGGAGATATGCAACTTCAAGTTTGAGGACATTGGATGCCAACAGGCTACTTTACCTGTCAGGTATGGTGGCCTTGGCCTCCCGCCCCCGATCTCACTGGCTTTGCCGGCGTATCTTTCGTCGGTAATCTCGTGCCGCAACCTTGTCAGCAGGGTTCTTCTAAACACAATAGAACCCTCTGTGTTCAGAGAACGTGAGGCCGCCTGTGATATATGGGACCGGCTGGGACTTAGCCCAGTAAACGTCCCTCATCCTTCTCCCCCTGTTGACGTCAAGTCCTCTCAAACCACTTGGGATGCCATCGAGTGCAATCTGGCCTCAGACAGGCTCACGCACCAGCTCGACCAGCACCGCCTTGCCTGTTTTCGTGCGGCCTCCAAACCCCACAGTGGTGCCTGACTCCAAAAATTGAAAATTAGGATTGGTGCTCTGAACTGGACCGGCAAGCGCTCTGTATAATCAGTTCCTGATTATTACTGGAATTCTAGAAGAATCCAGCATCTATAATTTTCAACAAACATCGGCGAGTGCTAAGCTCTGATGAACACCAACAGTGTGAAACAGATCTGTCAGCTTATCTCCCTTTGTTTGTTGAAAAAAGAAGTAAGCGACATAGTCACTAATTTAAAATAATAGCGCAAGGTCTTCAAAGTGTTTGTAATTAAGCATAAAGTATATTGCCAAATATCTATACATATATTCATGTATACATCGCTATTTCAGAGCACCAATCCTAATTTTCATATATATATATATATATATATATATATATATAGAAGGAATTGTGGTAAGGAACCAGCTGGACCATAACGCACCTGAGTCCTCAATACTTAGGGTAGTAGAGTGGGTAATAGGAAAAAATATGACCCCGACGGCAGAGCTCAAGCTGTTTCGACGGCTATTTCTGGACTAAATTAAAATTTTTAGCCTGGTAAATAAATAGCAGAACTTGTCAAGGGAGTACTTCCTTATATGGGAAGATTGTTGTTGTCGAGAGGATTGGTCAAAATTTGTTGTAAACACAAATAAGTCTATCATGGCATTTGGTGGGAGGTAGGGGTGGCTGAACTTGCCTGTAGAACAGTGAGGGAGTGAGTGGAGCCGGTCAAGCGTTGAAAGTGAAATCTATACAGCAGATTCTAAGGATAGTGTAAGAAAAGTCGAAAAAGTGTTCTGGGGAAAATGGAAGAGGGAGGTTACAGAATAAGTAAGTCAGATGAGAGTAGGAGACAATAAAAAATAATAGAAAGAAATATAAAAAAAATATATATATAAAATTAGATAGTGAGAAATGAATAAAAAAAACAAACAAAAACAGTAGTGTCTAGAAACTGCTCTAATTAGTAGGTGTTGCTTGTACGGCCAAAGCTATAGAAAAGGTTAATAAGTTGAGAAAAGAAAATACTAAATAAGAAATTGTAGAAGTGGGTAGTGAAAAAATATAATGCAAATTTTTCAGGGGTCTAACACAGCTGCTATAAATAGTTAGTAAAGCGTAATCAGCCAATGTTATCTTACAATTACAGGTTAATAAGTTGAGAATAGAAAATACTAAATAAGAAATTTTGAAATTGTAGAATTGGAGTAGTAACAAAAATGATACAAAATTACAGGGGTCTAATACATTTGCTATAAATGGTTAGTAAAGTGTATTCGGCCAATTCTATCTTAAAATTACAGGGATGGGGGTACTGAGGCTATAGCGGACCGATGGGCTGCATACTTTTCCCTATATATATATATATATATTCACACCCCACTCTCAAGCGTGAAACTAATACAATATCATTTGTACTGCCTCTCTGTTTTTTTGTGGTGGTGGTGGTGGTGGTAGTGTTGGTGCAGTAGTCGTGGCGGTGGTGGTGGAGTAGTGGTAGTGGTGGTGGTGGAGTAGTGGTGGCGGTGGGGGAATAGTGGTGGTGGTAGTGGTGGAGTAGTAGTGGTGGTGGTGGTGGTGGAGTAGTGGTGGCGGTGGGGGAATGATGGTGGTGCTAGTGGTGGTGGTGATAGGGTAGTGGTAGTGGTGGTGGAGATAGTGTAGTGGTAGTGGTGGTGGTGGTAGAGTTAGGTTAGTGGTAGTGGTGGTGGAGATAGGGTAGTGGTAGTGGTGGTGGTGGTAGAGACAGGGTAGTGGTAGTGGTGGTGGAGATAGGGTGGTGGTAGTGGAGATAGGGTAGTGGTAGTGGTGGTGGTGGTAGAGTTAGGTTAGTGGTAGTGGTGGTGGAGATAGGGTAGTGGTAGTGGTGGTGGTGGTAGAGACAGGGTAGTGGTAGTGGTGGTGGAGATAGGGTGGTGGTAGTGGAGATAGGGTAGTGGTAGTGGTGGTGGTGGTAGAGTTAGGTTAGTGGTAGTGGTGGTGGAGATAGGGTAGTGGTAGTGGTAGTGGTGGTAGAGATAGGGTAGTGGTAGTGGTGGTGGAGATAGGGCGGTGGTAGTGGTAGTGGTGGTAGAGACAGGGTAGTGGTAGTGGTGGTGGTGGTAGAGTTAGGTTAGTGGTAGTGGTGGTGGAGATAGGGTAGTGGTAGTGGTGGTGGAGATAGGGTGGTGGTAGTGGAGATAGGGTAGTGGTAGTGGTGGTGGAGATAGGGCGGTGGTAGTGGTAGTGGTGGTAGAGACAGGGTAGTGGTAGTGGTGGTGGTGGTAGAGTTAGGTTAGTGGTAGTGGTGGTGGAGATAGGGTAGTGGTAGTGGTGGTGGAGATAGGGTGGTGGTAGTGGAGATAGGGTAGTGGTAGTGGTGGTGGAGATAGGGCGGTGGTAGTGGTAGTGGTGGTAGAGACAGGGTAGTGGTAGTGGTGGTGGTGGTAGAGTTAGGTTAGTGGTAGTGGTGGTGGAGATAGGGTAGTGGTAGTGGTGGTGGAGATAGGGTAGTGGTAGTGGAGATAGTGTAGTGGTAGTGGTGGTGGTGGTAGAGTTAGGTTAGTGGTAGTGGTGGTGGAGATAGGGTGGTGGTAGTGGAGATAGGGTAGTGGTAGTGGTGGTGGTGGTAGAGTTAGGTTAGTGGTAGTGGTGGTGGAGATAGGGTAGTGGTAGTGGAGATAGGGTAGTGGTAGTGGTGGTGGAGATAGGGTAGTGGTAGTGGAGATAGGGTAGTGGTAGTGGTGGTGGAGATAGGGTAGTGGTAGTGGAGATAGGGTAGTGGTAGTGGAGATAGGGTAGTGGTAGTGGTGGTGGAGATAGGGTAGTGGTAGTGGAGATAGGGTAGTGGTAGTGGAGATAGGGTAGTGGTAGTGGAGATAGGGTAGTGGTAGTGGTGGTGGAGATAGGGTAGTGGTGGTGGAGATAGGGTAGTGGTAGTGGTGGTGGAGATAGGGTAGTGGTGGTGGTGGTGGAGATAGGGTGGTGGTAGTGGAGATAGGGTAGTGGTAGTGGAGATAGGGTAGTGGTAGTGGTGGTGGAGATAGGGTAGTGGTGGTGGAGATAGGGTAGTGGTAGTGGAGATAGGGTAGTGGTAGTGGAGATAGGGTAGTGGTAGTGGTGGTGGAGATAGGGTAGTGGTAGTGGAGATAGGGTAGTGGTAGTGGAGATAGGGTAGTGGTAGTGGTGGTGGAGATAGGGTAGTGGTGGTGGAGATAGGGTAGTGGTAGTGGAGATAGGGTAGTGGTAGTGGAGATAGGGTAGTGGTAGTGGTGGTGGAGATAGGGTAGTGGTAGTGGAGATAGGGTAGTGGTAGTGGAGATAGGGTAGTGGTAGTGGTGGTGGAGATAGGGTAGTGGTAGTGGAGATAGGGTAGTGGTAGTGGTGGTGGAGATAGGGCGGTGGTAGTGGTAGTGGTGGTAGAGACAGGGTAGTGGTAGTGGTGGTGGAGATAGGGTGGTGGTAGTGGAGATAGGGTAGTGGTAGTGGTGGTGGAGATAGGGTAGTGGTAGTGGAGATAGGGTAGTGGTAGTGGTGGTGGAGATAGGGCGGTGGTAGTGGTAGTGGTGGTAGAGACAGGGTAGTGGTAGTGGTGGTGGAGATAGGGTGGTGGTAGTGGAGATAGGGTAGTGGTAGTGGTGGTGGAGATAGGGTAGTGGTAGTGGAGATAGGGTAGTGGTAGTGGTGGTGGAGATAGGGCGGTGGTAGTGGTAGTGGTGGTAGAGACAGGGTAGTGGTAGTGGTGGTGGAGATAGGGTAGTGGTGGTGGAGATAGGGTAGTGGTAGTGGTGGTGGAGATAGGGTAGTGGTGGTGGTGGTGGAGATAGGGTGGTGGTAGTGGAGATAGGGTAGTGGTAGTGGTGGTGGAGATAGGGTAGTGGTAGTGGTGGTGGTGGTAGAGTTAGGGTAGTGGTAGTGGTGGTGGAGATAGGGTGGTGGAGATAGGGTGGTGGTAGTGGTGGTGGTGGTGGAGATAGGGTAGTGGTAGTGGTGGTGGAGATAGGGTAGTGGTAGTGGTGGTGGTGGTAGAGTTAGGGTAGTGGTAGTGGTGGTGGAGATAGGGTGGTGGTAGTGGTAGTGGTGGTAGAGACAGGGTAGTGGTAGTGGTGGTGGAGATAGGGTGGTGGTAGTGGTGGTGGTGGTAGAGTTAGGGTAGTGGTAGTGGTGGTGGAGATAGGGTGGTGGTAGTGGTGGTGGTGGTGGAGATAGGGTAGTGGTAGTGGTGGTGGAGATAGGGTAGTGGTAGTGGTGGTGGAGATAGGGTGGTGGTAGTGGAGATAGGGTAGTGGTAGTGGTGGTGGTGGTAGAGTTAGGGTAGTGGTAGTGGTGGTGGTGATAGGGTAGTGGTAGTGGTGGTGGAGATAATGTAGTGGTAGTGGTGGTGGTGGTAGAGTAGTGGTGGTGGTTGTAGAGATAGGGTAGTGGTAGTGGTGGTGGTGGTGGTGGATATAGGGTAGTGGTAGTGGTGGTAGAATTAGGGTAGTGGTAGTGGTGGTGGAGTTAGAGTAGTGGTGGTAGAGATAGGGTAGTGGTAGTGGTGGTGGAGTTAGGGTAGTGGTGGTGGAGATAGGGTAGTGGTAGTGGTGGTGGAGTTAGGGTAGTGGTGGTGGATATAGGGTAGTGGTAGTGGTGGTGGAGATAGGGCAGTGGTAGTGGTGGTGGAGTTAGGGTAGTGGTGGTAGAGATAGGGTAGTGGTAGTGGTGGTGGAGTTAGGGTAGTGGTGGTGGATATAGGGTAGTGGTAGTGGTGGTGGAGATAGGGCAGTGGTAGTGGTGGTGGAGTTAGGGTAGTGGTGGTAGAGATAGGGTAGTGGTAGTGGTGGTGGAGTTAGGGTAGTGGTGGTGGATATAGGGTAGTGGTAGTGGTGGTGGAGATAGGGCAGTGGTAGTGGTGGTGGAGTTAGGGTAGTGGTGGTAGAGATAGGGCAGTGGTAGTGGTGGTGGATTTAGGGTAGTGGTGGTAGAGATAGGGTAGTGGTAGTGGTGGTGGATATAGGGTAGTGGTAGTGGTGGTAGAATTAGGGTAGTGGTAGTGGTGGTGGAGTTAGGGTAGTGGTGGTAGAGATAGGGCAGTGGTAGTGGTGGTGGATTTAGGGTAGTGGTGGTAGAGATAGGGTAGTGGTAGTGGTGGTGGATTTAGGGTAGTGGTGGTAGAGATAGGGTAGTGGTAGTGGTGGTGGATTTAGGGTAGTGGTGGTAGAGATAGGGTAGTGGTTCTGTAGTGAGGGAGCTGTTGCGGTTGTAGCCAATACAATGTATTGTGTTTGTTATTTGTCTGTTCAGTCTGTTTGTGTTGTGTTACTTATATGTAATATACAGACATCCTTCCTTATATTACTTATATGTAATATACAGACATCCTTCCTTATATTACTTATATGTACTATACAGACATCCTTCCTTATATTACTTATATGTAATATACAGACATCCTTCCTTATATTACTTATATGTAATATACAGACATCCTTCCTTATATTACTTATATGTAATATACAGACATCCTTCCTTATATTACTTATATGTACTATACAGACATCCTTCCTTATATTACTTATATGTAATATACAGACATCCTTCCTTATATTACTTATATGTACTATACAGACATCCTTCCTTATATTACTTATATGTAATATACAGACATCCTTCCTTATATTACTTATATGTAATATACAGACATCCTTCCTTATATTACTTATATGTACTATACAGACATCCTTCCTTATATTACTTATATGTACTATACAGACATCCTTCCTTATATTACTTATATGTAATATACAGACATCCTTCCTTATATTTCTTATATGTAATATACAGACATCCTTCCTTATATTACTTATATGTACTATACAGACATCCTTCCTTATATTACTTATATGTAATATACAGACATCCTTCCTTATATTACTTATATGTAATATACAGACATCCTTCCTTATATTACTTATATGTACTATACAGACATCCTTCCTTATATTACTTATATGTACTATACAGACATCCTTCCTTATATTTCTTATATGTAATATACAGACATCCTTCCTTATATTACTTATATGTACTATACAGACATCCTTCCTTATATTTCTTATATGTAATATACAGACATCCTTCCTTATATTACTTATATGTAATATACAGACATCCTTCCTTATATTACTTATATGTACTATACAGACATCCTTCCTTATATTTCTTATATGTAATATACAGACATCCTTCCTTATATTTCTTATATGTACTATACAGACATCCTTCCTTATATTTCTTATATGTAATATACAGACATCCTTCCTTATATTTCTTATATGTAATATACAGACATCCTTCCTTATATTTCTTATATGTAATATACAGACATCCTTCCTTATATTACTTATATGTAATATACAGACATCCTTCCTTATATTTCTTATATGTAATATACAGACATCCTTCCTTATATTTCTTATATGTAATATACAGACATCCTTCCTTATATTTCTTATATGTAATATACAGACATCCTTCCTTATATTTCTTATATGTAATATACAGACATCCTTCCTTATATTTCTTATATGTAATATACAGACATCCTTCCTTATATTTCTTATATGTAATATACAGACATCCTTCCTTATATTACTTATATGTAATATACAGACATCCTTCCTTATATTTCTTATATGTAATATACAGACATCCTTCCTTATATTTCTTATATGTAATATACAGACATCCTTCCTTATATTTCTTATATGTAATATACAGACATCCTTCCTTATATTACTTATATGTACTATACAGACATCCTTCCTTATATTTCTTATATGTAATATACAGACATCCTTCCTTATATTTCTTATATGTAATATACAGACATCCTTCCTTATATTACTTATATGTACTATACAGACATCCTTCCTTATATTTCTTATATGTAATATACAGACATCCTTCCTTATATTTCTTATATGTAATATACAGACATCCTTCCTTATATTACTTATATGTAATATACAGACATCCTTCCTTATATTACTTATATGTACTATACAGACATCCTTCCTTATATTTCTTATATGTAATATACAGACATCCTTCCTTATATTACTTATATGTAATATACAGACATCCTTCCTTATATTACTTATATGTAATATACAGACATCCTTCCTTATATTTCTTATATGTAATATACAGACATCCTTCCTTATATTACTTATATGTAATATACAGACATCCTTCCTTATATTACTTATATGTAATATACAGACATCCTTCCTTATATTACTTATATGTAATATACAGACATCCTTCCTTATATGTCTTATATGTAATATACAGACATCCTTCCTTATATTACTTATATGTAATATACAGACATCCTTCCTTATATTTCTTATATGTAATATACAGACATCCTTCCTTAATATTTCTTATATGTAATATACAGACATCCTTCCTTAATATTTCCACGGTGGAAGAGAGCTTCAGATACAATAATTTATTTATTTATTATTATTATTGGTCTAAGCGGACGTATTTTGCTCCCTCACAGTAAGTCGCTTTATTTGCCTGTTTAAATTATTTATTGTTAACTATTTCTTGTGTAAAGGATATAAGCCCTTAGACTTTGCCCCGTGAAGGGGAAAGTATAATATTTGGGCCTTTTGGCCCAAATATTTGAACTTTTTTTTTTACATGTTAAAAAATTTACGAAGAAAATAAAACATGGCTGAGCCACGCCCCCCAGCGATATGTCGGCTGTCGTGCGACAACGACGTAGAAGTTGAGAGGAGCGCTACAGCGAAATTAACACACATTGATAACAAAAACACCACCACAAACAAGGTAAACAAAGACACCAATGATACCAATAAGAACTCTAATTTTGAAAAAAATGACCTTAACAGCGACAACGAAAATACAGATAACAAAAAAAACAAACAAATACAACAACAATATCAACACCACTAACATGAAAACAAATAGCGACAACACCACCAGCAACAATACCAACTGCACCGAGAACAACGGTGGCAACAAAGACAACAATGATAACAGCGACAGTGCTAACAACAACACCAACAAGAACAACGACCCCAACGACAACAAGAAGAACACTTTCGCTGCGGCAGCAGCAAAAAAGAGGCCATGCTTCAACATGGACCTCTCAACCAAAGATGAAAAGTTGGCCCAGGCATGGAAGCTCATCAAGCAAGAGTAAACCTGGGCCAACTTAACTGTCCCGGTAGAAGCTATTGAGGCAGTGGAGCACAGAACGGTGCATTATAGATGCATCTCAGCACAAACCAAAAGGGCAGCTTTAATCCCACAAGATGTCGAAGTCGCGCTGAGGCGCATCAGAGAAGACACCCAGTACATAGAGAGGAGGAGGCAGTACGGCACCATTTCGGTGTTGTTCAAGTCAGAAGCCCTCGCTATGAAACACGCTATGAATCCTTGCAAAACCAGCAAGCTCATAATGTACCCCTCCCACATGTGAAAAAGAACGGCCCGTCTCCACATTCCCAGAATCCCACCAGGACTTGACATGTGGTGGCTTCTGGGATGTGTGATTGTGGAGGGGACGGATACAGTCCCTATAGAAGTGACCAGAATGGCCAGAGAGGACTGGTCCGGGGTTGACCTGGAGATCCTTCTCCAGATCAGGCCCGAGAATGTGAGGACAATCCCAGACAACATCCGCCTTCAGAATGGGACTGTCATTCACATTATGACCGGGCGCAAAAGGCCGCAGTGTTTTGTTTGTGGGGAAAAAATCCATTTGCGAGCCTTCTGCCCTCAACTGCTGAAAGAAGCAAGGGGTCGAAAGGCTCCACTGCTGCCGACGCCGGGGCGAGGACCACAACCAACACCAGCACCGTAAAACCACCAACAACAACACCAATAGAAAGACCACCACCAACATTGACTATCCAGGGGGGAAACGAGGAAAGCTGTCAAATTCCCCCTCCCCCCAAAAATACACACACCAATAAAACCATAAACATACATACAGACACACTTACAGACACAGACCCCTCATCTACCAGTAGTGAAGATGAGGGAAATCCCAAATCCCCCAAAATACAAAAAAGGAAACACAAAAAGAAAAAAAAACTCAACAAAGCACAAAAGCACCGACAATAAAAAACGCAGACACCACCCACGCAAACATCTCTCCAATAACACCAACATCGACACCACCATCACTATCACCAGAATCCCCCAAACGCAAACAATGAAACAGACGCAAGAACAAATATACACACAAACATCTGAAACCACAGACACCGCACTCACAACAAACACAGATACAACCGAAACAACACCACCAAAACCATCACCACCACAGCCACGCAAACAAATAAAATCACACCAACAAAACATACAAAACTTCGTGATCGTCAGGAGGGCCAACAAGGAACTGATGGTCCTCGTAGCACGAAGTGAAAATATACAAAAAGAGGGGGAAATTTTTAAATCGAGCACATTTCGCGTGCCGGAAGATTTGGTTCTGGTGCGAATGTCGGTCGACATATTCAAAGAAATACGAGACAGCTTTCCTCGAGACGTGGGAACCCCGAACGTAAAACCAACTTCAAGACTTTTAAAGGGGTTCCCAAAAGAAACCCCACTAACTATGGAGGTCGAACAACCCGACCTTCACAAGAGCCCGGGAGGTAAGTAAACTAACCTCTCTCTCTGTTTAACCTGCCAACATGGCCGTATTAAGAGTAGGATGTTTAAATGTTCGAGGCCTGGGATCGTCCTGGAAGCAGGGTCACCTGCACAACGACCTCGGGTCTATAGAAATGGATGTAATTGCAGTCAGCGAGACCAGGATTTCCGACACGCGCGCACTAGCCCCCATTTTCGACGACTATCAGATCTTTGCATCTGTTAGCCGGCCGGGAATGGGAGGCGGGGTGGCAGTGCTGTTTAGGAAAGGCCTGGATCTCGATGTAAGGTCGATCTTCCGGGACCCGGACGGGAAGTTGGTGGTCCTGGACGTGAACAATAATGAAGGTGGTGCCTTTAGACTGGTGGCCGTCTATGCTCCTACTGGGGAAGGACGGCCGGACTTCTTTAGACGCCTGGAAGCCCTTCTGGGTCCGTCTCGCCCTTTACTGTTAGCGGGGGACTGGAACGGCATCTTAGACGCACGCTGGGACTGTGTGGGAGTATCCGATAGGAGCGGGGGGTGCAAAAGCCTCAAGAACCTGATCTGCCAGTTCAACTGTCTGACAGGTACCGACTAGATTTCCCTAATGCGCCAGTGTGGACCTGGGCTAACCGCATAGGGTCATCTAGATCGTATATAGACAGGATATTCATTAGGAAAATAGACAGAAATAGTGTAAGCTGTCCACGTTTTGAAACGGTCGCCTATTCAGATCTGTATGGTCGACCTAGATAAGACGCGTAGGTTAGGACCTGGTTACTGGAAGCTAAACATGTAATTTACGGCACGTAAGGCTTACAGGGACCAGGTCAACAATTTAGTTAAGAAAAAGCTGACAGGGAGAGTCGTCAACAATAGATGGTGGGGGACTCTCAAAAGAGAGATTAAAGTAATGTCGATAGAGTTTAGCAAAGAAGTAGCGTTAGAGAAAAATAGAAAGGAGGGGGAGCCGGTAGATAAGTTAGACGAGGCTATTGGTAGTGGCATTGCAACTGACGTACTAGCGGCGAGAATGGCATTAGACCATTTCTTCAATGCGAAACACGAAGGTTGCATTGTCAGAGCTAAGGCGCGTGCTCTGAGAAACGAGGGAACCAAAGCTGTTCAATGGGCCCTCGTGGCAGAGGCGCAGCGTGGTAATTAAACCACGATTCGGTCTTTGACGTACCGAGACGGGCACGAGCTGAGTGATTCCAAGAGGATGTGTGAGGCCTTTCGCCAACATTTTGCTCGGTTGTTCGGGGGAAAAGGCGGGTCAGAGATGGTGGCGGACTTCAGTCGCTACCTCGATGGCTAGTCGCAACTCTCGACGGCTGATGCCGGGCACTGCGAAAGGCCAATTACTTGTAGGCTGCATGAGGCGCAAGTCACCCGGTTCGGATGGTCTGCCCTACGAGCTTTACGTAAATATGCCAGACTTGTTCTCTAATCGCCTCGAAGCCCTCTACTGCAACTGGTAGCAAAACGGGAGTATTCCCAGTTCTGTGAGCTGGGGCGTAGTGACGCTGATAAGGAAAGACGAGAACAAGAGGGACACATTAGACAATTTCAGGCCCATAACTCTGCTCAACACAGATTTTAAAATTGTGGCCAGTGTGTTAGCGAAGAAGTTGGCGCTTGTCGTCGGGGATTTGGTTGGGGAGGCGCAAACTTGCACAATCCCAACCAGGTCCATACACGACAATCTCCACCTGATGCGATACATCATAGATAGGGTAGGGTGTAAACCTGGCTTCGGTGGGGCTCTGATAAATTTAGATCAATCGAAAGCATACGATAGGGTCGACCATCGGTATCTGGAGGCTGTCCTCAAGGCGGCTGGCTTCGGCCCCGTCTTCAGAAGCTGGTTCGCTGCAATGCACAGCAGCACCTGCTCGATGGTCAAAATTAATGGCCACCTCTCGGAACCGTTTCAGGTCTCCCGATCGGTCCATCAAGGGTGCCCTCTCCCCTCCCCTCTGTACGTATTGACTCTCGAGCCTTTACTGCGGAAGCTGGAGCTGTTGCAGGGCTTCCCGCTCGAACCGGGACGCGGAAAGGCTGTGTCGGCTCATGCGGACGACATATCGTGATGGTGTCGGACACCTCAGAAATCGAGGTGGTCGGCAACTTATTGGAGGAATATGAAAGGTTGACGGGAGCAAAACTTAACCCAGAAAAGTCAGTGGGCTTGCAACTCGGCCCCTGGGGAGGCAAGTCCATGCCGTCCAACAGCGTCGTTAGGCGCTGAACGGACGGACCGGTAAAGTTGCTAGGGGTTTGGTTTGGGCCAGACCTCCAGGTGGATAAGAATTGGGACGAGGTGGCGGGCAGGGTAGTCAGTCTCATCCAGAAATGGGCTGGGATGAAGCTATCACTGAAAGGTCGGGCGGAGGTGCCCCCATTCGCGCCTCACCATCTTGGAGCGGCTTCGCTTCAAATTCTTGTGGAGGGTCAGGTTCCGCTGGTGAGGCGGTCCATCTGCTGCCAGCACCCTCTACGTGGAGGGCTGGGCATGCCGTGGCTAATGATGCGCGGGCATGCGCTGAGGCTGCGACATCTCCAGATATTCTACCTAAACGGTGAACAGGTGTTGTCGCCGTTTGTCAGACGGGCCTTCCGTAGCTCGTTTCTTTGACTGAGTTGCAGTCCTGGGTCAAGAAGAGACCAAGACTGGGTGACCGGCATCTAGAATGTTGCCAGGCACTCACTGCTCTCTACCAGGCGGGCAATGCGGTCAGTGGAACTTCCACTCTCGAGTTCTATAGAGGATTAGTGGTGGGCAAGTGCGACGAGGCACTCGGAGAGGCTCTGGGAGTCCACGAAGTCGAACTAACCAGTCTGTACTGGAGGACTTTCGAGCCTGAGACGATGGATAATTTCCAAAAATCCCTCGCTTGGCAGTGCTACGGGAGGGCACTGCCGGTTCGGGATAAACTCTACAGGCACGGAAGTACTGTCAGACGGACCTGCCCGAGATGCGCGCAGAGCGACGAAACTGTTCTGCACGCATCGTCCAGTGTCCGTGCATTACTGACTTATGGAGTTATGTTGAATAGCTGTTGTCGCGTGTAGAACGGATCCGGCTATCGGCCGAGTCCATAGTGAAGATCGACCCGCCGCCTTCTTTTGGCCAGGAAGGGCAGGCAATTTTCCTCTGTCTGGTGGCAGTAGCGAAAGAGGTTGTATGGTGGACGAGATTGAAAGGACTGAAGACAGACACTTTTCTCTTCGGCCAATCTCTCAACCTTTTCAAATTTCACCTGAAAGGAAGGTGACGGTGGACAGAGAAGTGTTGCCCCTTAGTACATTTGCTGAAATGTGGGTGAATGTGGCGAGAATGGCCCGTGTGAGTGGGTCTACTCTGATCATGCGCCTGTAGGTGGGTGAATTTGAGGAGGAGAGGGATAACTTCCTAGGTTACTGTTAGCTGTTAGGGTCGTTTCAGATCTGTGAGGTACCTAGACGACCCTTAGGCATTCTCTCCCAATTTGTGAATTCTGTATTCATTCATTTATTGTTAACTGATTTTTGTAAACACCCACTGTTCGTCTTTTGTAATGTCCTACATAATAATAATAATAATAATAATAATAATAATAATAATAATAATAATGATTTCATTTATTGGCCACAAGGGCCGACATATAGGGGACAATACAAAAGACTGGGTCAGTGGGGCTTTACAGAAAAATCGAGTAAACAATATGAATAACAATAACAAAGTAACAATAACAAAGTAACAATAACAAAGTAACAATAAAGTAACAATAAAATTACATCAAGAAAAAATTCCCCATAGGGGGGATGACCACCTAGGGTTCGCTCAGGTACCCCACCAGTCCTGAACGACCCGACGCTTCGAGAGCACCCTGGAAGGGCACCCTTCTCCTCTTCAAATTTACCCACCTACAGCCGCATGACCAGAGTAGGCCCACTCACCTTTCAGCAAATGTACTGAGGGGCAGCACTTCTCTCTCCACCCTCACCTTCCTTTCCAAGTGAAACTTGAAAAAGTTGATGAGGGATTGGCCGAATAGAAAAGTGTCTGTCTTCAGTCCTTTCAACCTCGTCCACCATACAACCTCTTTCGCTACTGCCACCAGACAGAGGAAAACTCCCTGACCTTCCTGACCAAAAGAAGGTGGTGGGGCGATCTTCACTATGGACTCGGCCGATAGCCGGATCCGTTCTACACGCGACATCAGCTGTTCGACATAAATCATAAGGCAGTAATGCACGGACACTGGACAAGTGCGTGCAGCACGGTTTCGTCGCTCTGCGCACATCTCGGGCAGTTGCGTCTGACAGTACTTCCGTGCCAGTAGAGTTTATCTCGAACCGGCAGTGCCCCTCGGTAACACTGACAAGTGAGGGATTTCTGGAAGTTATCTTAGTCCCCGGCTCGAAAAGTCCTTCGGAACTTACTGGTCAGTTGGGTTTCACCGATGCCCAGATTCACCCTCGAGAAGATCCTCGCACTTACCCGCCACTAGTTCCCTACAGTACGCTTACGTAGAATTTCTACTGATCGCATTGCATTGCCCGACAGGCTGGGGTAAGTGAGCGCCTGGCAACATTCCAGGTGCCAGTTACCCAATCTCGGTCTCTTCTTGACCTAGGACTGCAGTACAGTTAAAGAGACGAACTTTGGAAAGGCCCGTCTGATAAACGGCGACCACACCTGTTCACCATTTAAGAATATCTAAAAATGCCGTAGCTTCAGCCCATTTTTGCCGATCATCAGCCGCTATATGTCCAGCCTTTCGCGTTGAGGTTGTTGGCAGCAGATGGACCACTTCACCAGTAGATACTGCTCCTTCTACAAGAACTAAGAGAGCAGGCGCTCCAATCTAGTAAGATGTGAAGGCAGTATACATTCGGAAGGGATGTATACATTCGCCACCATCGCCCCAAATTTCAATGATAGCTTCTTTTCAGGGATAGCTTCTGTTTCTGGGTAAGAATGACCACTCTGCTCGTCAACTCGTCCCCGTTTATATAATGATAGACATGGATGATAACATCCATAAATAAACCGATTCGAAGTTAAATGCCACGAGAAATAATTGATATTTAGACCTACCATTTTTCTTTGTTTTTCATTCATCAAACTGTATTTAACCTTTAATATGTCTAAATAAATATAAAATCTGTCATACGCAGCTAAATTCAAATTAAATTTGATTAATTATGCAAAGCAATCATGGAAATGAGAGGCGGGAAGCTGTGCTGCGCTTCCGTTAACATAAAAACATAATCGGCGCCATCAAAAATAGAAAAAGGAAACTTATTAAATATGATAAACTCAATTTCCGTTAGAGTAAAGAATAATAGCAATATCTTGAAATTAAATGTTATGGTTGGCTTGTTGATCAGAGCAGATGTGGAATGTCTGTTCTATATCCTTTATAAAGAAGATGGAATAGACAATATTAGGGAATATTTTACTGGGCATGCATGATGGGGCTATCGTTTTATATTAAAAATATATATTATTGGGAACTAAAAAGAAAATTGCTCAAATAATGCTGATGAAATTTGAAAGGGAAATTTGTGCTTTTCTCATGAATATTATAGAGCTAAGAAGAAAAGAAGCTCCTTATATTTTTTCTCAAATAGTGGACATGCAAAAATTTGCGTAACTGCTGATGTTCCAAGCAATAACTACATGTGTAAATGGTGCTAAAACTATGCCTGATAAAGCTTATTGGACGTAAGAAAATGTGTTATAGAATGGAGTTAGCCTGTTGTGTAAGTGGAACGGAATTACCCACAATGTTAAATTCTTTAAAAGAAAAATGACGCCGAAAGAAATTTAACCCCGTGTTGTCTACACATGATAAATGATTGACGGATGAAAAAGAAATACTACTTTGTTTTGAAAGGGTAACCTCAATGGCCGCGACCTTTATTTAAAATCAAAAGCTTTCTCTGCTGATCTTGGATGTCTTCAGAGCTGAAAAACGAAAAACAAAATGGAAACCCAAATTAACTGAAGACTTGATTGATTATTATCCACAGTGTTTTATCGACTTAATTCCAGCTACTCTGAGAGGAAGGGAACAACTAGATACACGAAAACAATTGTTTTATGGTTATGGCCACTATTACTTGATGGAATAAAAGAACGTGCTTACTCACGTGTGTATGAGGAGGAAGGAGATTGTGGAGGAAAAGTAAGAATTGACTAAATTTAAATAAAACAGGCATTTTACAAATATGACATCATTAAGACAATGGACACTATTGAAGACAACATTCTCTTCGAAAATGGTAATGAATCCAATGATGAAATTTCAGTTACAGCGAGGATGTTGTAGAGTTTGGAGGTAACTAAATATTACTTTGGGTTAGGATACATGTTTCTCTTTGTTTTATATCGGGTTGAATTTTGTTAAATAAAACTATTTTCAGCTCTATAGTAGCTTTTCATCTAAACATTTTTTCTTTCGTAATATAAATGCGGCTTTTGAGCTTTAGAAGAATCCCAGGTCAGTAGAGGAAGGAGTTTTCAATAAACTCCGAGACGTTTGGATAACTTTTTCAAAAGCGATACGGTATTTATTTCCTCATGAAGATGAGCTTAACTCAAAACTACACTTTTAGGAAGAATGAAGTTTAGAATTCTGTTACAGCTTACAGCAAACGAATTTAGGAATTGAATGCCTTTTGGGACAGAAATGAATATATCAAAAGATACCAACTGCCTCTCTATGAGTACACAAAGTTATAAAAACGCTAACTAGAATAACTTTTTTAGGCCCTTTCAAGTCTCTACGCGGACACGAAATATTTTCATACATAATATTGGAGCCGAATCTTGTGCCTTTCCCTGCCGAATTCTTTTTGAGAAGAATACTTTCTTCTAAGTGAGGGGCTTAAATTTATTCACTGAAGGGCACCATTTAGTTAATGCATTTTGATGGGTAGGGTATACTAATCACGGTAAAAGACATTACTTTCCATCTTAAATCAAGGTGTGTAATTTAAAGAACCGGATCAGATATTGCAAAGCATTTCGTCTGAAACCCTAACAATTAGGTTAAACCACTGAAACTAGAACTTGGATGAAAAGTAAAGATGAACTCGGCCAAGGGTGAGCCTACGGGGAGAGAGTTGACGTAGATACCACACGGGTCATTAGCGATTACCCTTTCAATTTACCGCCGGAAACTTAAATTTATTTCAATATTCAATATTCAAATAAAAATGTGAGTAAAAATGAAACTCTTTTTAAAGAACATTTTATCGAAGAAAAAATGTTCTTAAAAATGAAGCGAAAACATATACAGGGGTTAATCTTTTTGAAGATGCTGAGTACGGAATGTCGCGAAATTCGGCGATATAATGCCTGAGTACGGAATGTCGCGAAACAGAATACCTTATACATTACTGGCAATCGTTTTGTCAAAATCAGATATCTAAAAGAGAAGAGAGTAATTGTGTCGGAACATAAAATTTTAAACAAAAATACACAATGAAGTGTAATATATTCCATCTTGGGGTCGAATGTCGCAAATTAACTCAAATTTATATACAATCAACATAATGCTGTTAACATTTGAAACAGAATTGTTTGAAATGACAGAACAATTCCCATCACAACTGGAGCCAGAAGACCTCAAACGCGGAGACGGCAAGCGTCCCGACGGAATTACCCTCATCCCATTCGAAGGAGGTAAATCCCTCATCTGGGACGCCACATGTGGCATATTTTCCTACCCCAAATAAGTCGTTTCGGCCACAAACCCCGGTACTGGTTCCCGCAATGCAGATGACAGGCAAATACCGGTGCTCGTTCGTCATAATGTCTGCCGAGCGCACGAACAGAAAAAACATGTTTTTTTTCCTTCTGCGGCATATCACAAAATCGAATTTCATCTGAGGATACCATTCTCATAACAACAAATGCAGGAATTACATCTTGGATTTTATGGGAGAACCGTTGAAATAATTATTATGAATAAACGATTTAAGTAATATCAGCATCTTTATTAATGTTATTGTTATAGAAAGTGAGGTTTTTCTACAAAATGAAAAAAAAACGAGGTGTCCTACACGAGTGAAAGTAAAAGAAAAAAGATGAAATCGAAAATGCAACTGGAGTCTTTTTTTTTTAAATATATATTTATTTGGTTCCTTTACTGGTTTCGCAGTTCTACTGCTTTTCAAAAGTAGAGTTGAGAAGGAGGATTTGTGTTTTTTCACATATATATATATATATATATATATATATATATCAAGTATTGAGTTATAAACTCGAAATAGTCTTTTACAATTAAATAGCTCAAAGAAGGGAATATTTCCGAACCGTGTAATACTAATGAATATATGAGAGGGATGAACATCGATACAAGTATACATGTGTTCGAATTGCAAATGACCAAGTTAGCTAGGTTGAAAAATACTAATTTAACATAATATGGTTTGCCTGTCTCTATTTAAAATAATAAATCGATAAAAATAACAAACCTATATTGGCAATGTTCGTGATACCCGGACAAATTCTAAATTTGTTTCGCAACAATTAAGTGAAAGTTACTATTCCTGTGCTTTTCTGCGGGTATCCAGGAAAATACGTACCTTTCACTTCAGAATACTTAAGAAGACTGAGAAATATGTGTTGTTGAACGCACATGTGTCCCAGTGCCTAACTCGTCTCATACTCGCGCCGCTAAAAATAGCAGCCGGTTTTATGGGACTAAAGTTAGCTCAACGTATGGAGCCGAGAATATGTTGAATTAGTATTTTTCAACCTAGCGAATTTGGTCCTTTACAATTCGAACACATGTATATTAGTATCAGTGTTCATCCCTCATATATTCATTTGTATTACACGGCTCGGAGGAAATATTCCCTTCTATGAGCTATTTAATAGTAAAAGACTTTTTCGAGTTTATAACTCAATATATGATATTCACGGCTCCATACGTTGAGCTAATTTTAGTCCCATAAAACCGGCTGCTATTTTTAGCGGCACGAGTATGGGACGAGTTAGGCGCTGGGACACATGTGCGTTCAACAACACGTATTTATCAGTCTTTTTAAGTATTCTGAAGTGATTGATACGAATTTTCCCGGATACCCGCAGAAAAGCACAGGAATAGTGACTTTCACTTAATTGTTGCGAAACAAATTTAGAATTTGTCCGGGTATCACGGCCATTGCCAATATAGGTTTGTTATTTTTATTGATTTATTATTTTAAATCGAGACAGGCAAACCATATTATGTTAAATTAGAATTTTTCAACCTAGCTAACTTGGTCATTTGCAATTCGAACACATGTATACTTGTATCGGTGTTCATCCCTCATATATTCATTTGTATATATATATATGTGTGTGTGTGCGTGCGTGTGTGTATATATATATATATATATATATATATCGATATCGCAGTATTGTATGTTTCTTGACTTTCACTTCATATAGTCATCTCACAGCTGGCTGAGGCAAGGTAAATCAGTGATTTTTTACGTGACATTACAAAGAGAAATGACTATGTTTCATATATGTTAGAATTATGATAAACCGATAAACCAACTAGCTGGCCACGTGTTGTCAATATATAGAAAGGGTTCAAAACCAAGTTTTTTGTTTAATAATTCTTTTATTACAAATTATTTCGTGGAAAGCTATCAGCTATATATATATATATATGAGAGTGATGTGTTGGTGTAAATGGTAGCACAGTGGTCCGGATAACCAAAGATCTGGGTTCGACTCCCATGCACGTTAATACTCATCTTTTTCCATTTCTCCGAGGGTTCTTAACCCCACTATCAGGCTAAACAATTTCTTTAGTCAAAATACGGCGATAGCTTACATGTCTAATAATATATATATATATATATATATATATATATATATAGATATAGATAGATATAGATATATAAAGGATAACAAAATATCGTTATAGGTAATCCAGTTATAGGTTGTGAATACTTTTTATTATGGATAGTTATAGCGTACGGCGTTGTTTGACTCAACAAGAGGTTTACGTAGATGACGAGTTTATGATTTCACTTGTATTCCTATGTAAGTTTATTTTGGAGTAATAAAATTGAAAAAGTGGAGAATAACGTGGTCAACAGTACAAAAAAGGGGATTTATTTACAGTCTAACAATTGTTTCACTGATAGAGATGTCTAAAAATTGTTGAACACTAAAAGCAGTGCCACTCAATTTTAAAAACGTTGTTAGCTCGATCAGATCTTCAGAAACTGTTAATTGAAAATATATGTAACCGGCAAATTTACAAATTCAAATTACATCATCAATGATAATATTAATAATAAATATATAGAGAGAAAAGAAGGAAGAAGAGGAGATAAATACATTAAAGAAAGAAAGGAAAGGAAAAAGAATAAAGAAGGAAAAAGAGAAAGAGGAAAAAGAAGAAAAAAGAGACAAAATATATATATAAAGAGAAGAAAATATATAGGAAATGATCAGAGACAGAGGAGAGACAAGCATAATAAAAATAATTGTTTCTCCTTTAGGCACAAGGCCAGCAATTACCCAGTGCATTACTGGTACTTTATTTTATCGACCCCGAATAATGTAGGATAGAAAGAAAAATAGGGGTGAAAATAAATGAATAAACGTTAATACATGAGTAAATGTAAATAAAAATAAAAATAAATATATAAAAAATATATTTAAAATATATAAAAAAATTATAAATAAATAAATTGATAAATAAATAAATAAATAAATTGCATCTAATGTGATATAAAGTGGTATAAAATGTGAAAATGAAAAATGAAAATAAATACGCAAAAGAAGTAAAAATTTGCGAAGAATATTTAAACATATTAAAATTATTGAGATTGGTTTTTGAGAATTATTAGAATATATGTAGAGATATGAAGATAAAAATATGATAATGTTAAATATATTTATGTGTGTATTGGTTATTTTAATAAATAAATTAATTAATCAGCTTTAAGTTATATTATATGATAAAATAGAATGACAGAGATGAAATAAATTTAGGGAGAGAAATATGAATATAGAGAGTGAAAGATAGAGATATATAAAATAAGAATGTAAATATAAGAGGTTTAATGTTGTTCTTTGATAGATGGTGACAATTATAATTATAATCATAATCATAATGATGACGATGCTGATATTATAATAGATCTAAGTGGTACAAACTGGGTTATGGAATAGATAAGATGGAATTAAGCTGGTCTAAAGTTATAGAATTTGGTTGCCGATTTATGTCGACAAAAAATAGTTCTTTCAATTTTACTGTGAAGAAGAATTTTGTTATAATTTAAAATTTGGAAAAGCTTCATATTGCAGAGACCGCAGTGGGTCATACCAATTTGATAGGTCATAGCTTTTGATAGCTTCGTCCAGCTGATTTTATATTCATGGAATATAAAATCAGCTGGACGAAGCTATCAAATTTGCCGGTTACATATATTTTCAATTAAAACTTTCTGACGATCTGATCGAGCTAACATCGTATTTAAAATTGAGTGGCACTGCTTCTAGTGTTCAGCAATTTTTAGACATCTTTATCAGTGAAACAATTGTTAGACTGTAAATAAATCCCCTTTTTTGTACTATTGACCATGTTATTCTCCACTTTTTCAATTATATATAAGGAAAAAAGATGAAATCGAAAATGCAACTGGAATCTTATTTAAAACAAAATATGTATATTTATTTGGTTCCTTTACCGGTTTCGCAGTTCTTCTGCTTTTCAAAAGTAGAGTTGAGATGTAGGGTCTGTGGTTTTTCTCACATCTGGCTGGTCTCTGAATGTTTCTTGTTTTATATGGAAAAAAAGTGGCTCGAAACGCCAGGTTTTTCGAGAAGTAATTTGATTGGTTGGTCAATAAGCATAATAAATTTCGCGCCAGTTCGCGTTACAAAGTTCTTCAAACAAGGGGGGGGGCTCAGGTTGTTTTTTCATATATGAGTGAAGTTTGGTTGGTTGATGTAGTCACGTGAATAAGCACATCAGCTTTCGCGCCAGTTTGTTTGAATTTCTTTTTACTTTAAAAAAAGTGGCTCACGAAGGCTTTTATATATATATATATATATATATATATATATAAATATATATATATATATATATATATATATATATATATATATATATATATATATATATATATATATATGTGTATATATATATATCATAAATCATGTCCTTAGAATTATTAGATAAAATATATACCATTTCCTCTCCCAATTAGCATAATTAACCATATAAAAAATCAATTAGACCAGGCTATAAGAATAAAGGCTCCTATGAAGAAATTTTCGACAAATAACCGAAAGCGGTCTCTTCGCGGTGGCCCCAATAGAGTATTTATCCAACATTTCGACAGCATGTAGAAGCTGACTAAATATATCATCAACCATACACAATTAGGTGTAAATTCAAACTTAGAAGAAATATGTACATACCGTAATTATATCTCTACCATGGTTTCGTCCGTATTTTTAGACATCCAATTATCCGGATATATCCAGAGTAACAGACTCATCAGGAGAAAACTCAAGATTAGACATTTAATTTTCCAAAGTAATTGCGCCAAAAATAGATTCAAAAATGGCTAATTATTTAATTTATTAATTCTTCATTGAGCCACAACGTAACCGGTTGCAACATATATATCTATGACTTTATGTATATGTAAATCTTTATATTTAATACTCTCCCGTTAGGTTGAGATACAATTGGGCGATATTGGGCTGCGCTTTCTAGCAACAAGCCTACCCGCCGTAAGCAACTAATCCCATTCTTTCTAAATTGACCA
>OZ024744.1:5609866-5654866 GCA_964016885.1 Eledone cirrhosa | reverse complement strand
GCATTTCGAAGACCTTATGCTATTGTTTAGTGTAGTGTCAGTCTCACTTACTTTAAATTTTCAGCAAACAGGGGATATAAAGCTGACAGAGCTATGTTTCGTACTGATTGGTACTTATCAAAGCCAAGTACTCCACCTGTTTGCTGAAAATCATGAATTTTTTTATTCTTATAGAATTTCTAGTAATAATCAGGATCTGATTATACTATACAGAGCGGTTGCCGGTCAAGCAGAAATAGAAAATTAGAATTGGCGCTATGAAATAGCGATATATATATGAATGTATATATAGTGTATTTTGCAATACACTGTATGCTTAATTAAAAGCATTTCGATGACCTTATGCTATTCTTTTAGAGTAGTGACAGTCTCACTTACTTTATATTTTCAGCAAACAGGGGAGATAAATCTGACAGAGCTATGTTTCGTACTGATGGGTACTTTTCAAAGCCAAATACTCCACCTGCTTGCTGAACATCATGAATGTTTGATTCTTATAGAATTTCTAATAATAATCAGGATCTGATTATACAGAGCGGTTGCCGGTCAAGCAGATATTGAAAATTAGAATTGGCGCTCTGAAATAGCGATATATATATGAATGTATATATAGTGTATTTTGCAATACACTGTATGCTTAATTAAAAGCATTTCGAAGACCTTATGCTATTGTTTTAGAGTAGTGTCAGTCTCACTTACATTACATTTTCAGCAAACAGGGGAGATAAAGCTGACAGGGCTATGTTTCGTACTGATTGGTACTTATCAAAGCCAGGTACTCCACCTGTTTGCTGAAAATCATGATTTTTTTTATTCTTATTGAATTTCTAGTAATAATCAGGATCTGAATATACTATACAGAGCGGTTGCCGGTCAAGTAGAAATTGTAAATTAGAATTGGTGCTCTGAAATAGCGATATATATATATGAATGTATATATAGTGTATTTTGCAATACACTGTATGCTTAATTAAAAGCATTTCGAAGACCTTATGCTAGTGTTTTAAAGTAGTGTCACTCTCACTTACTTTAAATTTTCAGCAAACAGGGGAGATAAAGCTGACAGGGCTATGTTTCGTGCTGATTGGTAATTATCAAAGCCAAGTACTCCATCTGTTTGCTGAAAAACCTAAAATTTTTATTCTTATAGAATGTCTAGTAATAATCGGGAACTGATTATACAGAGCGGTTGCCGGTCAAGCAGTAATTTAAAATTAGAATTGGCGCTCTGAAATAGCTATATATATGTGAATGTATATATAGTGTATTTTGCAATACGCTGTATGCTTAATTAGCAGCATTTCATTTACCTTATGCTATTGTTTTAGAGTAGTGACAGTCTCACTTACTTTAAATTTTCAGGAAACAGGGGAGATAAAGCTGACAGGGCAATGTTTCGTACTGATTGGTACTTATCAAAACCAAGTACTCCACCTGTTTGCTGAAAATTATGAATGTTTGATTCTTATAGAATTTCTAGTAATAATCAGGAACTGATTATACAGTGCGGTTGCCGGTCAAGCAGAAATTGAAAATTAGAATTGGCGCTCTGAAATTGCTATATATATGTGAATGTATATATAGTGTATTTTGCAATACACCGTATGCTTAATTAAAAGCATTTCCTTTACGTTATGCTATTGTTTGAGAGTAGTGACAGTCTCACTTACTTTAAATTTTCAGGAAACAGGGGAGATAAAGCTGACAGGGCAATGTTTCGTACTGATTGGTACTTATCAAAACCAAGTACTCCACCTGTTTGCTGAAAATCATGAATTTTTTATTCTTATAGAATTTCTAGTAATAATCAGGATCTGATTATACAGAGCTGTTGCCGGTCAAGCAGAAATTGAAAATTAGAGTTGGCGCTCTGAAATAGCGATATATATATGAATGTATATATAGTGTATTTTGCAATACACTGTATGCTTAATTAAAAGCATTTCGAAAACCTTATGCTATTGCTTTAGAGTAGTGACTGTGTCACTTACTTTAAATTTTCAGCAAACAGGGGAGATAAAGCTGACAGAGCTATGTTTCGTACTGATGGGTACTTATCAAAGCCAAGTACTCCACCTGTTTGCCGAAAACCATGAATGTTTGATTCTTATAGAATGTTTAGTAATAATCAGGATCTGATTATACAGAGCGTTTGCTGGTCAAGCAGAAATTGAAAATTAGAATTGGCGTTCTGAAATAGCTATATATATGTGAATGTATATATAGTGTATTTTGCAATACACCGTATGCTTAATTAAAAGCATTTCCTTTACGTTATGCTATTGTTTGAGAGTAGTGACAGTCTCACTTACTTTACAATTTTTTAGCAAACAGAAGAGATAAAGCTGACAGAGCTATGTTTCGTACTGATTGGTACCTATCAAAGCCAAGTACTCCACCTGTTTGCTGAAAATCATGAATTTTTTATTCTTATAGAATTTCTAGTAATAATCAGGATCTGATTATACAGAGCTGTTGCCGGTCAAGCAGAAATTGAAAATTAGAATTGGCGCTCTGAAATAGCGATATATATATGAATGTATATATAGTGTATTTTGCAATACACTGTATGCTTAATTAAAAGCATTTCGAAAACCTTATGCTATTGCTTTAGAGTAGTGACTGTCTCACTTACTTTAAATTTTCGGCAAACAGGGGAGATAAAGCTGACAGAACTATGTTTCGTACTGATTGGTACTTATCAAAACCAAGTACTCCACCTGTTTGCTGAAAATTATGAATGTTTGATTCTCATAGAATTTCTAGTAATAATCAGGAACTGATTATACAGTGCGGTTGCCGGTCAAGCAGAAATTGAAAATTAGAATTGGCGCTCTGAAATAGCGATATATATATGAATGTATATATAGTGTATTTTGCAAATAACTGTATGCTTAATTAAAAGCATTTCGAAGACCTTATGCTATTGTTTTAGAGAGTGTCAGTCTCACTTACAATAAATTTTCAGCAAACAGTGGAGATAAAGCTGACAGAGTTATGTTTCGTACTGATTGGTACTTATCAAAGCCAAGTACTCCACCTGTTTGCTGAAAATCATGAATTTTTTTATTCTTATAGAATTTCTAGTAATAATCAGGATCTGATTATACTATACAGAGCGGTTGCCGGTCAAGCAGAAATAGAAAATTAGAATTGACGCTATGAAATAGCGATATATATATGAATGTATATATAGTGTATTTTGCAATACACTGTATGCTTAATTAAAAGCATTTCGATGACCTTATGCTATTCTTTTAGAGTAGTGACAGTCTCACTTACTTTATATTTTCAGCAAACAGGGGAGATAAATCTGACAGAGCTATGTTTCGTACTGATTGGTACTTATCAAAGCCAAATACTCCACCTACTTGCTGAAAATCATGAATGTTTGATTCTTATAGAATTTCTAGTAATAATCAGGATCTGATTATACAGAGCGGTTGCCGGTCAAGCAGATATTAAAAATTAGAATTGGCGATCTGAAATAACTATATATATATATGAATGTATATATATAGTGTATTTTGCAATACACTGTATGCTTAATTAAAAGCATTTCGATGACCTTATGCTATTGTTTTAGAGTAGTAACAGTCTCACTTACTTTAAATTTTCAGCAAACAGGGGAGACAAAGCTGACAGAGCTATGTTTCGTACTGATTGGTACTTATCAAAAACAAATACTCCACCTGTTTGCTAAAAATCATGAATGTTTGATTCTTATAGAATTTCTAGTAATAATCAGGATCTGATTATACAGAGCGGTTGCCGGTCAAGCTGAAATTGAAAATTAGAATTGGCGCTCTGAAATAGCTATATATATATATGTATATATATATAGTGTACTTTGCAATACACTGTATGCTAAATTAAAAGCATTTCGAAGACCTTATGCTATTGTTTAGTGTAGTGTCAGTCTCACTTACTTTAAATTTTCAGCAAACAGGGGATATAAAGCTGACAGAGCTATGTCTCGTACTGATTGGTACTTATCAAAGCCAAGTACTCCACCTGTTTGCTGAAAATCATGAATTTTTTTATTCTTATAGAATTTCTAGTAATAATCAGGATCTGATTATACTATACAGAGCGGTTGCCGGTCAAGCAGAAATAGAAAATTAGAATTGGCGCTATGAGATAGCGATATATATATGAATGTATATATAGTGTATTTTGCAATACACTGTATGCTTAATTAAAAGCATTTCGATGACCTTATGCTATTCTTTTAGAGTAGTGACAGTCTCACTTACATTACATTTTCAGCAAACAGGAGAGATAAAGCTGACAGGGCTATGTTTCGTACTGATTGGTACTTATCAAAGCCAGGTACTCCACCTGTTTGCTGAAAATCATGATTTTTTTTATTCTTATTGAATTTCTAGTAATAATCAGGATCTGAATATACTATACAGAGCGGTTGCCGGTCAAGTAGAAATTGTAAATTAGAATTGGTGCTCTGAAATAGCGATATATATATATGAATGTATATATAGTGTATTTTGCAATACACTGTATGCTTAATTAAAATCATTTCGAAGACCTTATGCTATTGTTTTAAAGTAGTGTCACTCTCACTTACTTTAAATTTTCAGCAAACAGGGGAGATAAAGCTGACAGGGCTATGTTTCGTACTGATTGGTACTTATCAAAGCCAAGTACTCCATCTGTTTGCTGAAAAACCTAAAATTTTTATTCTTATAGAATTTCTAGTAATAATCGGGAACTGATTATACAGAGCGGTTGCCGGTCAAGCAGAAATTTAAAATTAGAATTGGCGCTCTGAAATAGCTATATATATGTGAATGTATATATAGTGTATTTTGCAATACACTGTATGCTTAATTAGCAGCATTTCATTTACCTTATGCTATTGTTTTAGAGTAGTGACAGTCTCACTTACTTTAAATTTTCAGGAAACAGGGGAGATAAAGCTGACAGGGCAATGTTTGGTACTGATTGGTACTTATCAAAACCAAGTACTCCACCTGTTTGCTGAAAATTATGAATGTTTGATTCTTATAGAATTTCTAGTAATAATCAGGTACTGATTATACAGTGCGGTTGCCGGTCAAGCAGAAATTGAAAATTAGAATTGGCGCTCTGAAATAGCTATATATATGTGAATGTATATATAGTGTATTTTGCAATACACCGTATGCTTAATTAAAAGCATTTCCTTTACGTTATGCTATTGTTTGAGAGTAGTGACATTCTCACTTACTTTACATTTTCCGCAAACAGGAGAGATAAAGCTGACAGAGCTATGTTTCGTGCTGATTGGTACCTATCAAAGCCAAGTACTCCACCTGTTTGCTGAAAATCATGAATTTTTTATTCTTATAGAATTTCTAGTAATAATCAGGATCTGATTATACAGAGCTGTTGCCGGTCAATCAGAAATTGAAAATTAGAATTGGCGCCCTGAAATAACGATATATATATGAATGTATATATAGTGTATTTTGCAATACACTGTATGCTTAATTAAAAGCATTTCGAAAACCTTATGCTATTGCTTTAGAGTAGTGACTGTCTCACTTACTTTAAATTTTCAGCAAACAGGGGAGATAAAGCTGACAGAGCTATGTTTCGTACTGATGGGTACTTATCAAAGCCAAGTACTCCACCTGTTTGCTGAAAACCATGAATGTTTGATTCTTATAGAATTTCTAGTAATTATCAGGAACTGATTATACAGAGCGGTTGCCGGTCAAGCAGAAATTGAAAATTAGAATTGGCGCTCTTAAATAGCGATATATATATGAATGTATATATAGTGTATTTTGCAAATAACTGTATGCTTAATTAAAAGCATTTCGAAGACCTTATGCTATTGTTTTAGAGTAGTGTCAGTCTCACTTACAATAAATTTTCAGCAAACAGAGGAGATAAAGCTGACAGAGCTATGTTTCGTACTGATTGGTACTTATCAAAGCCAAGTACTCCACCTGTTTGCTGAAAATCATGAATGTTTGATTCTTATAGAATTTTTAGTAATAATCAGGATCTGATTATAGAGAGCGTTTGCTGGTCAAGCAGAAATTGAAAATTAGAATTGGCGTTCTGAAATAGCGATATATATATATATATATATATATATATATATATATATATATATATATATATATATATATATATATATATATATATATATATATATGAATGTATATATAGTATATTTTGCAATACACTGTATGCTTAATTAAAAGCATTTCGAAGACCTTCTACTATTGTTTTAGAGTAGTGACAGTCTCACTTTAAATTTTCAGCAAACAGGGGAGATAAAGCTGACAGAGCTATGTTTCGTACTGATTGGTACTTATCAAAGCCAAGTACTCCACCTGTTTGCTGAAAATCATGAATTTTTTTATTCTTATAGAATTTCTAGTAATAATCAGGATATGAATATACTATACAGAGCGGTTGCCGGTCAAGTAGAAATTGTAAATTAGAATTGGTGCTCTGAAATAGCGATATATATATATGAATGTATATATAGTGTATTTTGCAATACACTGTATGCTTAATTAAAAGCATTTCGAAGACCTTATGCTATTGTTTTAAAGTAGTGTCACTCTCACTTACTTTAAATTTTCAGCAAACAGGGGAGATAAAGCTGACAGGGCTATGTTTCGTACTGATTGGTACTTATCAAAGCCAAGTACTCCATCTGTTTGCTGAAAAACCTAAAATTTTTATTCTTATAGAATTTCTAGTAATAATCGGGAACTGATTATACAGAGCGGTTGCCGGTCAAGCAGAAATTTAAAATTAGAATTGGCGCTCTGAAATAGCTATATATATGTGAATGTATATATAGTGTATTTTGCAATACACTGTATGCTTAATTAGCAGCATTTCATTTACCTTATGCTATTGTTTTAGAGTAGTGACAGTCTCACTTACTTTAAATTTTCAGGAAACAGGGGAGATAAAGCTGACAGGGCTATGTTTCGTACTGATTGGTACTTATCAAAACCAAGTACTCCACCTGTTTGCTGAAAATTATGAATGTTTGATTCTCATAGAATTTCTAGTAATAATCAGGAACTGATTATACAGTGCGGTTGCCGGTCAAGCAGAAATTGTAAAAATTAGAATTGGCGCTCTGAAATAGCTATATATATGTGAATGTATATATAGTGTATTTTGCAATACACCGTATGCTTAATTAAAAGCATTTCCTTTACGTTATGCTATTGATTGAGAGTAGTGACAGTCTCACTTACTTTACATTTTTTAGCAAACAGAAGTGATAAAGCTGACAGAGCTATGTTTCGTACTGATTGGTACCTATCAAAGCCAAGTACTCCACCTGTTTGCTGAAAATCATGAATTTTTTATTCTTATAGAATTTCTAGTAATAATCAGGATCTGATTATACAGAGCTGTTGCCGGTCAAGCAGAAATTGAAAATTAGAATTGGCGCTCTGAAATAGCGATATATATATGAATGTATATATAGTGTATTTTGCAATACACTGTATGCTTAATTAAAAGCATTTCGAAAACCTTATGCTATTGCTTTAGAGTAGTGACTGTCTCACTTACTTTAAATTTTCAGCAAACAGGGGAGATAAAGCTGACAGAGCTATGTCTCGTACTGATGGGTACTTATCAAAGCCAAGTACTCCACCTGTTTGCTGAAAACCATGAATGTTTGATTCTTATAGAATTTCTAGTAATTATCAGGAACTGATTATACAGAGCGGTTGCCGGTCAAGCAGAAATTGAAAATTAGAATTGGCGCTCTTAAATAGCGATATATATATGAATGTATATATAGTGTATTTTGCAAATAACTGTATGCTCATTTAAAAGCATTTCGAAGACCTTATGCTATTGTTTTAGAGAGTGTCAGTCTCACTTACAATAAATTTTCAGCAAACATTGGAGATAAAGCTGACAGAGCTATGTTTCGTACTGATTGGTACTTATCAAAGCCAAGTACTCCACCTGTTTGCTGAAAATCATGAATGTTTGATTCTTATAGAATTCTTAGTAATAATCAGGATCTGATTATACAGAGCGTTTGCTGGTCAAGCAGAAATTGAAAATTAGAATTGGCGTTCTGAAATAGCGATATATATATATATATATATATATATATATATATATATATATATATATATATATATATATATATATATATATATATATATATATATATATGAATGTATATATAGTATATTTTGCAATACACTGTATGCTTAATTAGAAGCATTTCGAAGACCTTCTACTATTGTTTTAGAGTAGTGACAGTCTCACTTTAAATTTTCAGCAAACAGGGGAGATAAAGCTGACAGAGCTATGTTTCGTACTGATTGGTAATTATCAAAGCCAAGTACGCCACCTGTTTGCTGAAAATCATGAATTTTTTTATTCTTATAGAATTTGTAGTAATAATCAGGATCTGAATATACTATACAGAGCGGTTGCCGGTCAAGTAGAAATTGTAAATTAGAATTGGTGCTCTGAAATAGCGATATATATATATGAATGTATATATAGTGTATTTTGCAATACACTGTATGCTTAATTAAAAGCATTTCGAAGACCTTATGCTATTGTTTTAAAGTAGTGTCACTCTCACTTACTTTAAATTTTCAGCAAACAGGGGAGATAAAGCTGACAGGGCTATGTTTCGTACTGATTGGTACTTATCAAAGCCAAGTACTCCATCTGTTTGCTGAAAACCTAAAATTTTTATTCTTATAGAATTTCTAGTAATAATCGGGAACTGATTATACAGAGCGGTTGCAGGTCAAGCAGAAATTTAAAATTAGAATTGGCGCTCTGAAATAGCTATATATATGTGAATGTATATATAGTGTATTTTGCAATACACTGTATGCTTAATTAGCAGCATTTCATTTACCTTATGCTATAGTTTTAGAGTAGTGACAGTCTCACTTACTTTAAATTTTCAGGAAACAGGGGAGATAAAGCTGACAGGGCTATGTTTCGTACTGATTGGTACTTATCAAAACCAAGTACTCCACCTGTTTGCTGAAAATTATGAATGTTTGATTCTTATAGAATTTCTAGTAATAATCAGGAACTGATTATACAGTGCGGTTGCCGGTCAAGCAGAAATTGAAAATTAGAATTGGCGCTCTGAAATAGCTATATATATGTGAATGTATATATAGTGTATTTTGCAATACACCGTATGCTTAATTAAAAGCATTTCCTTTACGTTATGCTATTGTTTGAGAGTAGTGACAGTCTCACTTACTTTACATTTTTTAGCAAACAGAAGAGATAAAGCTGACAGAGCTATGTTTCGTACTGATTGGTACCTATCAAAGCCATGTACTCCACCTGTTTGCTGAAAATCATGAATTCTTTATTCTTATAGAATTTCTAGTAATAATCAGGATCTGATTATACAGAGCTGTTGCCGGTCAAGCAGAAATTGAAAATTAGAATTGGCGCTCTGAAATAGCGATATATATATGAATGTATATATAGTGTATTTTGCAATACACTGTATGCTTAATTAAAAGCATTTCGAAAACCTTATGCTATTGCTTTAGAGTAGTGACTGTCTCACTTACTTTAAATTTTCAGCAAACAGGGGAGATAAAGCTGACAAAGCTATGTTTCGTACTGATGGGTACTTATCAAAGCCAAGTACTCCACCTGTTTGCTGAAAACCATGAATGTTTGATTCTTATAGAATTTCTAGTAATTATCAGGAACTGATTATACAGAGCGGTTGCCGGTCAAGCAGAAATTGAAAATTAGAATTGGCGCTCTTAAATAGCGATATATATATGAATGTATATATAGTGTATTTTGCAAATAACTGTATGCTTAATTAAAAGCATTTCGAAGACCTTATGCTATTGTTTTAGAGTAGTGTCAGTCTCACTTACAATAAATTTTCGCAAACAGAGGAGATAAAGCTGACAGAGCTATGTTTCGTACTGATTGGTACTTATCAAAGCCAAGTACTCCACCTGTTTGCTGAAAATCATGAATGTTTGATTCTTATAGAATTTTTAGTAATAATCAGGATCTGATTATACTGAGCGTTTGCTGGTCAAGCAGAAATTGAAAATTAGAATTGGCGTTCTGAAATAGCGATATATATATATATATATATATATATATATATATATATATATATATATATATATATATATATATATATATATATATATATGAATGTATATATAGTATATTTTGCAATACACTGTATGCTTAATTAAAAGCATTTCGAAGACCTTCTACTATTGTTTTAGAGTAGTGACAGTCTCACTTTAAATTTTCAGCAAACAGGGGAGATAAAGCTGACAGAGCTATGTTTCGTACTGATTGGTACTTATCAAAGCCAAGTACTCCACCTGTTTGCTGAAAATCATGAATTTTTTTATTCTTATAGAATTTCTAGTAATAATCAAGATCTGAATATACTATACAGAGCGGTTGCCGGTCAAGTAGAAATTGTAAATTAGAATTGGTGCTCTGAAATAGCGATATATATATATGAATGTATATATAGTGTATTTTGCAATACACTGTATGCTTAATTAAAAGCATTTCGAAGACCTTATGCTATTGTTTTAAAGTAGTGTCACTCTCACTTACTTTAAATTTTCAGCAAACAGGGGAGATAAAGCTGACAGGGCTATGTTTCGTACTGATTGGTACTTATCAAAGCCAAGTACTCCACCTGTTTGCTGAAGAACCTAAAATTTTTCTTCTTATAGAATTTCTAGTAATAATCGGGAACTGATTATACAGAGCGGTTGCCGGTCAAGCAGAAATTTAAAATTAGAATTGGCGCTCTGAAATAGCTATATATATGTGAATGTATATATAGTGTATTTTTCAATACACTGTATGCTTAATTAGCAGCATTTCATTTACCTTATGCTACTGTTTTAGAGTAGTGACAGTCTCACTTACTTTAAATTTTCAGGAAACAGGGGAGATAAAGCTGACAGGGCTATGTTTCGTACTGATTGGTACTTATCAAAACCAAGTACTCCACCTGTTTGCTGAAAATTATGAATGTTTGATTCTTATAGAATTTCTAGTAATAATCAGGAACTGATTATACAGTGCGGTTGCCGGTCAAGTAGAAATTGAAAATTAGAATTGGCGCTCTGAAATAGCTATATATATGTGAATGTATATATAGTGTATTTTGCAATACACCGTATGCTTAATTAAAAGCATTTCCTTTACGTTATGCTATTGTTTGAGAGTAGTGACAGTCTCACTTACTTTACATTTTTTAGCAAACAGAAGAGATGAAGCTGACAGAGCTATGTTTCGTACTGATTGGTACCTATATATATAGAGAGAGAGAGGAAATAGAGATAGATACATATATATAGAAAACTAGGTAGTGGGACGTCTGTTGAATAACGTATCAATGATACATTTATTTATTTATTTATTTATTTAGCTCTTACATTAATACTAGAGCTAAATAAATAAATAAATAAATAAATGTATCATTGATACGTTATTCAACAGACGTCCCACTACCTAGTTTTCTATATATATGTATCTATCTCTATTTCCTCTCTCTATATATCTCTGTTTCTTTACATGAAGTTCTTCTCTTTATCTATCTTTCCATCTCTCTATTTTGTTCCATGCATTTCTTCTTTTTCTTTTTCTTTTTCTTTTTCTTTTTCTTTTTCTTTTTCTTTTTCTTTTTCTTTTTCTTTTTCTTCTTTTTCTTCGTGTTCTGTCTTTCTTTCCTTTTTTCTCTCTTTCTTTCTCTCTGTGTACAATTTTTTCACTACCAAATCAACCTTTTCAAATACAAGTCGATGTTGTTACGGTATGTCGAATCTATTTATCTATAAAACTGTTTATATTGTATTTTGTCTGAGGAAGGCATAGCATATTGTTAATATGATATCCCTGAAATATATATAATGAAATAAATATGGTTTTATAAATATAGTTTCCATTTATTTAATATTGTATATATATATATATATATATATATATATATATATAGATTACCCACTCTACTACCCCAAGTATTGAGTACTTTGGTGCGTTATGGTCCACCTGGTTCCTTACCACATTTCCTTCGTTATATATATATATATATATATATTTATTAAAATAACAGATTAAAGTTTAAGCAAAGAATCGCTGCTTTCACCCTTAACGGGATCTTCTGAAACTAACAAAGATCAGAAGATCCCGTTAAGGGTGAAAGCAGCGATTCTTTGCTTAAACTTTAATCTGTTATTTTAATAAATATTTGCTCTACGGTTCTTATATATTTGATATATATTTATTCTTATCGAGTCCTCTTTGGATTTTAGTCTTATAATTTATTATTATTACTATATACATATATATACAAAAAGCGGAGATAAGAGTATTCCGCTGTTCACTGTAATAATAATAATAATAGTATTATTAGCTCAAAGAAGAATAGAGAATTTCCTTCCGAGCTCAAATGCAAGTATATATTACACAAAGAGAAATGTGTTACACAGTGAGAAGTGTGTAAGGAATTATTACAAGTGATTTTACCGTTACTGTACAGGGAACAATATCTACAGGTAAGCAATTAAATAGAAAAAAACCAGATCAGAATCAAATCTCTGGATTGGAGTTTTAAATCACAAACCTTATAACTATATTTTGCTGATACGAACCTAGCTTCGTTTCACCACCTATATGTGTCACCACCTATATGTGTAGTATAACAGTCCACATGGATAATCAGTCAGCAAAATGCGAGACTGAACACTGCACATCTACCTTCATGGCAAATAGACACGCGGGCCAGTTTTACAGTAGATTGGAAGCACTCTACGTAAAAAATAATTTTCCGGAGTTATTAATATTAAAATATAAATATTAATAAAATAGATGTTCTTTTGATCAATTACATTTTATTATACATATTTCGGATGTACAACAGTACGTCCTCATTAGACAAAATATCTACCTTGATTAAATCTTAACCATTTAACATCTTAGGGTATGTCATGTATCATTATATTCTGTCTGATGAGGACGTACTGTTGTACATCCGAAATATGTATAATAAAATGTAATTGATCAAAAGAACATCTATTTTATTAATATTTATATTTTAATATATATATATATATATATACGCACACATATATACATGATGGCTGCAAACTCTGCAAGAGTATTGCAATCGCTTGTCAGATTCAGATGTGTGACGCTCGGATATGGCTTTTCAAGCCTGCTAGAGACTTTCACTCCTTCAAACACTGACGACTATGGATCTCCCTGGCTTGAGGTCCTGCATCAGGCTGCCTGTGAACCCTCACAACACCGTGGAGATCATAGTTCACTGGTTCTCTTTGAACATGGCTGCGACTGTGGTTCCTGAGACCAGATTTTCTCAAGCAAATCTTTCCTCATTCAGGGCACTTCAATTCAATGGAGACACCGATCGTTTCAAGAGATACACCAAGGTATTGCTTACGCACACACATCCCGTTTGATCTTCTCGTACTCTATGCGCCTGTCCTCAAAGTTATGGACCCATCATTCACCAGTCCACGCCAAGTTTCTCTTTCAATAACCACTATCTCCCAGTCAGCCATCATCAAACCAGTTTTTTTCAATGAGTCCTTTACACAATCCTTGAATCGGAGCTTTGGCTTGTGAGGTGGTCTCTTACCTTTACAAAGCTCGCCATACAAGAGTTGTTTTGGGATTCGATCATCCTCCATTCTGCAGAAGTGTCCGGTTCATCGCAAACGCCGTTGGTGGATGATACTCTCAATACTCAGACACTCACTTCTCTCAAAGACCTCAACATCACTCACATGCATCTGCCACTTGATACCGAGCATCTTTCTGGGACACTGCTGGTGAAACCGTTCCAGTCTGTGGATATTCCATTTGTAGGCAACTCATGTCTCACACGCATACAGCAAAGCTGACAGTACACATGCAGCATACACTCTCACCTTGGTCCTCATTGTGATTCCTCGCCTGCACCAAAGACGGTCGTTGAGCCTTCCAAATTACTCCCTTGCCCTACTAACACGTAGACCAGCTTCTGCATCCAGAGAGCGGGCCACACTCAGAGTACTCCCCAAATACACAAATGAGTCAGCAGCCTTAAGCTTTTGACCATATATGGAGGGTTCATTGAAAAACTTTATCAGGAGCAGGCTGGTACAGTCTTCTTCAGACTGATTGTCAGTCCCAAAGCACTGCACACATTGGAAAAAGAATCCATAAGGTGTTGCATGTCACTCTGGGAGTGTGCAAAGAGATCACAATCATCTGCATATAAACATCTGCATATAAACATACATACATACATCTGCATATAAACATACATACATACATCTGCATATAAACATACATACATACATCTGCATATAAACATACATACATACATACATACATACATACATACATACATACATACATACATACATACATACATTACAGGCTTTCGATAGAAGAATGTAGACGACTACAGTTTTCCGGCTGGATGAGCTACAGATATCAAAGGAAGAGTTACTTGCAACTCTAATGTGTCGCATTTCTCTTTCTATGTTTATAATATTAATAATGGAAACTATCAATATTTCAAATTCATTAAACAGTAAAAAAAAGTTGAGGATCAGATTCTCACATTTTTTTTTCCTTAAAAAATTGTCAAAATCAAAGAGAAATTCCCACATGACACTCTCGTCTGAATTTCTCGTTTGATGTTCAAGTTGAACATCTGTAAATCATTGTTAAAAACATGAGCCGGGATATAAAACTAGGTGGGCATTGTTCTGGACAGGAGACATTATGGGGAAAGAACAATATTATGAAGAAAAAATATGAGAGTTGGCTAGGATACGATGAATACGCATGAGGTGAAAAAGTTATGCAAATATCTAGAGCAGAACAACAGATCATTATACTAGTGATGTAAACAGAAAGAAGAATAACAGACGGCAAGTCTATGAATGTACTTTCTGATTTGCTTAATAATTGTTTCTACTTTAGGCACAAGGCCAGCAATTACCCAGTACATTACTGGTACTTTATTTTATCGACCCCGTAAGGATGAAAGGCAAAATTAACCTCGGCGGGATTTGAACTCAGACTGTAAAGGGACGTAACTATGCTAGAAAGCATGGCGTCCAACCCTCTACCGATACTGCGAATTCACCGCCCTTGATTTGCTTAATAATGATTGTGTGTAGCAGTAGCATTGTTGTGGAGAATTGAGCTGTAGTATAATGTTGGTTTAAGTTGAACCTTGTAGAGTGTTAGAAATTGAGTGGGATTGATGTATTTTCTGGCTCTATATATGGAATTTAATGTGTGTGAAACAATTTATTCATGTGTTATTTCTTAGGTTTCATCAGATGTTCCAATATGTGTATCAATGTTGAAAGTCTTAAGTGTATGTTAGAGAGTACAAGGTACAACATTATGTAACAGATGTATGTAGTGACATAATTGGGTTTTTTTTTAGAACGTTATCCTCTTCATATTGACAGATGTTCCCAAAACCATGGATTCACTTTATGTTGGTGTGAATTAATGGTATTGCGTACAAGTGACACATGTATGTGACAATCTAAGCAGGAGTAAAGTGTAGCAAATTTTGAGTTGCAGAGTGCCTCATTAGAGGCAATAACAATGTAGAGCAAAGGTTCTCAACGGGGGGCATATACCCCCCGGGGGCGTTTCGGAACTCCAGGGGGGGGGGGGCACTTTGGAGCAAGGGGGCGTGGGGGGTTGAAGATTTGGGGGCGCTAGGCTATTTACTTAGGTAAATTTTATAAGCCATATCTTTACGTCTCTGAGACAGCCAGTCTGAATGCATTTGAATAAAGAAAACGAAGAAAATAAATAAAAGAAGCTTGTCAACCAATTCCCCAGGGAGATAAATGAAAAACGAAAGAAATCAAAGAAAATGAAAATAAGGACAACGTCAACTTTTACAACAGTTACAAGAACAACAGAATCGACAAGAAAAAGAAGCAATGGTAATGAAAGGTTTGGGTGTATACATATACATACATAGAATCATGCAAACACACGCATACATACATACATACATACATACATACATACATACATACATACATACATACATACATACATACATACATACATGGTGGCTGCCAACTCGTTTTCGAGTACGGCCACTACTTTATATCCATGTAGGAGAACCCCTACCGATGCGCTGAACGAGTGTGACTTTTTAGTCCAGCCAGCGACTTGAAAACTCTGGTACAAACACTACACTTGTGACAATTATTGACACATAGTGCTGGGCTCATACATACATACATACATACATACATACATACATACATACATACATACATACATACATACATACATACATACATACATACAGTCAATGCGATCAGTTGCATATTTGGGCGTGGGAGACTATTTATTAAATTTAAGATGAATACTATCTCCGACAGTAATGCCACAACTGCAGTCATGTTGAATAACTGGATATTCTTCTAACTATATCTTCTGAAGACACCTTTTTTTTATTCGAATTCGTAGAGATATCCGACTAAATACATAATTCATTTTAAAAGGATTTGCTACAAACAGCATGGCTGAACACAACATCAACAACATAATTAAGGAAGTACCGAAGACAAATAACAAGGAAGATAAACAAACTTTATTAAGTTGTAGCTACAGAAGAAACCGAAATTATAAATCGCATTTCTCTTGGAGTTGCGAACTTAATAATGAGTTATTTAATTGTTATAAAATGGCAAAAAACAATCCCTCCATTGGCTATATGAATAGAATGAAGATACACTGGGACGAAATACACCCAGAGCTAAATTATTTCACAGCGAAACAATTACGCCCACAAGCGACGTTTGTTGAACGTAAAAATAAGATACATATTATTAATTGTAAGTCCCCCACAACAAACATGTTATCAACAACACGTGCTACAGGTCGCCATGCTACTAGACTTCCTAGCAGCCAGGTCGAACAGCGCCTTGAAACAACTATGCCTGTAAGAAACTTGACACCACTTGTACCATTAAGTCTACCTCGAATGCTGGGGAAAACACTATCGATAATAATAATAATCGAAGAAATTTGACACCACGTGTACCATCCGAGTCTACCTCGACTGTTGTGGAAAATACTATCGACAATGATAATAATCAAAAGTATAAACAATTGAAATTTTCCCTCAACGAAATCTTCCAGAGAGAAATTAATTCATGTATAAATATCTCTCTTGCTGAACGTATTAAAACGACAATGTTTAATAAAAAAACAAATAATGAAATATTACGTGTTATTGACGAAATAGGGGATGATTATTTACGACGGATAAAAACCCCAACATTTTGGCAAATCAACGCCTGTTTATATGCCTTAGCAACGACAGTGAAGCATTATCTTGGTGATAACAGAGATATTAATAAGAACAGAACACCACCAAAAATACCATCATATATAACTAAAATAGAAAAAAAGAGTGCTGACCTACGAAAAAACATAGGATATGTGACAATGCTCCTTACATGCAAACAAACACAAAAAACCTCACTCCTCACCAACAAAGAGTGAAACATAAAATAGAGACGATGTTTGGTAACAGTAGAACCAGAACTCTTCAATATAAGCTGATCACCCTCAAACAAGAATTGAGAGCTGTTAGCGAAAAACGCCGATACCTGAAGAAGATAGATGAGAGAAAAGTGCGTAATAAAAGATTCAGACGAAACCAAACGTCAGTCTATAGAGATATGATGGGCAAAATAATAAGTGTCACTGAGGCCCCATCCCATAAAGACATAGATTCCTTTTGGAGCAAAATATGGGGTGAAAAGAAAAAATTCAACCAAGATAAATGCTCAAACATGACTGTAAAGCGGGGAAAAACTACAACCCAATCTAGCAACATTTGTATCAATGGCCTAACTGTTTCACCGATATCTGATGAGGACTGCTACAGATACCTGGGGATAGATGAGAACATATCCTATAATGGTATCTGTAATAAAGAACGCGTAACCAGGGATTACCACACCCGATTAAGAAAGATTTGGTCATCGGAACTCTCTGCTCAAAACAAAACAGTGGCTCACAATGTGTTTGCTGTGCCTGTCCTAACACCAACGTTTAGAATACTCAATTGGACGATAGACGAAATCCGAGCAGTTGATATTGGAACTCGAAAAATACTAAACAACACCGGAAACTTCCACATCAACAGTGACATAGACCGCCTTTACTTGAAACGTAGGCAGGGAAGCAGAGGCCTAACATCAGTCCAGACAACATTTCAATGTCGCATCATATCTCTCCGACAACATCTACGAACCTTGAAGCGTAGGAGCTCGTCTCTCGCTCAAGTCAATCTGCATGAAACAGATGAGAACATGAAAGTTGGGAAGGAACTCCTTGAGAGATATTCCTGTGTGATAATCAAAAACTCACACCCAGGGAAGTCGCTCAGCAGTATCGCAGTGAATCCATGGATGAAAAACTGCATACTTATCAGCAAAAAATCATGCATGGATATGTTGCCAGGAAGCTCCAGAGTGAGAGTAATATAGATAAGGAAAGTAGTCTATCTTGGACCAAAAACCGCTATATTGGCTCTCACTTTGAAGGATACGCTTTTGCAATCCAAGAACAGGAAATTAACACGAAATACCTGATTCACAAAAGAGATAGGCATGCAGGCAAAACACCTAGATGTGATAACAAGTGCAGACTCTGCAGAACTAACATCGAAGATATCATCAATGTCATCAGCAGCTGTCGAAAGATATCATCGCGGTACTATCTACCTATAAGGCATGATGTAGTGGCCAAAACACTGTACAATGCAAACCGTAAAAAAGATAGCACCGATAATAAACACATTAAAAGCTACAGCAATGTGGAAGACATACATATACATAATATGAAAGAGTACTGGTGGAATGTTCCAGTTAAAACCCCAATGAAATGCAGGCATAACAGACCAGATAATATAATATGGGACAGGGAGAAGACATCTCTGGTGCTTCCTTGACGGGGAACAGGTGTGGTCGCCGTTCGCCAGGCACGTTTTCCCACAGCTCGTCTCCTTGACGGAGCTGCAGTCCTGGGTTAGGAAAAGACCAAGGGATAGAGCTTGGAAACTGGAATGTCTCCAGGCACACACCACCCTCTGCCAGCTGGGCCCCAGTATCGGCGTTCTATAGAGGACTAGTGGAGAGGAATAGCGACGACGTTCTCGGAGAGATCCTGGGCGTCGAAGAAGATCAGCTGTTTGCTCTCTTCCAGAGAACTTTCAGCTCAGCGCCTATGGTAACTTTCAAACTTCCCTGGCCTGGCAGTGCTACCGGGAAGCGCTGCCGGTTCGAGATAAAATCTACAGGCACGGAAGTGCCGTCAGCCGAGCCTGTCCGAGATGCGCGCAGAGCGACTAAACCGTCGCGCACGCACTCGTTCAGTGCCCGAACATTGCTGATTTGTGGAGCTATGTCGAACAGTTGCTGTTACGTGTGGGACTGATCCTGTTGTCGACTGAGTCCATTGTGCAGATGGTCTCGCCGTCTTCCTTCGAGGAGGAAGGGCAGGCGGTTTTCATCTGCCTGGTGGCCATGGCTAAAGAGATTGTGTGGTGGACAATGTTGAAAGGGTTAAAGAGAGACACTTTCCTCTTCGGCGAATCCCTAATTAACTTTTTCAAGTTTCACTTGAAGAGGAAAATCATGGTGGAGAGGCAAGTGCTGCCTTCTAGCAAGTTTGTTGAAAGGTGGGTGAATGTAGCGAGAATGGTCCAAGTGAACGGGACCCCTCTGAATATACGCCTGTAGTTTGAGAAATGGAAACATTGAGAGAAGGCGCTTGCCGTGGTCTTTTGTGTGGTTTTTGCCACGAGTAACCCTCGGAGATTTCCCCCTATTGGGGTTTTTGTTCATTGTTTCAATTTTCATTTTTATTATTTATATATATATATGTTTCTATGTCTTTTTTTCTTTTCTTATATAAATAATAAAAATCTTTAAACGCACAAAACCCACATCGTACCGTCCTGTACCGTCTTGTACCGTCTGTAATGTTTTTCTTGATGTCAGCCCTTGTGGCCAATAAAGAAATCATTATTACTATTCTTCTTATTATTATTATTATTACAGCTGCATTTATCTTGCTTTATGTTCATACGAGTTATCACCAAGTCACAACCAGTGACCTCAAGAGACAACAAGGTCCGCCATGTTCAAGAAAGAACATACATACTCACACATGCATCTTTAGGTGTTTAGACTTGTGATGAACTTATATTGACAGAAACTTCCTTAGTATATGGGCAGTTCCCATTAGTACTATCTTTTGCGGGTTTCCTGGGATTTGCGATAAGTAATCATTAGACCCCTTAGGTATCATTCCTAGAGCGCCTACAACCACTGGTATTGTTTTAGTTCTCAATTTCCACATTTTTCAAATTTCTATCTCCAGGTCCTTATACTTGCTCAATTTTTCAAATGTTTTTATAGATACATACTTGTCTATTGGAACGGACATATCAATTAGCAGGCATACCCTCTTTTTAAAGTCCTTCAGTATTCTATCAGGTCTATTTGCATCTATTTTTCGGTTTGTTTGGATGCTAAAGTTCCACAAGATTGAGATGTGATCTTTTTCAAGTATGGGAGGTGGTTGATGCTCCCACCAATTCTTTTGATGGGGCAGGTCAAAATGCTTACACATTATCCAATGTATGTATTGTGCAGCTCTGTCATGCCTGTTTAGGTATTCGGTTGGAGCTATAGGACTGCACATTGAAATTATATGGTCAATGATCTCTGGTTGTTTTTTACATACACGGCATAATGGGCTGCATCCATTTTTTATTATGTTGGCTTGGTAATTTTTTTGTTGGCAGACACTGATCTTGTGCTGATATAATCAGTCCTTCAGTCTCCGATTTCAGTCCAGAGGATGCCAACCACTGATGGGTTAAAGTTTTGTCAACATCAGGATAGTTAGCTCGTTCTGGGTATTTTCCATACAGAGGCTTTTCTTGCCATTTCTTAGCCAGTTTCTGTAGCAGTTCTTTATTTGCAGTTACTTTTACCTGCTTTGCTTTTTCTGTGTTTTCCATTTCAGCAGTAAATGTAACTTCTGAAATGTGTAGTCCATTACTGTATCTTTATGCATCTTTTGTAATGGAGTATGATCTTTTGATGCTTTCGTGTTTCAAAACGAGTTTGATCATCCAATCATGTGATTCCCTTAGATATGTAGATAATCCAATTGTTGCAGTTTTCAATGCAATATCTAACTGGATTGACCCACGTCCTCCTTCTTTCCTAGGGAGATATATTCTATCTGTATCTGCCTTAGAGTGATGCATTCTGTGCATGGTTAAGAATTTTCGAATTTTTGTATCGAGCCTACGGATCTCTGTGCTTGACCAGTTGATGACATTGTAACTGTAGGTTACTACTGGTATGGCAAGCCTGTTTATGGCATCGATCCTATTCCTTGCATTCAATTCCGTTCTTAAGATTGCTCTTACTCTGCGGTAACATTCCTTTCCCTCATTGTCGAGTGATTGATTCCGTCTCCTTCACAAACACCTAGATATCTGTAAGTTTCCTCTTGATCAAGTTCTCTTATCACATTCCCCCGATCATGATTAATGTCTGAACTTTTCAGCAGCTTTCCTCTGGTGAACGTTGCTTTGTCGCATTTATCTAGTCCAAACTCCATTTTAATGTCATCACTGAACTGCTCCACAGTGGATAATAGCCCTTGCAATTGTTCATCATTTTTTGCAAATAGTTTCAGGTCATCCATGTAGAACAAGTGATTAATGGTTTTGTCATAGACTTTATATCCATGTTTTGTTTCATTGAGCATTTTACTTAATGGTATAAGTGCGATGCAGAATAAAAGCGGTGATAAAGAGTCACCCTGAAAAATTCCACAATTAATATTAACTTCTCCAGCTTCCAGTGATTTTGTTTCACTATTCAAAAGGAGTTTTCCATGTCTTCATACTGAAAGACAGGAACCTCCTGACAACGGGAGATATTTTGAAAATCTCTAAACATTTTTCAATCCAACTGTGGCAAACTATCGAATGCTTTTTTATAATCTATCCACGCAATTGATAGATTTTTGTGTCTATTATGACAATCTTCCAGTATCATTTTGTTAACCAAAAGCTGATCCTTACAGCCATATGAGCCTCGTTTACACCCTTTCTGCTCAATGGGAAATAGATCATTTGTTATCAGGTGGACATATATGTATATTCAGTTAGGACTGATGTTAAAATTTTATACATTATGGTCAAGCAAGTTATCGGTCTATAATTTTTGGAATTGTTTGTCTCATCATTCTTCGGAAGCAGGAATGTAATGCCGTTAACTAGCCATGATGGTATCTTTTCTGGCTTCTTAACTATTTCATTGTAAAGTTGGGCTAACAGCTCATGAGACTCTGTGAAGGCATTTATCCAAAAATTTGGTATTTTGTCTTTTCCTGGGGATTTCCATTTGCTGGTTTTTCTTTGAGCCAAACGCAACTGTTCAACTGTTATATTTTCCCATGTTTGTTCCTGAAGGTGAGCTGTATCTTTCATTTGTCTGTCTATCCATGGGGCATGTATGTTATGAACTTTTTCTTCGGCCCAAATCTTTTCCCAGAATGCTTGCACTTCCTCCTTGGGTGGTATTGATTTAGCCGTTATTGTTGACTTACCAATTTTTCTGTAGAAGTTTCTTTGGTTGTTTTTGAACATATTATTGTCCTTATAGAATCTAGATCGTCTTTCAAAGCGCCTTATACGAGCAGCTTTGGCCGACACTTTTTGCTTGATTATTTCTATCAGCATGTCTATGTCACTTGTTGATTTTATATTGTACTTTCTTTTCAATTTTCTAAGTTTAGTTTGTTTAACATGTTCACCTACTTTATAGTTTGTTAAAATTTCTATGTCAAATCGGAGAAGGTTTATTCGGCGATTGATGTTCTCTTGCCAAGTAGATTTCTTGTGGGAATTCCTTTGTTTTTTCATTTTCACTCCACATAAGTGAGTGGTGACTTTAGCCGATGCATAATAGAGATGATTTAAATCAGTAATGTTTAGTTTGTTTGTGATGATAATGTTTTTGATAATTATGTTAGTCTTGTGTATTATCTTTTGGTTCTGTTTGGAGTTCTGGATCTTAGGGAGGGTGTCTCGTTCCCCCATGTCAGATTCTTTCATTTTCATCCATTCGATCATAATTTTATCCTTCAAGTTGGCAAGTTCATTCTCATTCATTTCTTTATCATTTACGATCTCATTGTTTTCATTTTGAGTTTCATCTTGAGCATGCACTCCCTCCACTTTTTCGATCCTTTCTTTAATTTGTTCTATTGTCAATGATTCAGCCCCAACCCTGGGATTCGAAGTGTTACAATTTACCTCGTTTTCAATGACACATGTTTCATTTTCCCTTCGCTGACTTTGTGCTAATAGCTTGATCTGATCAATTTCTATATCAGTTAGTAACTTTTTTCTTACAATATTTCTTCGTATATTGGCTAGTTTGTTACTGTCATTATAGCCTCTGTTTTCGGGATGTTTCTTTTTCCAGTTGATATATGTCTGTTCTGTATTCGATGTATTTGATGGGTAGTACATGGCAGTGTAGAAAGCCTCAAGGACTTCTTTATTATCTTCCCTTGACCATTTTTCTCTCTTTTTCTTTGGATTTCTTGGTTGGTGAGCATGGAGGGTCAACAGTAGGGTTATGGGAGGTCTCTAGCTCCGATGTGATGGGAAGGTTTGAACCATTAGCTGATTTTTCGACCCCAGTCTGATTCCTCTCTGAGGGACGCGGCCCTTTTTGACCCGGGTGACGGCCGATCCTGTATGAGATTTTATCATTTGACATTTACTTTATTTTGTCGCGTTTTATCCTTATCCGCCAAGGGGTAATCATTTCGTGTTACCACTTCTAGGACGAGTGTCAACCAAGACTAGAGGGGTCGTCCTCCCCTAGAGACACGGCTATTCCCCGCCGACCGCCATCCCGGCATTTCTTGGTCACGGGGTTTTCTTTTTTGTTGTTTATTTAAATTGTTATTATCATGAGTGGTTCCTTAATGTGAGCATTGCGTGGCTTAAGAATGAAATTATTAATAATATAATATACTTTTTGCTGAAGTTGCCTGTTATTGTTGTTTGCTATGTCGGTGGTGGTGCTGGGGCTTTTTCTATTGTTGGTGGGGAAGGGGGAGCCAGCAGTGCCATATTCGTTGACGTTTGGCCGGTGGCCGAGTCACTAAGTCAATCTATTTATATCTTTTGCTAGCCTCTCCCTTGTCTAGTGATACCGCCACTATTATTATTATTATTAATTATTATTATTATTATTATTATTATTATTATTATTGGCGACCTACGTAGTAAATCGTATCATCGTGAGCTCCGCAAAGGTTTGTTATTTTCAGTTGTTTAAAATTGCCATTTATGGAAACGTTTTATTGTTAACTGTATATAAGTGCACATACATTGATTTCTGAAAAGGACACTCAAAAATATTGGGGCCTTGAGCCCCAAATTTAAACTTTTTATAATTATCAAACAAAAATTTTTCTTTGAAAAATCATGGACGACTCAGAGTCACTCCTTCCTCACAAACTAACACCTCACACCGACACCACCATTGTAAATATTGCTACGTTTGCCAACACTGTAAATGTAAGCAGTACCAATATTTTAAATGTCTCAGGCAGACATTAATTTCCCGCCATTACCAATGACTGCAGGTGTTAAAGCCGCTACCACCACCACCGCAACAACCACCACACCACTACACCACAGCGACAACAGAAACAAAAGAAAAAAATAAATTAACTCGTGATATCTAAATGAATTCAACTAAAATGAACTCTTCCACACCGAACACCACTGACGCCACCACCACCACAACTGAAACTAAAATTAACAATAGCAAAAATAACGATAACAACAACAGCAACAATGAAATTAAGAAAACTACCCTGAGTTTTGCCAGAGTAGCAAAAACGTGCGAAGCGATCCAGGTAACTTTAGATGGGTACAGGGTCAGCCCCCCCCCCACCTAATAAAATGGAGCATCGGCGCCTATGCACCGTGTCGTATCGAACAATTAATGTAAAATCGCGCCGAGTGGAACGGGCATCCGAGTCCCAAATCCAAAAAGCTTTGGGACATGTGTGGGCAAGAAAAACCCACATCAGACATGGGCAGAAGTATGGAACCGTGGACGTGTTCTTTGAAACACCAGAGGAGGCTAGAGAACACTCCATGGCCCCATTAAGAAGTGACGACTTCACACTCGTCCCAAGCTATTGTGGCCAGAGACTCGTAAAGATCAGGGTGACCCACGTTCCACCGGCCATCGAAATTCCCTGGCTAATAGCGGCCGTCCTCGCCGGCATCGAAGCCAACACAAATATAATAGCAATAGCAAAAGAAAGGCAGGAGAACTGGTCCGGATCTGGGATGGAGCTCCTGATCCAAGCGGACCAAAAAAGCATTGAGGAGATCCCAAAGGTAATAGACCTCACTGACGGCAGCCACCTCACCGTAATTGTCGAGGGCAGAAGGCCTAGGTGTGTCGTTTGTGGTGAAGGAACCCACCTAAGGGCTTTCTGCCCTCAGGCTAAACGGTTGAGGCCACCTCCCCTACCCACACCAGTGACTCAACCATCAACACCACCAGTAGCAGAGATGGCAGCAACAACTGTAGCAGCAACAACAGAAGCAACTATAACATCAACAACCCCAGCAACAGTAGCAAAACCAACACCACCACCACCAGCAAAACCAACACCACCACCACCACCCAACGCTTCAGAAATAGCACCAGCGCCTACACCATCCACCACGCCACAACCAAAACTAACGCCTGTGGAGGATTTTTCACTCCCCGGCCTATCACAACTGGAGACAGATTGTGACGACGAGGAGTGGGAAACGGTATCAGGAAAAAAGAAAAAAAGAAACCAGAAAAGAAAAGATTCTCTTCCTTCCCCCTCCAAAAACAAAATACAGAGGGAAACAAATAAATTAACAAACAAAAAATTTAGGACAGATATGCCACCATCCACACCAGCATCACCAACCCCATCACCCCAAACACCAACACCATCACCATCATTAACCCCAACACCACCATCACCTACACCACAAAAGTCACCAAAATGCGAAACAGAAACAAGCCCACAACAAACGCAAACAAAACAAAGCAACCAAAACGATACACACTACACAGCATTAAATTTGAACAACAACCAATTATTACACTACATCCAACACAACACCAGCATCACAGAAAAAGACTACACAACAACCCCGAAATTCACACCACCTCCACACATACAAATCACTCGCATCACACAGAAAACGTACATGACACTAAAACAAAAATTCCCCAAAGACATCGGAGACTTCCGACAAGCACTCTCCAGGAGGATTTATAAGGACATCCTTCCTGAGGAGGCCACAAGCAGTGAAAAGGATGGAAAAGCCGTCCTTCCCCTACGAGAAGTAAGGTAAGTGGTCTTTCCCATCTTTTCCACTCCTTTACAACATGACCTCACTCAGAATAGGCAGCATAAATGCGCGTGGCTTGGGGTCGTCATGGAAGCAGGGCCACCTGCTCAACGACCTCAGGTCACTAAACATAGATGTAGTGGCCATCAGCGAGACCAGAATCTCCGAAGCACAGGCTTTCGCACCGATCTTCGGCGGCTACGATGTGTACGCATCTCCCAGCCGTCCGGTATCGGGGGGAGGAGTTGCTGTGCTTTTTCGGAGAGGTTTGGATCTTGCCATACGGGCCATCTTCCTGGACCCAGAAGGTAAGTTGGTGGTGCTGGACGTGACCAGCGGAGACGGGCAAGCTTTCAGGTTAGTGGCCGTCTATGCCCTGACAGGAGCAGGGCGGCCTGATTTCTTCCGGCGTCTGGAGACCTTTCTTGGAACGTCCCACTCTTTAGTGTTAGTGGGCGACTGGAACGGGATCTTAGATGCACGCTGGGACTGTGTGGGATTAGTGGATAGGAGAGGAGGCTGCAAGAGTCTCACCAACCTGCTCAGGCGTTTTGAACTATCTGACAGGTACCGATTGGATTTCCCGAATGTACCGATGTGGACTTGGACAAATCGCATAGGGTCATCCAGATCAGATCTAGATAGAGTATTTTGTAGGGAAATAGATAGGTCTAGCATAGGCTGTCCACAATTCAAGATAGTCAGCTACACGGACCACAAATTCGTGATCTGTGTGCTTGACTTAGATAGGCTTCATAGACGAGGACTCGGCTACTGGAAGCTAAACGCGTCCTTACCAGCGCGCAAGGCCTACAGAGACCGGATTAACGAACTAGTTAAGCGGGCGTTGACGGGGGACATCGTCAACAACAAGTGGTGGTTTGCTCTGAAAAGAGCAATTAGAATAGAGTCCATTAGGTTTAGTAAGGCTTTAGCAATAGAGAAAAATAGAGCAGAGGGAGAATTAGTTAGAAAATTAGACGAGGGGCTTTGCAAAGGCATCGCGATCGACGTACTTGCGGCGAAATTGGCCCTTGACCAATTCTTCAATGCAAACGACGAAGGCTGCGTTGTCAGAGCTAGGGTGCGTGCTCTCAGACACGAGGGGACGAAAGCCGTTCAATGGTCCCGAGTGACGGAGGAGCGTCGTGGCAACAAAGTCACGATTCGGTCTTTGGTGAACCACGACGGGCGCATGCTACTCGATCCCGGGCAAATGTGTGAAGCTTTTCAGCGACACTTCGCTCAACTGTTCGGGGGCAGCGGCGGGCCGGATCGAGAGATGGACTTTACTGTCTACCTCGACGGGCTGCCGCGGCTCTCGGCCACTGAGGCGGAGTGTTGCGAAAAGCCGATAACAGCCGCTGAAGTAAGGGAGGCAATGACTGGCTGCACAAGGGGTAAATCGCCTGGTTTGGATGGTCTGCCCTATGAAATTTACGTACAAATGCCAGACTTGTTCGGAGGCCTCTTCGCGGACGTCTACTGCAACTGGCAACAGAACGGGAAAATTCCCAGCTCTGTGAGCCGAGGAGCGGTGGCGCTGCTGAGAAAGGATCCGAACAAGGGGGATAACATTGATAATTTTAGGCCCATAACTCTGCTAAACACAGAGTTCAAGATTTTGGCCACGGTGCTAGCAAAGAGGTTGGCGCTTGTCGTTGGTGGTCTGGTGGGAGAGGCGCAGACATGCGCCATTCCCGACAGATCCATCCACGACAACCTCCACCTCATGCGATACATCGTAGAGAGGGTAGCTATGAAACCTGGCACGGGTGGGTCTTTGATAAATTTAGATCAGTCGAAAGCTTTCGATAGGGTCGACCATCGTTACCTAGCAGCAGTCCTGAGGGCGGCTGGCTTTGGGCCCGTCTTCAGAGGCTGGATCGCTGCCATGCACAGTGACATCTGCTCTGTGGTGAGAGTGAACGGTCACCTTTCGGAACCGTTCAACATCATGTGCTCGGTCCGCCAAGGATGTCCCCTCTCGTCCCTCTTGTACGTATTGACTCTCGAGCCATTACTGCACAAACTGGAGACGTTGAGGGGGTTCCGCGCGAACTAGGATGCGGAAGATCCGTATCAGCATATGCGGACGATGTAACCGTAGTGGTGTCGAACGCCAAATGCATCGAGGCGATCGGCACTACACTAAGAGAATACGAAGCGGTGACAGGAGCAATGATCAACCAGGAAAAGTCAGTGGGCCTGCAGCGCGGCACCTGGAGAGGCACGTCCATGCCGTCCAACAGCGTCGTCGGGCGCTGGACGGACGGACCGGTTAAATTGCTAGGTGTCTGGTTCGGTCCGGACCTCCAGACGGACAAAAACTGGGACGAGGTGACGAGCAGGGTGGCTTCTCTCACCCAGAAATGGGCCGAGAGGAAGTTATCCCTGAAAGGTCGAGCGGAGGTGGATAACGCGTACATCGCGTCCGTCATCTACTACCGCCTGACCGTCGTACCTTGTCCTAAGCCCCGCCTGACTGCGCTGGAGCGTTTGCTCTTTCGCTTTTTGTGGAAGGGACGCGCTCCGATGGTTAGGCGGTCCATCTGCTGTCAACACCCGCTACGCGGAGGGCTGGGCATGCCGTGGCTGATGATGCCCAGACACGCGCTCAGGCTGCGACATCTCCACCTCTTCCTCGACGGTGATCAGGTGTCGTCGCCGTTTGCTAGACACGTCTTTCCCCAGCTCGTCTCCTTGGTGGAGCTGTAGTCCTGGATCAAGCGAAGACCGAGAGGGAGCGCTTGGAGACTGGAATGTCTTCAGGCGCTCACAGCCCTCGACCAATCGGGCAATGTGATCGGTGGAAACTCCACCTCGGCGTTCTATAGAGGATTAGTGGAGGGGAAGAGCGTCGACGTACTTGGAGAAACTCTAGGCGTCGACGAAAATCAACTAGCCAATCTCTTCGGACGGACTTTCGGGCCGGGGCCTATGGACTACTTCCAGAAATCTCTGGCCTGGCAGTGCTACCGAGGAGCTTTGCCAGTTCGGGATAAACTCTACAGGCATGGAGGTGCCTTCAACCGGGCATGTCCGAGATGTGCGCAGGACGACGAAACCGTCCTGCACGCACTCGTCCAGTGTCCGATCATTGCTGTCTTGTGGGTTTATGTCGAACACCTGCTGTCGCGTGTAGGATGGATCCGGCTATCAGGTGAGTCCATCGTGAGGATTGCCCCGCCCCCTTCCTTTAGCCGGGAAGGGCAGGCAGTTTTTATCTGTCTGGTAGCCATGGCGAAAGAGATAGTATGGTGGACACGTTTGAAAGGGCTGAAGACGAGCACTTACCTCTTCGGTGATGCCCTGATTAACTTTTTCAAATTTCATTTGAAAAGGAAAATCAGGGTAGAGAGGGAAGTGCTCTCTTCCCAGCATTTTGTTGAAAGATGGGTGAGAGAGGCAAGAATGGCCCGAGTGAATGTGCCTACTCTGAGTATGTGTCTGTAAATTAAAGGTGGAAAACTGGGAGAGGGCACTTGCCCTGGTGATCAGGGCCACTGTGGTCTTTTAATGGGCTTTCTCCACAAATGTCCCTCGGAAGTCTCCCCCCTATTGGGGAATTTTTCTTTGATATTTTTTTACATCCTCTGTTTTTTTTACACGCAGAAATGCCCATTTGTACCGTCCTGCATTGTCCTGCACTGTCCTTAATGTCTACTTTATGTAAACCCTTGTGGTTAATAAAGAAATCATTATTATTATTATTATTATTATTATTATTATTATTATTATTATTATTATTATTATTATTGAGTCTGAACGGACGTCTTTTTACTCGGTCTCGTAAGTTTATTTATTTACCTGTCAACACTTATTTATTGAATTCTTCGTTGTTGTGTGATGGATATAAGCCCTTGGACTTTGCCCTGCGAAGGGGAAATAATAATATTTGGGCCTTTTGGCCCAAATATTTGAACGCTTTTACATTTAAAAAAATTATCGAAAAAAAAAAAAACATGGTTGATCCACGCTCCCCAGCGATATGTCTGCTGTCGTGCGACAACGACGTAGAAGTTGAGAGGAGCGCTACGGCGAAATTAACACAAATTGATAACACAAACACCACCACAAACAAGGTAAACAAAGACAGCAATGATAACAACACTGAGAACTCTAATTTGAAAAAAAATGACCTAAACAGTGACAACGAAAATACAGATAACAAAAAAAAACAAAACAAATACAACAACAATATCAACACCACTAACATGAAAACAAATAGCGACAACATCAACATCAACAATACCAACTGCACCGAGAACAACGGCAGCAACAAAGACAACAATGATAACAGCGACAGTGATAACAACAACACCAACAAGAACAACGACAACAACAACAACACCTCCAACACCAACAAGAACAACGACAACAACAACAACAACACCTCCAACACCAACAAGATCAACGACAAGAACATCACTTTTGCTGCGGCAGCAACAAAAAAGAGGCCATGCTTTAACATGAACCTCTCAAACAAAGATGAAAAGTTGGCCCAGGCCTGGAAGCTCATCAAGCAAGAGCAAACTTGGGCCAACTTAACTGTCCCGGTAGAAGCTATTGAGGCAGTGGAGCGCAAAACGGTGCATTATAGATGCATCTCAGTACAAACCAAAAGGGCAGCTTTAATTCCACAAGCAGATGTCGAAGTCGCGCTGAGGTGCATCAGAGAAGACACCCAGTACATAGAGAGGAGGAGACAGTACGGCACCATTTCGGTGTTGTTCAAGTCAGAAGCCCTCGCTATGAAACACGCTATGACTCCTTGCAAAACCAGCAAGGTCATAATGTGCCCCTCCCACATGGGAAAAAGAACGGCCCGTCTCCGCATTCCCAGAATCCCACCAGCACTTGACATGTGGTGGCTTCTAGGATGTGTGATTGTGGAGGGTCAGATAAGTCCCTATAGAAGTGACCAGAACGGCCAGAGAGGACTGGTCCGGGGTTGACCTGGAGATCCTTCTCCAGATCAGGCCCGAGAATGTGAGGACAATCCCAGACAACATCCGCCTTCAGAATGGGACGGTCATTCACATTATGACCGAGGGCAAAAGGCCGCATTGTTTTGTTTGTGGGGAAAAAACCCATTTGCGAGCCTTCTGCCCTCAACTGCTGAAAGATGCAAGGGGTCGAAGGGCTCCACTGCTGCCGACGCCGGGACGAGGACCACAACCATCACCAGCACCGGCAAAACCACCAACAACAACACTAATAGAAATACCACCACCAACATTGACTACCCAGGGGGGAAACGAGGAAAGTTGTCAAATTCCTCCTCCCCCCAAACAAATTACACACACCAATACAACCTTAAACATACATACAGACACACTTACAGACACAGACCCCTCATCTACCAGTAGTGAAGATGAGGGAAAACCAAAATCCCCCAAAATACAAAAAAGGAAACACAAAAAGAAGAAAAAACTCAACAAAGGACAAAATCACCCCCAATAGAAAATGCAGACACCACCCACGCAAACATCTCTCCAATAACACCAACATCAACACCACCATCACCATCACCAGAATCCGCCAAACGCAAACAACCGAAACAGACGCAAGATAAATATACACACAAACATCTGAAACCACAGACACCGCACTCACAACAAACACAGACACAACCGAAACAACACCACCAAAACCATCACCACCACAGCCACGTAAACAAATAAAATCACACCAACAAAACATACAAAACTTTGTGATCGTCAAGAGGGCCAACAAGGAACTGATGGCCCTCGTAGCACGAAGTGAAAATATACAAAAAGAGGGGGACATTTTTAAATCAAGCACATTTCGCGTGCTGGAAGATTTGGTTCTGGTGCGAATGTCGCTCGACATATTCAAAGAAATACGAAACAGCTTTCCTCGAGACGTGGGAACCCCGAACGTAAAACCAACTTCAAGACTGTTAAAGGAGGTCCCAAAAGAAACCCCACAAACTATGGAGGTGGAACCACCCGACCTTCACAAGAGCCCGGAAGGTAAGTAAACCTTTCATCTCTCTCTCTTTTAACCTGCCATCATGGCCGTATTAAGAGCAGGAAGTTTAAATGTTCGAGGCCTGGGATCGTCCTGGAAGCAGGGTCACCTGCACAACGACCTCAGGTCTATAGAAATGGATGTAATTGCCGTCAGCGAGACCAGGATTTCCGACACGCGCGCACTAGCCCCCATTTTCGACGACTATCAGATCTTTGCATCTGTTAGCCGGCCGGGAATGGGAGGCGGGGTGGCAGTGTTGTTTAGGAAAGGCCTGGATCTCGAGGTAAGGTCGATCTTCCGGGACCCGGACAGGAAGTTGGTGGTCCTGGACGTGAACTGTTGTATTCCTCTCGGTACTCGCAGAGAAAACACAACGAGTTATATCAAATAATTTGTGTAATTTGCGAAATAACCAAATCTCCCCTAGCGAAGGTGGTGCCTTTAGACTGGTGGCTTTCTACGCCCCTACTGGGGCAGGAAGGCCGGACTTCTTTAGACGCCTGGAAGCATTTCTGGGTACGTCTCGCCCTTTACTGTTAGCGGGGGACTGGAACGGCATCTTAGACGAACGCTGGGACTGTGTGGGAGTATCCGATAGGAGCGAGGGGTGCAAAAGCCTCAAGAACCTGATCTGCCAGTTCAACTGTCTGACAGGTACCGACTAGATTTCCCTAATGCGCCAGTATGGACCTGGGCTAACCGCATAGGGTCATCTAGATCGTATATAGACAGGATATTCATTAGGAAAATAGACAGAAATAGTGTAAGCTGTCCACGTTTTAAAACGGTCGCCTATTCAGATCACAAGTTTGTGATCTGTATGGTCGACCTAGATAAGACGCGTAGGTTAGGACCTGGTTACTGGAAGCTAAATATGTCATTTCCAGCACGTAAGGCTTACAGGGACCAGGTCAACAATTTAGTTAAGAAAAAGTTGACAGGGGGAGTCGTCAACAATAGATGGTGGGGGGCTCTCAAAAGAGAGATTAGAGTAATGTCGATAGAGTTTAGCAAAGAAGTAGCGTTAGAGAAAAATAGAAAGGAGGGGGAGTTGGTAGATAAGTTAGACGAGGCTATTGGTAGTGGCATTGCAACTGATGTGCTAGCGGCGAGAATGGCATTAGACCATTTCTTCAATACGAAACATGAAGGTTGCATTGTCAGAGCTAAGGCGCGTGCTCTGAGAAACGAGGGAACCAAAGCTGCTCGATGGGCCCGCCTGGCAGAGGTGCAGCTTGGTAATAAAACCACGATTCGGTCTTTGACGGACCGAGACGGACTCGAGCTGAGCGATTCCAAGAGGATGTGTGAGGCCTTTCGCCAACATTTTGCTCGGTTGTTCGGGGTAAGTGGTGGGTCAGAGATGGTGGCGGACTTCAGTCCCTACCTCGATGGCTTGCCGTAACTCTCGACGGCTGACGCTGGGCGCTGCGAAAGGCCAATTACTTCAGCCGAGATTCAGAATGCCCTTGTCGGTTGCATTAGGCGCAAGTCACCCGGTTTGAATGGTCTCCCCTACGAGCTTTACGTAAATATGCCAGACTTGTTCTCCAATCTCCTCGAAGCCCTCTACTGCAACTGGCAGCAAAACGGGAGTATTCCCAGTTCTGTGAGCCGGGGCGTAGTGACGCTGTTAAGGAAAGATGAGAACAAGAGGGACACATTAGACAATTTCAGGCCCATAACTCTGCTCAACACAGAGTTTAAGATTTTGGCCAGGGTGTTAGCGAAGAGGTTGGAGCTTGACGCCGGAGATTTGGTTGGGGAGGCGCAAACTTGCGCAATCCCAACCAGGTCCATACACGACAACCTCCACCTCATGCGATACATCATAGAGAGGGTTGGGTGCAAACCTGGCTTCGGTGGGGCTCTGATCAATTTAGATCAATCGAAAGCATTCGATAGGGTCGACCATCGGTACCTGGAGGCTGTCCTCAAGGCGGCTGGCTTCGGCCCCGTCTTCAGAAGCTGGTTCGCTGCAATGCACAGCGGCACCTACTCGGTGGTCAAAATTAATGGCCACCTCTCGGAACCGTTTCATGTCTCCCGATCGGTCCTTCAAGGGTGCCCTCTCTCCTCCCTTCTGTACGTATTGACTCTCGAGCACTTACTGCGGAAGCTGGAGCGTTGCAGGGCATCCCGCTCGAACCGGGACGTGGAAAGGCTGTGTCGGCTTATGCGGACGACATCACCGTGATGGTGTCGGACACCTCAGAAATCGAGGTGGTCGGCAACTTATTGGAGGAATATGAAAGGTTGACGGGAGCAAAACTTAACCCAGAAAAGTCAGTGGGCTTGCAACTCGACCCCTGGGGAGGCAAGTCCATGCCGTCCAACAGCGTCATGGGGCGCTGGACGGACGGACCGGTAAAGTTGCTAGTGGTTTGGTTCGGACCAGACCTCCAGTGGATAAGAATTGGGACGAGGTGACGAGCAGGGTAGCCAGTCTCACCCAGAAATAGACTGGGATGAAGCTATCACTGAAAGGTCGGGCGGAGATGTCGAACGTCTACATCGCGTTCGCCATCTACTACCGTCTGACTGTCGTCCCCTGCCATCTTGGAGCGGCTCCTCTTCAAATTCTTGTGGAGGCGTCAGGTTCCGCTGGTGAAGCGGTCCATCTGCTGCCAGCACCCTCTACGTGGAGGGCTGGGCATGCCGTGGCTAATGATGCGCAGATACGAGCTGAGGCTGCGGCATCTCAAGATATTCTACCTAAACGGTGAACAGGTGTTGTCGCCGTTTGTTAGACGGGCCTTTCCGAAGTTCATTTCTTTGACTGAGTTGCAGTCCTGGGTCAAGAAGAGACCAAGACTGGGTGACCGGCATCTAGAATGTTGCCAGGCACTCACTGCCCTCTACCAGGCGGGCAATACGGTCAGTGGAATTTTCCACTCTCGAGTTCTATAGAGGATTAGTGGTGGGCAAGTGTGACGACGCACTCGGAGACGCTCTGGGAGTCCACGAAGTCGAACTAACCAGTCTGTTCCGGAGGACTTTCGAGCCTCAGACGATGGATAATTTCCACAAATCCCTCGCTTGGCAGTGCTACCGGGAGGCACTGCCGGTTCGAGATAAACTCTACAGGCACGGAAGTGCTGTCAGACGGACCTGCCCGAGATGCACACAGAACGACGAAACCGCTCTACACGCACTCGTCCAGTGTCCGTGCATTACTGACTTGTGGAGTTATGTTGAACAGCTGTTGTCGCGTGTAGAATAGATCCGGCCATCGGCCGAGTCCATAGTGAAGATCGACCCGCCGCCTTCTTTTGGCCAGGAAGGGCAGGCAATTTTCCTCTGTCTGGTGGCAGTAGCGAAAGAGGTTGTATGGTGGACGAGGTTGAAAGGACTGAAGACAGACACTTTTCTCTTCGGCCAATCCCTCATCAACTTTTTCAAATTTCACTTGGATAGGAAGGTGAGGGTGGAGAGAGAAGTGCTCTCTCTCGTTTCATTTCTCTCTCTCTCTCGTTTCATTTCTCTCTCTCTCTCTCTCATTTCATTTCTCTCTCTCTCTGTCTCGTTTCATTTCTCTCTCTCTCTCTCTCTCTCTCTCTCTCTCTCTCTCTCTCTCTCTCGTTTCATTTCTCTCTCTCTCTCTCTCGTTTCATTTCTCTCTCTCTCTCTCGTTTCATTTCTCTCCCTCTCTCCCTCTCTCTCGTTTCATTTCTCTCCCTCTCTCTCTCTCTCCCTCTCTCTCATTTCATTTGCTGAAAGGTGGGTGAATGTGGTGAGAATGGCTCGTGTGAGTGGGCCTACTCTGGTAATGCGGCTGTAGGTAGGTAAATTTTAGGAGGAGAGGGGGTGCCCTTCCAGGGTGCTCTCGAAGCGTCGGGTCGTTCAGGATTGGTGGGGTACCTGAGCGAACCCTGGGAATTTTTTCTTGTAATTTTATTGTTACTTTGTTATTGTGATTCATATTGTTTACTCCATTTTTCTGTAAAACCCCACTGTCCCAGTCTTTTGTATTGTCCCCTATATGTCGGCCCTTGTGGCCAATAAATGAAATCATTATTATTATTAGTAGTAGCAGTAGTAGTAGTTTCATCACCATCATCATCGTGATCATCACCACCACCGTCATCACCATCACCATTACCATTATCATGATTATTAAAAGAAGTTAAAGAACAAACCTGTTTTGTGTGTGCAAATGTATATACATATAATATATATATAATTTGTATATATCATAGTTGAATATAGAAATTACCCCAACAGGATTTTACTCGAGATCTCTCTCTCTCTCTCTCTCTACACACACACATATATATATATATATATATATATATATATATATATATATATATATATATATATATATATATAAAAATGAGGTAAATATCTCATTGAGCACTAAGTACACACTGAGATATATAGGGTGTCTACAATATAATTGTTGTTCTATGGTACTAATTAGAGATACCAGAACTATAAAAATTGATGAGCAGAACAAACAAACATTAAACAATCCTTTAAATAAATTAAAAATAATTTAAATATCTACCTGTTCATAATGCTATTACAGGCGGTAATAGCATTGTGGATGGAAACCGCCGGTAATAGCATTATGAACAGGTAGATATTTAAATTATTTTTTAATTTATTTAAAGGATGGTTTAATGTTTGTTTGTTCTGCTCATCAATTTTTATATATATATATATGTATATATATATATATAGAGAGAGAGGGGGATCCCATAAAACAACACGAAATTCTAATTTAAAATCCATTAAATGCCATCAGAAGACCAGGGCAAAGTCCTAAATTAGATGAACTACGCAATAAATGTATTTTAAAAAGTTGTTTTTTATTGTTTTCATCTCAAGATTCACCTGACATTTCTTTATATAAATTAACCAAAGAGAGACGTAAAAGAGACATTTACAGTTATTTTGTGGATTTTGACAATATAAAAATGTATGATTATAAACCTCTTTCGAATGAATATTTCTAATAGACAAAAATAAAGGAAAGATGATGATTGTGAGATCGGACCAGGGGGACAATGTCCTTTGACAATTGATCCTTCTATTGTTGATACTATCTGTTGGTCACAACTCCTGGCAGAAGAAAGGAGCTGATTATTAGATCAGACCAAGGAAACAATGTTTCTATTGGTCTTTCCATTACTGATACCATCTGTCAGTGACAACTCCTGGTAGAAGAAAGGAGCTGATCATTAGATTTTACTGAGGGCAGTTGCGGCAACAAGTGAAACAATTACGAAATACATCCAGTAAGATCGCCAACAATAGTAAAACATTCGCCATTAAATGAGCTGAGAGTCAACCAATTCAACAAATAAGAAACAATAGCACAAACATCACTGTTTCGTAGCAGCTTCCTTAACAGCAGCAGGTGTAAGTTATCCCAGCCCTGTCACGATGACGGGATAGAATATTTTAATGCCAGTCAAATCCACCGAACAAAAAAACCACAATAGCAATATACCACAACACAAATAAGTACATTTAAGCTGCAAAGGAAAAAAAAAAGAAAAATTAAACATGGAGAAAGAATTAGTGAAAAAAGCCCTCTGCCTTGTAGGAGAAGACAGAAACATTGTTTAATATGTGACAATGCATGTAATATAGTGGGAAATGTATTGAATTAATGCAGAGGTATCTGGGTAAAATATAGAAGTTTAGAAAAACAGATAAACTAGTTGAGAGAAGTTTCATAGAAGTATGATAGCAGAATCCATTCAACACCTGCAGCAAGCAATTTGGTTTCAAAGAGTTAATATTCATCCATGATAGGCAGTCACATTATTACACTTATAAAGAACAAGGTATATATTATCATGTTGCAGAGTTAGGGGCCAGTTAGGGGATCAGGTGATGGCAGTGTATATAGAACCTAACATATGAAGGTTGCTAGCAGCTATTCTGATTAACAAAAAACTGTGTGTTCATGGGACTCGTCAGGAACTGGAATGGAGCTGCTGAGTCCAAGAGATTTGGAAAGGGTTGAACGAAATCCCAGGCTTAATCAAGCTGACAAACTACAGACACTTTTTCATGTTCGGTGTGGGAAACACACACAGGTGTCATATATTTGGGTACATGTCCCCTTTGAATAATAGGTAAAACTCATTTTTGTCAGCTAAGAAATACAAAGACATATATACATACAGATACGTACACACACATGTGTGCGCGTGCATACACACGCGCACACACACATACACACGCATTCACACACACACACACACACACACACACACACACACACACACACACACACACACACACACACACACACATACACACACACACAGGGGTGGGCAATGGTGAAGATGTTTGTTAACAGAAGAACATCTCGTCATCATTGTTCTTTCATCTGTATGTGCAGCATCTGGACGCTACTGATGTAGGAGAAGCTATATCTTTTACATATGTCCTTGTAGACAATATACGCTCTCGTGCACACTTCTACGTTTTTGGTGAAACAGGAAGTATGCATATATCGCTGTTTGTAGGTCAGTGTCTGTGGCGCAGTCTCCTACATGAGGGTCTCCAGTGTGGTAGTTATATATTCATGTTCCTTCTACGGATACCTTGTCTGATTGCAGCTGTCGTCTTCTCATTCAAATGAGGTAACATATATGACTTCTGAAAGCGCATGTCCTCTGTATTCTTTTTTGTGTTGCTGCCTTGACATTTCGATGATAAGAGAAATAAGATAGCCATTCACGATGAGACCTCTCTGGAATTCCACCATGCTGGTATGCCTGTTGCTACTCTCGCTGCATCTGTTTGCCTCTGCACGAAAATGGCACCCGTGTGACTTTAGCTTTTTCACAATGTCGCACATAGTTGAAACAGGTCTTCAAGCTCATAGAACTCCACCTCTTCTGTTAACAAGATAAAGGTTGTTTATCTTCATCTTCTTGCTAAGCTATTGATGAAATATTATTGAATAAAGTTTGAATAATTTGTAGAACGTTGCCGTGGTTGTTCAATAAAACAATATAGAAAGAAAGACATGGAGAATGGAATACTTCTTTGTTCAATTGTTGTGATTTCCTTAAAACCGAAACTGAAAGATGCATTTAAGAAACATCTTTGAAAGAAGACTTACTTATTTCTAGACGCTTTTGTTACTTTATTTATTAGATCATATTATGAATAATTCAGATAAAATATCAGTCAGAGAATTAATAGTCCTACACTTTCAAGTACCTGAACAGTTTAATAGAAAATTTTATTGCCGAATTTCCTATTATTGAACATAATATTTAGCGTTAAAAACCAAAACAGAAATTTCAAAAGGAATTAGCTGAAAAAACAAAAGATAATATTAACGTTAGCTTTTATATATGCTAGTGAATTTAATCGTTGAGTGAACAACACGGTATAACATTCACAAAAGTGTTATAAACAATTGCCTTGTATGTACAGTATTTGCATAAATGGTAGATGAACGCAGCAAGGCTGGTTGTAATAAAACTATATTGAAGAAGGTTATGGGCCTGTGTTTATGAAGAAATTTAGCTTAACAAACACGTGCTCCTCATTATGTAAACATGATTCATCCTAACCTTTTTATTAAAGCAAGACCTCCTCATTTGATCTTATCAGAGGCGACGCTCCCCCAAAATAAAATATTCACAGTATATAATCGTATATATTATATATTGTGATTTATATAACATGGCAGATAGTTGAGTATTTAACGTCGTCACAAAACTCCGAGTAACATTATTAATTGACTTTGCCTTTCATCCTTACGGGGTCGATAAAATAAAGTACCAGTAATGCACTGGGTAATTGCTGGCCTTGTGCCTAAAGTAGAAACAATTATTAATCTCCGTTATTTAATGAGTGATTACATGAAAATCGCTATTTAGAGCACATAAGTATTATTTTGAACATACACACATACACAAACACGCACCCATATAAATATACACACACGTATACATACATACACACACACACATATATATATATATATATATTAGTATTGGTGTTCTGAAATAGCGATGTATACATGAATGTATGTATAGTATATTTGGTAATATACCGTATGTTTAACTAAAAACATTTAGAAGACCATATGCTATCAGTTTTAAAATAGTGACTATGTCACTTACTTCTTTTCAGCAGAGGCTGGGAGAATGGCTGACAGCTGTTTCTCGCTTGCTGGCGTTTATCAAAGCCACGCACGCCCTGCTTCCGCCGACAATTATAGAAGCTGGATTCTTATAGAATTGCAGTAATAATCAGGAGCTGATTACACAGAGCGATTGCCGGTCCAGCAAAAATTAGGTATTAGGATTGGTGCTCTGAAATAGCGATGTATACATGATGTATTTAGTCTTCCTTATTTGGTTGACATCAGGGACAGTGTCTGCTCTTTTTAGCCTGCACAACAAACATGCATAGTGGTGTACTCCTCGACTCTTAAGACCTCGTCATAGACATTCTTCTGTTGACAATTTTTTCTATGTTATAGACTATATTTTCAAATATGTTCTTCCTTTATTATTTGAAGGTGTCTGGGATAATTGCTGGCCTTGTGTCAAAAGTAGAAACAATTATTTGAAGGTGCCTGACCGAAGGACACTCTCCAGAAGGATATATGGATACATACTTGCAAACAAACCCATATCTGACCAGGGGGGGGGCAACCGTCTTTCTTCCAAAAGACTAAGGTAGGTGGCCTTTCCCACCCTTCGTTATCCAACATGGCTTCTTTCAAGATAGACAGTGTAAATACACGTGACTTGGGATCGTCATGGAAGTAGGGTCGCCTGCACAACGACCTCAGTTCACTAAACATAGATGTGGTGGCCAACAGCGAGACCTGAATTTCCAACACACGAAATTTCGCACCCATCTTCGGCGACTACGAGGTGTACGCTTCTCTAATCCGTCCCCGATGTAGAGGAGGAGTTGCTGTATTTCGGAGTGGCTTTGATCTCGTGATACGGACCATCTTCCTGGATCCAGAAGGTAAGTTAGTGGTGCTGGACATGACCAGCAACGAAGGCTATGCTTTCAGGCTAGTGGCTGCCTATGCCCCAACAGGGGTGGGTCGGCCTGATATCTTCAGATGCCTTGAGACCTTTCTAGGAACGTCCCACTCTTTAGTGTTAGTGGGCGACTGGAACGGTATCTTGGATGCTGGGACTGTATGAGACTAACAGAGGAAGAGGGTGTAAAAGCCACGCGAGCCTGCTCAGAAAACTTCCAACTGTCTGACAGGTACTGTCTGGATTTCCCGAATGTGCCAGTGTGGACATGGACAAACCGCATCGGGTCATCCAGATGATATCTATATAGGATATTTTGTAGGGAAATAGATAAGTCTAGTATAAGTTGTCCACAATTCAAGGTAGTCGATTACACAGAGCACAAATTTGTATTCTGTTTTGTCAATCTAGAGACGCACACATTGACACTCTCACACACACACAGAAACACACACACACACTCACACGCACACAGACAGACACTCACACACACAGGCTCTATTAACAATTTTTAACACAGGATGTGATTTGTAATGAACTCAGCATACTTATATTTAAAAACTCCTAAAGCCCCCTCACAATAATGACAAATCTTAACAACTCTCACTAAAACACACTCTCTCACACATACACTGTCTAACATACCACCACTCACTCTCTCTCACACACACACTCTCACACATACACGCTCTCACATACACAAATACACGACACTCACACACACAGACACACAGACACACAGACACACAGACACACAGACACACACAGACACAGACACACAGACACACAGACACACACACACACAGACACAGGCACACACCTGCCACATGTCAGAACTAGAGAAAATATATGATATTTTCTAAAATACTGATCGGCCTGATTTGCATATCAGCAGACTGGCCAGTCAGTTTCCTGTATACGAACGATAAATGACCGATCAGTCACTGTATATTCCAGAAAATATATATTTTCACTAGCTCTGACAGTTGGCAGGTGAACAGTGAGCTGTACTGATGAAGGGTGATACCCAGAAACATTAGTGTCTACAGTTCTATTTATATGCCAACACAAGAGCAAGAATGACGAGGTCCTTCTACTGACATGTCTTAAGAAGCTGTTTGCATAATTGCAAACGAATCGAATATTATTATTAATAGTTCAAATCCCGCCGAGGTTAACTTTGCCTTTCATCCTTACGAGGCCGATAAAATAAAGTACCAGTAATGTACTGGGTAATTGCTGGCCTTGTATCAAAGTAGAAACAATTATTAATATTCGAAAAGCCCACACTTACATTTATATATATATATATATATATATATATATCTAAGGCGGGTAAAATTCCCGAGATCCATGGACGAGTTCTCTCCAGCGGTCTCTGTCCCTCATTATCGCTGCCATATCCTGCATCTCCAACAGACCAGTGTCTGTCCTTAGGGCATCAACATATGTTAACCTTGGTCTTCCTCTTCTAGTGTGTCCATGTAGGGGCTCCCAATTATATAGTAATAATAATCAATGTGAGGGCTCGTTAAGGGTGAAAGCAGAGATTCTTTGCTTAGACTTTAATCTGCTATTTTAATAAATATATATATGCGTGTGAGAGTGTGGGTGTGTGTATATATATATATATATATATAATTATTATACTTGGGGAGGGTCATATTGTTATAATATTGCCAGAAATAACGGAACACACTCACTGTTTGGTTGGTTTTCGCTTCTGCATCTTTTATATCTCCACAGTTAATTCATTTGGCAATCAATGTTTATCACTGACTGACCAACGGTTAAAAATACAGATATAAATATATATATATAGTCTATCAAAGTTATTTCGTCACACATTTCTGACATCATCAGTGGTACTATTATGTTTCCTCCGTTTGTGTTGTAATGCCTACGCCATTTTTATTTTATTTATTTATTTATTTATTTATTTATTTATTTATTTATTTATTTATTTATTTATTAGGTCTCTGTCTCTGTTTGTGTATGCGTTTGCGTGTGTGTATAATGTTTGGTGTGTGTGTTTCCTGTTTGGTGTGTGTGTTCGTGTGTGAGTGTATATGTTTTGGTTTTTGTATTCTATCTTTGTTCACTAGAGTGTGTTTATATGTGTTTGTTGTTACTGTACTTGTGTATATATTTATTTATTTATAGTTCCCTTAAGTCAGTATTGTTTGGGTAAGGTTGTTGTTATTCCATTCGTTCTTTCTGTTCAACTTCGGTCTTCTTAGTTCTATCTCTGATTTGTCTACCTGTTGAGTTATTTCTAAGTTTAGATAGTATTTTAATTTCTATGTTGTCTATATTACCATCATGTCTTTGTCTGGTGTGTTCATATAGTACTGAACCATCTTTTTGTACGTTTAGTTCACCTCCAGTGTTGGTTTATTCTTTAACCTATGCTACGGGCTGTCTCACCTATGTATGTCGTTGTCATGTTTCTGAAAGAACCCTCTGTACATCTTATGCTATTGATTACATTTCTAGTTTTACAATTTATTTATGGATTTATTACACACTAGCATTAAAGCCTGGCGTTGCTCGGGGTCAGTAAGTTACAAAGTTAGGTTGCACCACCCATTTTATGGCAGCACTTTTTTGTCTGCCAGGCACTGGGTGAATAAATTGCAGACCTCGACTGCTGAAGCAGGAGCTGCACCAGCAGTGACAATTGTAGTTTCGCCTATGGATATTATCTCTGTGCAAAGAAGTGTTGAAATTTATTGTTTCACAGTACTTGCGCAACACACGCGTAGAAGATGCCAGCAGAAACAACAGAGCTGCGATGGAGTTGTTCTACATGGTTGTCTAATGTGTGTTTTCTAAATTTAAGACAGTAGGGAGGGGTGTGATATGGGGGAGAGTTAGCTGCTGTTTCTAGCAGGTTTAGTGACCTCGTAGAATATATGTTTTCTAAATTTAAGATAGTAGGGAGGGGTGTGATATGGGGGAGAGTTAGCTGCTGTTTCTAGCAGGTTTAGTGACCTCATAGAGGATATTATTGTGTATAGTAAATGGACTGATACTTCTTTCTTCCACGTTCGTTGATAGATGTTTTAAAAAAGATTTATCGCTATGTTTTTTGTTGTTAAATAAATTTATCTGTTGCTTTTGAATAATTGTTGTTTCGTATGAAATGTAATAAGTTCTCTTTGTCATTGAAGTAAATAAATGTTTGACTGTTCCACACTCAAAAATAAACGTTCTCTTTCTCTCCCTCTCCCTCTCTTCTCTCTCTCTTCGGCGTTCCTAAAGGAAGTTTGTAAGCATGTATGTAGTTTTATCGAATTTTAAGGGGAGTAGAGAGAGTAATTCTGATTGTATTAGAGGGGTAAAGCGTCAGGTATTTAGTTTTATCGATTACTAGCAGTAAAGCCCGGCGTTGCTCGGGGTCGCTCAGTAGCTGTGTTAAAGTTACAATGTTAAGTTTCTTTTTTGGCTTAAAAACTGTAGTGTCTACTGTGCAGA
>OZ024744.1:5354866-5604866 GCA_964016885.1 Eledone cirrhosa | reverse complement strand
GCCATCCTCAGCATTCTCGTGTAGCACCCATCCACCATCTGAGTGAGTTTCTTGGTCAGTGTCCAAGTCTCAGACCCATACAGCAGCACAGACTCCACTACAGCAATGAAGAGGCGGATTTTCAGGTCTCTACGAAGGTCCGACTTCCACACCGATCTCAAGCTGTGGCACGCCGCCCAGGCCTTGCTCTTCCTCTCAACCACATCATCCTCCGTATTCCCAATCTTTGCTCCCAAATACAGGAAGTCCTCAACCAATTCCAGCGGCCTCCCGCCTACATTAGTGATCCCCTCTGGCTTCTCAACATTCTCTACCAGATATTTTGTTTTAGTCTCATTCATTCTCAGCCCCACACTCATCGACACAGTCTCAACCTCCCGCATCAAATCCTCGCCTCCTTCACTGTGTTTGTCACCAAATCTATGTCGTCGGCAAATTCCGCATCCGATACCTTTTTCGCCCTAACCCTCCTGCTCTGAGCCGGTGCTACAGTAAAGCCAGTGTCCTGGTGTTTCTCCAGTGCAAGGCGCATACAATAGTCCACTACGATGATAAAAAGGTAGGGAGCCAATGTATCTCCCTGGAGCACTCCAGCCAGTATCTCAAAGAACTCTGTCATCCCATCAGGTGTAATGACTTGGGCTTTGGTGTTGGTGTAGAGCAGTGATATCAGGTCCACTATCCTCTTGGGGATTCCATAAGCCTGTAAGATCTTCATCAGGCAGTAACGGTCCACAGAATCAAAGGCCTTCCTAATGTCAATGAAAACCATGACCGCAGGAAGGCACTTTGCTCTAGCTCCCTCTAATATCCTCCTCAGCATCAGGATGTGACTGGTGGTTGATCTACCCTCTCTGAAGCCGTTCTGGTTGTCCCTGAGCTTCTTCTCCCTCTCAGGCTGGATCCTGTTAAGAATCATCCTGTTGAGGGTCTTTGCCACAAGTGACGTCAGTGAGATCCCCCGGTAGTTGTTGGTGTTAGAGAGATCTCCCTTCTTTGGCACTGGGACGATGTTACTGATCCTCCACTGATTCGGGGCAACTCCTTTCTCCAGTACCCCGTTACAGAACCCCAGGATGATATCATCAAAATCACACCTCTTCATCACCTCTGATGCCACTCCATCTTCTCCATGAGCCTTGCCCTCCTTGATCCTCTTCTTGGCTCTCTGAAGCTCCTCTCTGGTGAAGGGCTCTGTCTCAACATCCAGTTCCTCAAACAGCCGCCTGATCTCCCCAGTGCTCTGGGCTGTGGAGGGTGGCTCTCCTAGTAGGATCCTAAAATGGTCTAGCCATTTCCTCTTCCTATCCTCGGGCCCCGTTCCCTGGATCTGACTCGAACACCTTCTCTTCCTCTCTGTGATCTCGTTGATGATCATCCAGCTCTCCTTACATCCAGATCCGTCAACCGCTCTCTCCACACTTCTGATCTTCTCTATCAGTGCCTCCTCTAATAGCTGTAGGGTTCCGTGTTCAGAACACTATTCCGCCACTTTTTCCTCACCAGAATGAAATCAATCTGGGACTTGGACAGGTGCATATCTGAGATGTAGGTCCACATCTTCCCCAGATTCTTCCTAAACCTTAGGTTGGTCGCCATCAAGTTCGCCTCCAGCAGGGTGTCTCTCAGTAGTCTTCCATTTCGGTTGGTGTTGTTATGGAAGTACCAGCAAGGATCTTCACTGCCCTCCTTACTCAGATGTGCACTGAAGTCCCCCAAAACAAGCAGGATATTGTGTGCCTGAGTGGTGTTGACAGCTCTACACACCTTCTCATGGAACTCTTCCGCATTCACATCACTGTCCCCCTCGGTTGGACTATAGGCTGAGATGACTGTCAGTCTTGGGTTTCCATTGAAGGTCACCCTCAACACTTGCGGGGAGATAGGCATTATTTCCCTCACCAACAGATTGGTTTTTGCACTGAACACAAAACCCACTCCTCCCACTGCAGCATTGGTCATGTTCCTCACTGCCGATGTAGTGATGAGCTGACTCCTCTTCCCGATCATCACACTCCTCACAGGCTCATCGTGTAGAATCCTGTGTTCTTGGATCGCAAGTATCTGTATACCACTCTCCTCGAACAGATGTCCCAACTCCTCTCTCTTCTCCAGCGTCCGAATAGTCCTCACATTCAAAGTGCCCATTTTGATGGCTCTTCTGCAGGACAAAACTGCATTCTTTATATTTGTCTCAGAGACAGCTGATCCATCATCCACTGGCCCTCTCTGTGGCTCTAAGCCAGCAGAGTCATAACGACCAGGCTGCTCCTTGACAGTGTAATTAGGGGCTCTAACCCTACTGCTGTTAGATCGACTCTCCATATTTCTTTTCAATGGCTGACAATACCTTACCGGCGCCACTCGAATAAGGTAGTTATTTAACCCATAAATGGAGCCCTAACAGGTACTACCACCCCGGGCCAGGGCAGACCTGGGAGTCAGACAACTAAGGGGTAACTCCACATTCCCCACATCTCCTGAACTCCCGAACTGGAGCCTTGCCACTGGATGTAGTTTAATGTCATACCCAGGACATATATATATATATATATATATATATCCGGCCTCAAAACACTCTTTCTGGTGATTTCTGTTTGTTTTGCTGACCGTGGTAGGTCTACTGTACACCCCGGCCACCCACATCACCCAGAACACTCGATACCGTAAGTCTACCTGGCCATGACTTGCTGCATCCTGTCTTATGAACTGTTGTTGGATATTCTTGTAGTGCGGATTTTTCTTTTGCCGTGTTTATCACATGTTTGACCTCCTTCAGCACTTGATTGTATCTCCACGTGTGTCTTCCCTGGGATAGTGCTACTCTACAAGAGCTCAGAACGTGTTCCACTGTCTGTCTATCCTGGTAGAGTGGGCGCTCAGCGTTATCTGATTTGCCCTCACGTGTTCAGGAGATCATAGACAAATCTGAGGAGAAACTGATTCTGAGAGGCGCCATATGCCACAAGTCCTTCCAACCGAGAGACTTCTAGAGTGCCCCTACCCATATCGTTCACTAGCCCTGTTGGCTCTGCTGAACTGTCTTCCGGTGTCTTCTGGAATCCTCTTCTTTCTTCAGCTTCTGTAAAATCAGATCTCTCCTCATCTTTCCCTTGACTTCTGACCACCGTTCAATTTTTGTTACGTCCAGTCCTTACCTATTGACCTGAGTGTGTCCCATTACATCTCTGATATTAAGGCTTTCTTTTGATGCATCTACTGCCTCCTAGACCTTCCCTTTTCTGTCTGAATCGCCCTCACAGCCTTGTCTTCCAAGTTCTCAAGCATGGTCAAGAGCTTGGATTTTCTGATTTTATACTCCTCAACGGTAGCTTTGAGGGGTAGCATCAACTTGGTCTGGCGGCAGTAGAGTGCAACATCAGTCAAACCTCGTGTATTTGTTGATTTGGGCCTACATGGCCTCCACCGTACTAGAGCTGATATCGTATATCTATAGAAGCTAGAGAAGCTTTGGTATCAACATGAATTTCAACCACCACACCTTATATTTCCCAGAGAGTCCACATTGATCTATGACCTGCACACCTTTTCCCGCCATGTGCTAGGTTTTGGCTCCCTTTTCACATCTTTGTGAGTGTTGTCATACCATCCTCCGAGATTTTTTATTGGTTCCTCAGCCACTTTTGGGATATTTTGGTTGTTTGGTTGGCTACTGTGAATACCACCGGTCCCATTATTTCCCCCTTCTGCAGAGAGAGGCTCAGAGATTTTGGGGGGGTTTTGGCAGATGCAACTACCTCATCCAACTGTCCAAGTAGCCTACGTGTTTCACCTTCCTTTGTGGCAAGGACTGTAGTGTCGACAATAAAGGCTTTTAGAGGAATCCCTCTCCCAGCACTGTTGGAGCTGACCAGTTTATTGCCACCTTCAGGATGACTGCCATTTCAAATACAAAATGTGTAGGAACGGTTTCACAGCCCATTGCTATGCCAACATCCAAATTGATCCAGACTGTTGTATACTCTTTGGTGAAGTACTGCATAGAGAACCCATGAAAATACTTCTTTAGCAATTCCCAGATATTCTTTGAAACATGATATATTTCGAGAGCTAGTTGTATCATCTTGTGTGGGACCAAAATGTAGGTACTAGCCAGATCAAGCCACTCCACATCAATATCTCTCTTTTCTACTTTAACTCTTTGGATTGCCTCCCAAATCATTGAGACATGTTCTACACAACCAGACACCCCATGGATGCCTCCCTTCTAGACTGATATATTCAGGTATTTATTCTAGTTAGCTTTGCAGCCATAACAGAGAAAAGAATCTTACCTTCAACGTTCAGAAGTGATATCAGTCTGAATTGGCTGATGTCGCTTGAATTTTGCTCTTTCGGGATGTATGTACCCTCAGCTCTCATCTATTTGTCTCTACTTAATAAGTTCTTCTATGATGACCGTATCATTTTGTGGAGCCACTCAAGGACTCTGTGGCATTTCTTGTACAACCGATATGGTGTTCCGATGATTTGGCCCTGGCTTTCTTAACCACCTTCACTTAACCCAGTGTTGGTGACCTGTCATCGAAAATTCCTCTGGCAGAACTAACCCCACCAGACCCTAGGCTGCTCTGTGGATCAGAGTATGTAGCTCTAAGATGCTGTTCAAGAGCTTCTTTATCCATTGTGAGTTGTTCGAAGAGTTTCCTGGCGAACTGGAAAGGGTCTCTAAAGAAGCAATCGCGTGTCTTTTTCTTCCTAGCTGTTGCTGCTTTGCTGAAAGCACAGTCTTGCTTTGAGATCTCTCCAGACTTCTTCTAACCTTTGGAGTTCAGAGGCCGAGATAACCTTCATCTGTTTCTTGAGGACACTTTTTTTCCTCCGAATATTATCCATCTCTCACTGACGTCTGGATCTCCGAGACCGTGTTTTTGTTAGTTGTCTTACTCCATCGGTATCTTTGCAGATTAAGCAAACAAAGTCTCCGAATGTGGCTAATTTGTGTTCCATGAGCACATTCAATTTCTGGACTATATTCCCGTCCAACGTCTCCCATTCCTCTTTGGCACTTGCAGGTTTAAAGTTAAGCTTACAGCCCTTAGCAACGAGAACCTGTCTGAATTAATAGCATGGTTGTTCTTTGCACCGTGGTTTCACTCCTGGCCTTGGTTTTCCGACGTTATATGCTGGAGCAATGCACTGCTGTTCATTCGACAAAGTCTTCTCACGGCCTTTTTTCGTACGGTGGGTGTTCAGGCTGCATTCAGTGGAGAATATCTTTCCACAGACACATGGGAATTCCATGTATATATGAGTTAAATAGGCGGGTAATGGGTCTTTTTTCTAGCAAATGTAGTACCTGCCAAATATCTGGCCTTTGCCTCCCTTCTGTGACCTATGCCACGTGACAATTTACCTTCCAGAGAAATATTCACTCTGTAACGGTTAGGTCAGGAAACTCCACGAAATGAGGTGCCTCCTTGATTCGACAGCCTCATGGTGTTGGTGCACTTCTCTGGTGCATCAGTGCTGCTACACTAGTCGATGAAACTGCAGTAGGGACTTTGAAGAAAAAATAGCTAATTCTTTGTCTATTCTTTCCTCGCATTTATAATTTGATATATATATATATACATATATATATTCATATATGTATATATATATATATGTGTGTGTGTGTGTGTGTGTGTGTGTGTGTGTGTGTGTGTGTGTGTGTGTGTGTGTGTGTGTGTGTAAAAGATAAACAAAAATAACAACACAATCGGTACAGTATATGGAAGGAATATATTAGGTTAACGGTTGAAATAGCAGAAAGAGGGTCTTAACGTTGGAAGAGGGTCTTAGCGTTGGAATTGGAAATATCATGTTTAATATAGGAATGGCTTCTACAGGTCTAGAACTATTTCCTTCAAAAGAAATCATCTTTTGAATGATAGTTTCAAAAGAGAGAGAAATGTAAATCCTGACCGCGTCGCAAAGCCTTTCTGGATCCGAAACCGCTTGGTAACGCGGTCAGGATTTTACATCTCTCAATACCTGCATCTTCCCGTGATTAATGGTCTCAGCACTGCAGACGCCTTCTCGTTCTCTCTCTCTCTCTCTCTCTCTCTCTCTCACTACATATATATATATATATATCAAATGAAGCAACGGAGTAAAAGATACACCCTATAATGAAAAGACATGTTCTTCTCATGTATACTCTCCTATATATATATATATATATATATATATATATATATATATATATATATATATATAATATTCATTCCACTTTCGAAATAGCAACAACGGAGATTGTATGTTTTCTATCTTTTCAAAATAATTGTCTATCAGACAGCGATAAGATCACTGGACAGCAATAAAAGTAATTATATGAGACTTGCCACGCACGTTTCCAATAGGAATTTATCATAACTATCTTTAGTGTTTTAGCTCAAAGAATGGCGTAAAGTTTGCTTCCCTGACCTAATTTTTCCTAGAAAGTGAATAACGATGAATTTGAACAATGTTCAATAAAATATAACTGTAAATGTTGCCTATTTGACATGTTCTAGATATTGACTTTTTTATTACCTTATTTCTAATAAAAGACACTGGCTGTGGAGGTGTATGGCCTAGTGGTAAGTGTGTTGGATTTATGAACATAACGTCATGGGTTCGATTCCTGAACCTGGTTGTGTGTTCTGTTTTTGAACAAAACACTTCATTTCCTGTTGCTCCAGTATACTCAGCTGAAAATGAGTCTATCTCTGAGATGGACTAGAATCCTGTCCAGGGGTGGAGTCTTGTAACCTCATTCGCTTAATGCCACATAACATGAGATAAACGCCGGTTTGATAAGCCTGCGGGCTCAAGACAAACGAGACTTAGACAATGCCTGTGATTTTCAAGATCTTCAAAAATTATCATTCCGGGGTTGATAAAATAAAATATCAGTAAAGAACTTGGTCGATATAATCGACATTGCCTTCTTCCCAAATTACTGACCTTGTACCTAAAGTAGAAACCATTGTAAAATTAATGTTTTGAACATAGCTTAACAAAGCTTCGTATATAAAAAAGAAAATTATGGTGGAAATTATTTAGATAAATGTAAAGAATTTAAGAAACATTTCTGTCTAATATGGCCGATTTTAGGTGATTTAGAACCAAAATGTTTCCAACTCCAGCGATATCTCTCAACAGGAAATCAAGTCTTGTGTAACTGTTATAGGACAAAAGATATCCTTCAGCGAGGGAAAATTTCCAGGCGCTTGTAAACACCTACCCTCAAGTCTCGAATAATCACCCCCGCACCCTGCTTATCAATTTTTCAGATTTTTTCTACACACCCCATGCCGCTTTTATTCCACCCCTCCACTTATCAAATTTTGCTAACCTATCTCCTGTAAAATTTTATTTTAAGTTGTAGCATTAATTTTCTTTAGACATTAAAAAACATTATACATGACAAAAAATTACATTACAAGAAACTCCATATGTTATAAAATAAATAGGCTCGTTATAAAATAAATAGGAGTTGGAGGTCTTGATAGGTAAACTAAACAACTAATTCTGGTTTTTAAAAAACAAAATCAAGGGAGACAACCTAGAAACAATTACCAAAATAATACGATCGCGAATACGAGTGACCGAAATATTCATTTGATTGAGTTCGTAACTCGGAAATAAGAGAGTCACTCCAGGTAGAGTCCCTACTTCTCCGAATTGAGAGATCACAGCCAGATCTGTTGGAGACGGTTGCTTCTGACAAGATCCGCTAGAGGGGTGTTTGAGGACGACTCTGCCCTCACGACCCTCTCAGGAATAAGTGGGCGAAGAAGAAGAAGAACAAGAAGAAGAAGAAGAAGAAGAAGAAGAAGAAGAAGAAGAAGAAGAAGAAGAAGAAGAAGAAGAAGAAGAAGAAGAAGAGGGAGGGGGAGGAGGGGGATAATAATAATAATAATAATAATAATAATAATAATAATAATAATAATAATAATAATAATAATAATAATAATAATAATAGTAATAAGAACTAATGGGTGGATAAGCGAGCTGGAACTGGAGGAACTGAGCAGAGAGAATGGCTTGGAGATGGCGGGTGTAGTATGCCAGACAAGCGAGCCGGCGGGAAATGAAGGTGAGGAGGTCCTGAGAGCGGAGGAACCACCCGAAGCAGACAATGATCTGAATACTGAGATAAATAATACCTGGAACAGAGATACGGCCACTGAGGAGATGAATGCTGACGGGCTAGGACAAGATTCGGTTGACATCCTAAATTTAGTGGTAGATGAGTTGAACAATGATAGTGGGAGACCTATGAACCTAAGATTTCTAGACAGGAAAAAGTTAAAAGAAACAACAGCTAAGGTAAACAAAGTCATCCCATACCTTGAGGCGAGGAGTCTTCACCAGTGCAACAATATCCTCAAAGCAACAGCAAATACGGTGAGGAAACTACTTGGTATAAAAGCGAGAGGAAACAACAGACAAGAAAGAGCAGAGCCGTGGTGGAAGAAGCGACTGAGTGGGCAAATCGGGGAAATGAGAAATGACATAGGAAAGCTTGAGTCACTACTGAATGGGACACTAAAAAACATAGGCACTAAAAATAGACTGGAAATAAAATACAAAACTAGGAGTAAAAAGCTAAATATTATCATAGAGGAATTGAAGCAACGCATTGTAGCAAAGAGTGCCAAAATCAGGCGATACGAGAACAGAGTCAGTCAGTATAAACAGAACCGCATGTTCGACAACAACCAGAAGATGCTGTTTGGACAGCTTGAGGGGAAAGAAAGAGGCAACGACTTGATCCCTGGGGCGGAACAAGCTAAAACATTCTGGAGAGGAATATGGGAGCAGGATGTTAGACACAATGCCCAGGCAGGGTGGATTGAGACAATACAGAGGGAGATCGGTGAGCAGGCACAGCAACAGACTGATTTGAGTATCACAGTTGAAACTCTTAAGGGGCAAGCCAAAAAACTAACCAACTGGAAATCACCAGGCCCAGATGGTGTGCAGGGGTATTGGATTAAACATTTAACATCCCTCCACCCGAAGCTGACGGCCATGTTCAATGACTGCTTGGTGTCGGGTGAGGTGCCAGAGTGGTTGACAAAAGGTACCACAGTTCTGATAATGAAAGACCGAATCAAGGGTAATGATGTTACCAACTATAGACCTATCACATGTCTGCCCGTAATGTGGAAACTGTTGACGAGCATTGTGTCTGAGGAAATCTACCATCACCACCACACAAACAACTTGTTGCCGGACGAACAGAAAGGATGCCGAAAGAAGTCACGTGGTACAAAGGACCAGTTGCTTATTGATAAGATGGTAATGGGGAATTGCAGGAGGAGACACACTGATCTTGCCATGGGATGGATAGACTACAGAAAGGCATTTGACATGGTGCCTCATTCCTGGATCACCAAAAGCCTGGAGATCTTCAGGGTGGCAGATAACATCAGACAGTTGCTGGGCAGGAGTATGGGGTCCTGGGAGACAGAGTTGACATCAACTGGAGTATCCTTGGGAAGCGTGAAGATCAAGAGAGGTATCTTCCAGGGAGATAGCCTGTCCCCTCTGTTGTTTGTCCTTGCCCTGATGCCCTTGACCATTATGCTGCGAAAAGTGAGAGCAGGATACAAGTTGGGAAGGGGAGAGCTTACCATCAATCACCTCCTCTTCATGGACGATCTTAAGCTCTTCGGGAAAAGTGAGAAGGAGTTGGATGTGCTTGTTGACACTGTCCGTATTTTCAGCAGTGATATATGTATGCAGTTTGGTATTGGTAAATGTGGAGTCATTGTGATGAGGAGGGGTAGGTTGAGCAGAAGTAACGGGATCCAGATACCAACAGGTGAGATGATAAAGGAAATTGACTCTGAGGAAGGATACAAGTATTTGGGCGTTCTGGAGGCTGATGGCATAAAGAACAAAAAAATGAAGGAATTGTTAAGAACTGAATACATTCGGAGAGAAAGGAGCGTATTGAAGTCACATCTGAACAGCAGAAATGCCATAAGCGCAGTAAATTCCCGAGCTGTGTCTATTATTAGGTACAGTGCGGGAATTCTGAGATGGAATGTTGCTGAACAAAAAGAAATGGATAGGAAGACTAGGAAGCTATTGACTATCTACAACATGTTCCACAAGAGGAGTGATGTCGATAGACTCTACCTAAGGAGATCTGAGGGTGGAAGAGGTCTTATCAGCATAGAGGACTGTGTTCAGATGGAGAAAAACAACCTATACAAATACGTGACCTATAGTAAGGAGCCAATGCTCAGAGCTGTACTGAAGGAGGGGACAGTAGGCCAGGGGATACCCAAGGAGGAAATAACATCAAGGAGGAAGAGCAGCCTTAAGGGAAAATCCCTTCATAGTACCTTCTTTGAGAAAACTGAATTTAGAGATCCACAGACATGGAACTGGTTGAGAAGAGGAGACCTCAAAAAGGCTACAGAAGGAATGCTAATGGCTGCGCAGGAGCAGGCCCTCAAAACGAAGTGGTTGAAGCACCATATCTACAAGGAGGAGGCTAGCCCACTGTGCAGGATCTGTGGAGAGAGAGAGGAGACTGTGGCTCACATTGTGTCCGAGTGTAAACACCTAGCCCAGACCCACTATAAGGGCTGGAGACACGATGTGATGGGCAGGGTGATCCACTGGCACCTGTGCAAAGTAAACAATCTACCACATTCTGAGAAATGGTATGAGCATAGGCCAGAGGCGGTGATGGAGAACAGTCAGGTGAAGGTGCTGTGGGATTTTAGGATACAGACGGACAAAAAACTGGAACACAATAGACCTGACCTGGTGGTTGTGGACAAAGAAAAAAGATCGTGCCTGATTGTGGATGTGGCCTGCCCGTTCGACACGAGAGTGCAAGAGAAGGAGAGGGAGAAAATTAACCGATACCAGGACCTAAAGTGGGAGGTGAAAAGGATTTGGAACTGCCATGAAGTCAAAGTGATCCCGATTGTCATAGGCGCACTGGGGACTATCTCCAAAGGTTTCCAGGGATGGTTAAAGAAAATCGGCCCCTTCACGCTTTTTGGAACGCTTCAAAAGGCATGCTTGCTTGGAACGGCAAGAACCCTCCGATACGTCCTGAATATCTGAGGCTGCAGGTAGTGGCTTGATATTCAATCCAACGGACTTTCCAGTTAACCAACATCAATGACTGAGATTCAAGGAATAACAATAACAATAATAATAATAATAATAATAATAATAATAATAATAATAATAATAAGGGAAGAAGACGCACGAGGTGACGGAGGTCATGAAATCGCTCCCGTAAGTTTTGAATTTTTAACATATTTAAATCATTTGTGAAATAACAACTCTTAGTACAAATGCTACGTAAAGCACCCGGCTTGAGCCCCAAAAAATTCGGACCCAAAATATATTGTTATAAGGTTCAAATATTCAAATATTCAACTTTGTATTGTACACTGTATATCCCAAAAAGAAAATGGCTATAAATGGAAGAAGAACCCCCCCCCCCCCTCCTCTCCTCTGTCTACACTATATAGAACAGCCAAACTCACCAACACCAGAAACTAGATACACCACCCGCCCCATCACCTGTGTCCACTAAACACAACAGCCAGATAACGGCATTTTCACCACCACCGCTCACTACGGCCATCATTACCACCATTATCCCATCACCGCCGCCACCACCCCTTCACTCCTTCACTGCTACCACCGCTACAGCACCATCACTACAGTAATACGGTCACATCATCGCCACCACTGCCTCGGTATCGACATCACCACCACCACTGTCTCAGTATCGCTACCGCCGCCAGTCTCCCACCTCTTCCAGCTGGCTGCCACTTCCACATTATAGAATCCTTACTGCTAAAAAAGAGGAAGGCATCAAAATATATAGATAGACTCAAAAGAAAAAAGAAAAAAGAAAAAACAAACAACAAAACCAAAGCAGCACAGCAACAACAGCAAAAAACGAGAAAAACAAACAGAGAAAAACAAAAACAAAAAAAAAAACCCCAAAACGTAAAGAAAATAAGAATGAAGAGAGAAGCAGGCGGACGGACAGAGAAGAGGGGGGAGAAACTAAAACTTAAAAAACAAAAACTAAGTCAGACATTCGAACACTACATTACAATGAAACTTATGCTTATTCATTTTTGGGGCCCTTTCTGCCTGTGTGTTTGTTTGTTTATGTGTGTTCGTATACAGCGTGGTGATAATTCCACACAAGGGCCAAGTGGAATGGCGGATCCACAGATGGTTATGTAACCATACATTCGCCAATCCTCGATAAGAGTGTTTAAATATCGAACATAAACAGTTCGAATAACGGTGAAATGGAGACTAGAACGTCATGTGACAGACTCTCACCCAACAGGTGCCCCCTGGCTCAGCAGCAGGAACCTGACTGTCAACCAAATACTGCTGATGTTGGAGGAAGGAGAAGAAGGAAAGGGGCCAGGACCAACTGGACGAAAGAATTGAATAGAACTGTTATGCAATGTTACCTGAAAAGTAACCCCAAGGAGAGGGGCTACAGGAGACGGATGCAAACATCTGGAACGAGATTGGTTTATTTAAATTAGATGAACAAAAATTGGCCGGGCAGGCTCGGGTAATAACAACGAATGGGTGGATAAGCGAGCTGGAACTGGAGGAACTGAGCAGAGAGAATGGCTGGGAGATGGCGGGTGTAGTATGCCCGACAAGCGAGCCAGTGGGAAATGAAGGTGAAGAGGTCCTGAGAACGGAGGAACCACCCGAAGCAGACAATGATCTGAATACTGAGATAAATAATACCTGGAACAGAGATACGGCCACTGAGGAGGTGAATGCTGACGGGCTAGGACAAGATTCGGTTGACATCCGAAATTTAGTGGTACCTTGAGGCGAGGAGCCTTCACCAGTGCAACAATATCCTCAAAGCAACAGCAAATACGGTGAGGAAACTACTTGGTATAAAAGCGAGAGGAAACAACAGACAAGAAAGAGCAGAGCCGCGGTTTAAGAAGCGACTGAGTGGGCAAATCGGGGAAATGAGAAATGACATAGGAAAGCTTGAGTCACTACTGAATGGGACACTAAAAAACATAGGCACTAAAAATAGACTGGAAATAAAATACAAAACTAGGAGTAAAAAGCTAAATATTATCATAGAGGAATTGAAGCAACGCATTGTAGCAAAGAGTGCCAAAATCAGGCGATACGAGAACAGAGTCAGTCAGTATAAACAGAACCGCATGTTCGACAACAACCAGAAGATGCTGTTTGGACAGCTTGAGGGGAAAGAAAGAGGCAACGACTTGATCCCTGGGGCGGAACAAGCTAAAACATTCTGGAGAGGAATATGGGAGCAGGATGTTAGACACAATGCCCAGGCAGGGTGGATTGAGACAGTACAGAGGGAGATCGGTGAGAAGGCACAACAACAGACTGATTTGAGTATCACAGTTGAAACTCTTAAGGGGCAAGCCAAAAAACTAACCAACTGGAAATCACCAGGCCCAGATGGTGTGCAGGGGTATTGGATTAAACATTTAACATCCCTCCACCCGAAGCTGACGGCCATGTTCAATGACTGCTTGGTGTCGGGTGAGGTGCCAGAGTGGTTGACAAAAGGTACCACAGTTCTGATAATGAAAGACCGAATCAAGGGTAATGATGTTACCAACTATAGACCTATCACATGTCTGCCCGTAATGTGGAAACTGTTGACGAGCATTGTGTCTGAGGAAATCTACCATCACCTCCACACAAACAACTTGTTACCGGACGAACAGAAAGGATGCCGAAAGAAGTCATGTGGTACAAAGGACCAGTTGCTTATTGATAAGATGGTAATGGGGAATTGCAGGAGGAGACACACTGATCTTGCCATGGGATGGATAGACTACAGAAAGGCATTTGACATGGTGCCTCATTCCTGGATCACCAAAAGCCTGGAGGTCTTCAGGGTGGCAGATAACATCAGACAGTTGCTGGGCAGGAGTATGGGGTCCTGGGAGACAGAGTTGACATCAACTGGAGTATCCTTGGGAAGCGTGAAGATCAAGAGAGGTATCTTCCAGGGAGATAGCCTGTCCCCTCTGTTGTTTGTCCTTGCCCTGATGCCCTTGACCATTATGCTGCGAAAAGTGAGAGCAGGATACAAGTTGGGAAGGGGAGAGCTTACCATCAATCACCTCCTCTTCATGGACGATCTTAAGCTCTTCGGGAAAAGTGAGAAGGAGTTGGATGTGCTTGTTGACACTGTCCGTATTTTCAGCAGTTATATATGTATGCAGTTTGGTATTGGTAAATGTGGAGTCATTGTGATGAAGAGGGGTAGGTTGAGCAGAAGTAACGGGATCCAGATACCAACAGGTGAGATGATAAAGGAAATTGACTCTGAGGAAGGATACAAGTATTTGGGCGTTCTGGAGGCTGATGGCATAAAGAACAAAAAAATGAAGGAATTGTTAAGAACTGAATACATTCGGAGAGTAAGGAGCGTATTGAAGTCACATCTGAACAGCAGAAATGCCATAAGCGCAGTAAATTCCCGAGCTGTGTCTATTATTAGGTACAGTGCGGGAATTCTGAGATGGAATGTTGCTGAACAAAAAGAAATGGATAGGAAGACTAGGAAGCTATTGACTATCTACAACATGTTCCACAAGAGGAGTGATGTCGATAGACTCTACCTAAGGAGATCTGAGGGTGGAAGAGGTCTTATCAGCATAGAGGACTGTGTTCAGATGGAGAAAAACAACCTATACAAATACGTGACCTATAGTAAGGAGCCAATGCTCAGAACTGTACTGAAGGAGGGGACAGTAGGCCAGGGGATGTCCAAGGAGGAAATAACATCAAGGAGGAAGAGCAGCCTTAAGGGAAAATCCCTTCATAGTACCTTCTTTGAGAAAACTGAATTTAGAGATCCACAGACATGGAACTGGTTGAGAAGAGGAGACCTCAAAAAGGCTACAGAAGGAATGCTAATGGCTGCGCAGGAGCAGGCCCTCAAAACGAAGTGGTTGAAGCACCATATCTACAAGGAGGAGGCTAGCCCACTGTGCAGGATCTGTGGAGAGAGAGAGGAGACTGTGGCTCACATTGTGTCCGAGTGTAAACACCTAGCCCAGACCCACTATAAGGGCTGGAGACACGATGTGATGGGCAGGGTGATCCACTGGCACCTGTGCAAAGTAAACAATCTACCACATTCTGAGAAATGGTATGAGCATAGGCCAGAGGCGGTGATGGAGAACAGTCAGGTGAAGGTGCTGTGGGATTTTAGGATACAGACGGACAAAAAACTGGAACACAATAGACCTGACCTGGTGGTTATGGACAAAGAAAAAAGATCGTGCCTGATTGTGGATGTGGCCTGCCCGTTCGACACGAGAGTGCAAGAGAAGGAGAGGGAGAAAATTAACCGATACCAGGACCTAAAGTGGGAGGTGAAAAGGATTTGGAACTGCCATGAAGTCAAAGTGATCCCGATTGTCATAGGCGCACTGGGGACTATCTCCAAAGGTTTCCAGGGATGGTTAAAGAAAATCGGCCCCTTCACGCTTTTTGGAACGCTTCAAAAGGCATGCTTGCTTGGAACAGCAAGAACCCTCCGATACGTCCTGAATATCTGAGGCTGCAGGTAGTGGCTTGATATTCAATCCAACGGACTTTCCAGTTAACCAACATCAATGACTGAGATTCAAGGAATAACAATAACAATAATAATAATAATAATAATAATAATAATAATACGGGAAGAAGACGCACGAGGTGACGGAGGTCATGAAATCGCTCCCGTAAGTTTTGAATTTTTAACATATTTAAATCATTTGTGAAATAACAACTCTTAGTACAAATGCTACGTAAAGCACCCGGCTTGAGCCCCAAAAAAATTCGGACCCAAAATATATTGTTATAAGGCTCAAATATTCAAATATTCAACTTTGTATTGTACACTGTATATCCAAAAAAAAAAAAAATGGCTATAAATGGAAGAAGAAGAACCCCCCCCCCTCCTCTCCTCTGGCTACACTATATAGGACAGCTAAACGCACCAACACCAGAAACTAGATACACCACCCACCCCATCATCTGTGTACACTAAACACAACAGCATTTTCACCTTCACCGCCACCGCTCACTACGGCCATCATTACCACCACTATCCCATCACCGCCGCCACCACCCCTTGACTCCTTCACTGCTGCTGCCACCGCTACAGCACCATCACTACAGTAATACGGCTCAAATATTCAAATATTCAACTTTGTATTGTACACTGTATATCCAAAAAAAAAATAAAATGGCTATAAATGGAAGAAGAAGAACCCCCCCACCCCTCCTCTCCTCTGGCTACACTATATAGGACAGCGAAACTCACCAACACCAGAAACTAGATACACCACCCACCCCATCATCTGTGTACACTAAACACAACAGCATTTTCACCTTCACCGCCACCGCTCACTACGGCCATCATTACCACCACTATCCCATCACCGCCGCCACCACCCCTTGACTCCTTCACTGCTGCTGCCACCGCTACAGCACCATCACTACAGTAATACGGTCGCATCACCGCCACCACTGCCTCGGTATCGACATCACCACCACCACTGTCTCAGTATCGCCAACGCCGCCAGTCTCTGCTGGCTGCCACTTCCACATTATAGAATTCCTACTACTAACAAAGAGGAAGGCATCAAAATATATAGATAGACTCAAAAGAAAAAAGAAAAAACAAACAACAAAAGCAGCACAGCAACAACAGCAAAAAACGAGAAAAACAAACAGAGAAAAACAAAAACAAAAAAAGAAACCCCAAAAACGTAAAGAAAATAAGAATGAAGAGAGAAGCAGGCGGACGGACAGAGAAGAGGGGGGAAAAAGTAAAACTTAAAAAACAAAAACTAAGTCAGACATTCGAATACTACATTACAATGAAACTTATGCTTATTCATTTTTGGGGCCCTTTCTGCCCGTGTGTTTGTTTGTTTATGTGTGTCCGTATACAGCGTGGTGATAATGCCACACAAGGGCCAAGTGGGATGGCGGATCCACAGATGGCTATGTAAACATACATTCGCCAATCCTCGATAAGAGTGTTTAAATATCGAACATAAACAGTTCGAATAACGGTGAAATGGAGACTAGAACGTCATGTGACAGACTCTCACCCAACAGGTGCCCCCTGGCTCAGCAGCAGGAACCTGACTGTCAACCAAATACTGCTGATGTTGGAGGAAGAAGAAGAAGGAAAGGGGCCAGAACCAACTGGACGAAAGAATTGAATAGAACTGTTATGCAATGCTACCTGAAAAGTAACCCCAAGGAGAGGGGCTACAGGAGACGGATGCATAACATCTGGAACGAGATTGGTTTATTTAAATTAGATGAACAAAAATTGGCCGGGCAGGCTCGGGTAATAAGAACTAATGGGTGGATAAGCGAGCTGGAACTGGAGGAACTGAGCAGAGAGAATGGCTTGGAGATGGCGGGTGTAGTATGCCAGACAAGCGAGCCGGCGGGAAATGAAGGTGAGGAGGTCCTGAGAACGGAGGAACCACCCGAAGCAGACAATGATCTGAATACTGAGATAAATAATACCTGGAACAGAGATACGGCCACTGAGGAGATGAATGCTGACGGGCTAGGACAAGATTCGGTTGACATCCTAAATTTAGTGGTAGATGAGTTGAACAATGATAGTGGGAGACCTATGAACCTAAGATTTGTAGACAGGAAAAAGTTAAAAGAAACAACAGCTAAGGTAAACAAAGTCATCCCATACCTTGAGGCGAGAAGCCTTCACCAGTGCAACAATATCCTCAAAGCAACAGCAAATACGGTGAGGAAACTACTTGGTATAAAAGCGAGAGGAAACAACAGACAAGAAAGAGCAGAGCCGCGGTTTAAGAAGCGACTGAGTGGGCAAATCGGGGAAATGAGAAATGACATAGGAAAGCTTGAGTCACTACTGAATGGGACACTAAAAAACATAGGCACTAAAAATAGACTGGAAATAAAATACAAAACTAGGAGTAAAAAGCTAAATATTATCATAGAGGAATTGAAGCAACGCATTGTAGCAAAGAGTGCCAAAATCAGGCGATACGAGAACAGAGTCAGTCAGTATAAACAGAACCGCATGTTCGACAACAACCAGAAGATGCTGTTTGGACAGCTTGAGGGGAAAGAAAGAGGCAACGACTTGATCCCTGGGGCGGAACAAGCTAAAACATTCTGGAGAGGAATATGGGAGCAGGATGTTAGACACAATGCCCAGGCAGGGTGGATTGAGACAGTACAGAGGGAGATCGGTGAGAAGGCACAACAACAGACTGATTTGAGTATCACAGTTGAAACTCTTAAGGGGCAAGCCAAAAAACTAACCAACTGGAAATCACCAGGCCCAGATGGTGTGCAGGGGTATTGGATTAAACATTTAACATCCCTCCACCCGAAGCTGACGGCCATGTTCAATGACTGCTTGGTGTCGGGTGAGGTGCCAGAGTGGTTGACAAAAGGTACCACAGTTCTGATAATGAAAGACCGAATCAAGGGTAATGATGTTACCAACTATAGACCTATCACATGTCTGCCCGTAATGTGGAAACTGTTGACGAGCATTGTGTCTGAGGAAATCTACCATCACATAAACACAAACAACTTGTTACCGGACGAACAGAAAGGATGCCGAAAGAAGTCACGTGGTACAAAGGACCAGTTGCTTATTGATAAGATGGTAATGGGGAATTGCAGGAGGAGACACACTGATCTTGCCATGGGATGGATAGACTACAGAAAGGCATTTGACATGGTGCCTCATTCCTGGATCACCAAAAGCCTGGAGGTCTTCAGGGTGGCAGATAACATCAGACAGTTGCTGGGCAGGAGTATGGGGTCCTGGGAGACAGAGTTGACATCAACTGGAGTATCCTTGGGAAGCGTGAAGATCAAGAGAGGTATCTTCCAGGGAGATAGCCTGTCCCCTCTGTTGTTTGTCCTTGCCCTGATGCCCTTGACCATTATGCTGCGAAAAGTGAGAGCAGGATACAAGTTGGGAAGGGGAGAGCTTACCATCAATCACCTCCTCTTCATGGACGATCTTAAGCTCTTCGGGAAAAGTGAGAAGGAGTTGGATGTGCTTGTTGACACTGTCCGTATTTTCAGCAGTTATATATGTATGCAGTTTGGTATTGGTAAATGTGGAGTCATTGTGATGAAGAGGGGTAGGTTGAGCAGAAGTAACGGGATCCAGATACCAACAGGTGAGATGATAAAGGAAATTGACTCTGAGGAAGGATACAAGTATTTGGGCGTTCTGGAGGCTGATGGCATAAAGAACAAAAAAATGAAGGAATTGTTAAGAACTGAATACATTCGGAGAGTAAGGAGCGTATTGAAGTCACATCTGAACAGCAGAAATGCCATAAGCGCAGTAAATTCACGAGCTGTGTCTATTATTAGGTACAGTGCGGGAATTCTGAGATGGAATGTTGCTGAACAAAAAGAAATGGATAGGAAGACTAGGAAGCTATTGACTATCTACAACATGTTCCACAAGAGGAGTGATGTCGATAGACTCTACCTAAGGAGATCTGAGGGTGGAAGAGGTCTTATCAGCATAGAGGACTGTGTTCAGATGGAGAAAAACAACCTATACAAATACGTGACCTATAGTAAGGAGCCAATGCTCAGAACTGTACTGAAGGAGGGGACAGTAGGCCAGGGGATGTCCAAGGAGGAAATAACATCAAGGAGGAAGAGCAGCCTTAAGGGAAAATCCCTTCATAGTACCTTCTTTGAGAAAACTGAATTTAGAGATCCACAGACATGGAACTGGTTGAGAAGAGGAGACCTCAAAAAGGCTACAGAAGGAATGCTAATGGCTGCGCAGGAGCAGGCCCTCAAAACGAAGTGGTTGAAGCACCATATCTATAAGGAGGAGGCTAGCCCACTGTGCAGGATCTGTGGAGAGAGAGAGGAGACTGTGGCTCACATTGTGTCCGAGTGTAAACACCTAGCCCAGACCCACTATAAGGGCTGGAGACACGATGTGATGGGCAGGGTGATCCACTGGCACCTGTGCAAAGTAAACAATCTACCACATTCTGAGAAATGGTATGAGCATAGGCCAGAGGCGGTGATGGAGAACAGTCAGGTGAAGGTGCTGTGGGATTTTAGGATACAGACGGACAAAAAACTGGAACACAATAGACCTGACCTGGTGGTTATGGACAAAGAAAAAAGATCGTGCCTGATTGTGGATGTGGCCTGCCCGTTCGACACGAGAGTGCAAGAGAAGGAGAGGGAGAAAATTAACCGATACCAGGACCTAAAGTGGGAGGTGAAAAGGATTTGGAACTGCCATGAAGTCAAAGTGATCCCGATTGTCATAGGCGCACTGGGGACTATCTCCAAAGGTTTCCAGGGATGGTTAAAGAAAATCGGCCCCTTCACGCTTTTTGGAACGCTTTAAAAGGCATGCTTGCTTGGAACAGCAAGAACCCTCCGATACGTCCTGAATATCTGAGGCTGCAGGTAGTGGCTTGATATTCAATCCAACGGACTTTCCAGTTAACCAACATCAATGACTGAGATTCAAGGAATAACAATAACAATAATAATAATAATAATAATAATAATACGGGAAGAAGACGCACGAGGTGACGGAGGTCATGAAATCGCTCCCGTAAGTTTTGAATTTTTAACATATTTAAATCATTTGTGAAATAACAACTCTTAGTACAAATGCTACGTAAAGCACCCGGCTTGAGCCCCAAAAAAATTCGGACCCAAAATATATTGTTATAAGGCTCAAATATTCAAATATTCAACTTTGTATTGTACACTGTATATCCCAAAAAAAAATAAAATGGCTATAAATGGAAGAAGAAGAACCCCCCCCCCCTCCTCTCCTCTGGCTACACTATATAGGACAGCGAAACTCACCAACACCAGAAACTAGATACACCACCCACCCCATCATCTGTGTACACTAAACACAACAGCATTTTCACCTTCACCGCCACCGCTCACTACGGCCATCATTACCACCACTATCCCATCACCGCCGCCACCACCCCTTGACTCCTTCACTGCTGCTGCCACCGCTACAGCACCATCACTACAGTAATACGGTCGCATCACCGCCACCACTGCCTCGGTATCGACATCACCACCACCACTGTCTCAGTATCGCCAACGCCGCCAGTCTCTGCTGGCTGCCACTTCCACATTATAGAATTCCTACTACTAACAAAGAGGAAGGCATCAAAATATATAGATAGACTCAAAAGAAAAAAGAAAAAACAAACAACAAAAGCAGCACAGCAACAACAGCAAAAAACGAGAAAAACAAACAGAGAAAAACAAAAACAAAAAAAGAAACCCCAAAAACGTAAAGAAAATAAGAATGAAGAGAGAAGCAGGCGGACGGACAGAGAAGAGGGGGGAAAAAGTAAAACTTAAAAAACAAAAACTAAGTCAGACATTCGAATACTACATTACAATGAAACTTATGCTTATTCATTTTTGGGGCCCTTTCTGCCCGTGTGTTTGTTTGTTTATGTGTGTCCGTATACAGCGTGGTGATAATGCCACACAAGGGCCAAGTGGGATGGCGGATCCACAGATGGCTATGTAAACATACATTCGCCAATCCTCGATAAGAGTGTTTAAATATCGAACATAAACAGTTCGAATAACGGTGAAATGGAGACTAGAACGTCATGTGACAGACTCTCACCCAACAGGTGCCCCCTGGCTCAGCAGCAGGAACCTGACTGTCAACCAAATACTGCTGATGTTGGAGGAAGAAGAAGAAGGAAAGGGGCCAGAACCAACTGGACGAAAGAATTGAATAGAACTGTTATGCAATGCTACCTGAAAAGTAACCCCAAGGAGAGGGGCTACAGGAGACGGATGCATAACATCTGGAACGAGATTGGTTTATTTAAATTAGATGAACAAAAATTGGCCGGGCAGGCTCGGGTAATAAGAACTAATGGGTGGATAAGCGAGCTGGAACTGGAGGAACTGAGCAGAGAGAATGGCTTGGAGATGGCGGGTGTAGTATGCCAGACAAGCGAGCCGGCGGGAAATGAAGGTGAGGAGGTCCTGAGAACGGAGGAACCACCCGAAGCAGACAATGATCTGAATACTGAGATAAATAATACCTGGAACAGAGATACGGCCACTGAGGAGATGAATGCTGACGGGCTAGGACAAGATTCGGTTGACATCCTAAATTTAGTGGTAGATGAGTTGAACAATGATAGTGGGAGACCTATGAACCTAAGATTTCTAGACAGGAAAAAGTTAAAAGAAACAACAGCTAAGGTAAACAAAGTCATCCCATACCTTGAGGCGAGGAGTCTTCACCAGTGCAACAATATCCTCAAAGCAACAGCAAATACGGTGAGGAAACTACTTGGTATAAAAGCGAGAGGAAACAACAGACAAGAAAGAGCAGAGCCGTGGTGGAAGAAGCGACTGAGTGGGCAAATCGGGGAAATGAGAAATGACATAGGAAAGCTTGAGTCACTACTGAATGGGACACTAAAAAACATAGGCACTAAAAATAGACTGGAAATAAAATACAAAACTAGGAGTAAAAAGCTAAATATTATCATAGAGGAATTGAAGCAACGCATTGTAGCAAAGAGTGCCAAAATCAGGCGATACGAGAACAGAGTCAGTCAGTATAAACAGAACCGCATGTTCGACAACAACCAGAAGATGCTGTTTGGACAGCTTGAGGGGAAAGAAAGAGGCAACGACTTGATCCCTGGGGCGGAACAAGCTAAAACATTCTGGAGAGGAATATGGGAGCAGGATGTTAGACACAATGCCCAGGCAGGGTGGATTGAGACAATACAGAGGGAGATCGGTGAGCAGGCACAGCAACAGACTGATTTGAGTATCACAGTTGAAACTCTTAAGGGGCAAGCCAAAAAACTAACCAACTGGAAATCACCAGGCCCAGATGGTGTGCAGGGGTATTGGATTAAACATTTAACATCCCTCCACCCGAAGCTGACGGCCATGTTCAATGACTGCTTGGTGTCGGGTGAGGTGCCAGAGTGGTTGACAAAAGGTACTACAGTTCTGATAATGAAAGACCGAATCAAGGGTAATGATGTTACCAACTATAGACCTATCACATGTCTGCCCGTAATGTGGAAACTGTTGACGAGCATTGTGTCTGAGGAAATCTACCATCACCTCCACACAAACAACTTGTTGCCGGACGAACAGAAAGGATGCCGAAAGAAGTCACGTGGTACAAAGGACCAGTTGCTTATTGATAAGATGGTAATGGGGAATTGCAGGAGGAGACACACTGATCTTGCCATGGGATGGATAGACTACAGAAAGGCATTTGACATGGTGCCTCATTCCTGGATCACCAAAAGCCTGGAGATCTTCAGGGTGGCAGATAACATCAGACAGTTGCTGGGCAGGAGTATGGGGTCCTGGGAGACAGAGTTGACATCAACTGGAGTATCCTTGGGAAGCGTGAAGATCAAGAGAGGTATCTTCCAGGGAGATAGCCTGTCCCCTCTGTTGTTTGTCCTTGCCCTGATGCCCTTGACCATTATGCTGCGAAAAGTGAGAGCAGGATACAAGTTGGGAAGGGGAGAGCTTACCATCAATCACCTCCTCTTCATGGACGATCTTAAGCTCTTCGGGAAAAGTGAGAAGGAGTTGGATGTGCTTGTTGACACTGTCCGTATTTTCAGCAGTGATATATGTATGCAGTTTGGTATTGGTAAATGTGGAGTCATTGTGATGAGGAGGGGTAGGTTGAGCAGAAGTAACGGGATCCAGATACCAACAGGTGAGATGATAAAGGAAATTGACTCTGAGGAAGGATACAAGTATTTGGGCGTTCTGGAGGCTGATGGCATAAAGAACAAAAAAATGAAGGAATTGTTAAGAACTGAATACATTCGGTGAGTAAGGAGCGTATTGAAGTCACATCTGAACAGCAGAAATGCCATAAGCGCAGTAAATTCCCGAGCTGTGTCTATTATTAGGTACAGTGCGGGAATTCTGAGATGGAATGTTGCTGAACAAAAAGAAATGGATAGGAAGACTAGGAAGCTATTGACTATCTACAACATGTTCCACAAGAGGAGTGATGTCGATAGACTCTACCTAAGGAGATCTGAGGGTGGAAGAGGTCTTATCAGCATAGAGGACTGTGTTCAGATGGAGAAAAACAACCTATACAAATACGTGACCTATAGTAAGGAGCCAATGCTCAGAGCTGTACTGAAGGAGGGGACAGTAGGCCAGGGGATATCCAAGGAGGAAATAACATCAAGGAGGAAGAGCAGCCTTAAGGGAAAATCCCTTCATAGTACCTTCTTTGAGAAAACTGAATTTAGAGATCCACAGACATGGAACTGGTTGAGAAGAGGAGACCTCAAAAAGGCTACAGAAGGAATGCTAATGGCTGCGCAGGAGCAGGCCCTCAAAACGAAGTGGTTGAAGCACCATATCTACAAGGAGGAGGCTAGCCCACTGTGCAGGATCTGTGGAGAGAGAGAGGAGACTGTGGCTCACATCGTGTCCGAGTGTAAACACCTAGCCCAGACCCACTATAAGGGCTGGAGACACGATGTGATGGGCAGGGTGATCCACTGGCACCTGTGCAAAGTAAACAATCTACCACATTCTGAGAAATGGTATGAGCATAGGCCAGAGGCGGTGATGGAGAACAGTCAGGTGAAGGTGCTGTGGGATTTTAGGATACAGACGGACAAAAAACTGGAACACAATAGACCTGACCTGGTGGTTGTGGACAAAGAAAAAAGATCGTGCCTGATTGTGGATGTGGCCTGCCCGTTCGACACGAGAGTGCAAGAGAAGGAGAGGGAGAAAATTAACCGATACCAGGACCTAAAGTGGGAGGTGAAAAGGATTTGGAACTGCCATGAAGTCAAAGTGATCCCGATTGTCATAGGCGCACTGGGGACTATCTCCAAAGGTTTCCAGGGATGGTTAAAGAAAATCGGCCCCTTCACGCTTTTTGGAACGCTTCAAAAGGCATGCTTGCTTGGAACGGCAAGAACCCTCCGATACGTCCTGAATATCTGAGGCTGCAGGTAGTGGCTTGATATTCAATCCAACGGACTTTCCAGTTAACCAACATCAATGACTGAGATTCAAGGAATAACAATAACAATAATAATAATAATAATAATAATAATAATAATAATAATAATAATAATAATAATAATAATAATAATAATAATAATAATAATAATAATAATAATAATAATAAGAAGAAGAAGAAGAAGAAGAAGAAGAAGAAGAAGAAGAACAACAACAACAACAACAACAACAACTCTGCTTTGTTGATGTTTCTTGGGGGGTTTTGTTTTCTAGAAATACTTGGCTATTTTACACAGTAGCAGACCAAGCTATCCCTGGTATACAACAGAGTTTAATAGTTGACCAATAGGAATCGGCCTTACATCTCTCTCAACTCAATCCCCTGGATTTCATTCCTTATCAATTATTGGTGTAAGTCTAACGTGTTTGAAAGTACGAGTAATTTTAATGTGAACTAGCAGAATGACCCGGCGTTGCTCAGGATTTGCTCTAGGGTTCTTATATATTTGATATATATTTATCCTTATCGAGCCTCGTGAAATAAATACGTTTGTTTATATTTTGTTATTGTTGTGTATGCAAAAATATCTGTACACGAATATATAATTATATATATAACAGATTAAAGTTTAAACAAAGAATCGCTGCTTTCACCCTTAACGGGATCTTCTGAAACTAAAATCATCAATCTGTGAACGCAGAAGTAAATATTTCGAAAAACTTTACACTATATATATATATATATATATATATATATATATATTAATTCAAAATATTAACAAAATAGATAATCTTGTAATCAATTATATTTCATTATACATATTTCAGAGGTACTGAGTTAAGTTCAACAGTACGTCCTCATCAAATAAAATAAAATTATACATGACATACCCTGACATAGTAGATGGTTAAGATTCAGTCATGGTAGTACTCTGGAAAACCTTTTCTATTGAGTGCTTCCAATCTATTGTAAAACTCATTCTTTGATGTATTCATTGAACCTTGTTTAACTTTTAAATATATATATATATATTGTTATGCTTTGGGAGGGTCATGTTGCCAATAAGAAACACACGCACCAGTTACTTTCACTCAAATTTATTATAAATTAAATTTATAAATTTAGGAATTTATAAATTTCCGGTTGTTGGTTGGTTCCACAACCGGACGGTTGTTCATATATTGTCAAAGTTCTTTCGTCACACATTCTGTGACCTCTTCAGTGACTGGGGATTCTTTTCTTTCTTTTGTGCATCTCCTTTGTTCTGTCCTACGCCATCTTGTTTTTGTGTGCTTAGTTTGCGCATGTGTTACATCCGGGTGTCTGTGTGTGTTTATATTTGTTTATTTATTTGTTTATTTACATGTTACTGGTTGGTCGTGTGTGTGTGTTTTCATTTTGGCCTTAATTGTAAGTTGTGATGTTGCTATTCCATTCATGTTTTCTATTTAATTTTGGTTGGAGTTCATTTATTTTTATTGCCTCTGTCATTTGTCTAAACATTGCATCTTTTCTGTGTGTAGATTCTATTTTTAATTCTAGGTTCTCTAATTTACCCTTATGTTTTCTTTTAGCATGTTGGTGGAGTATTGATGATTCTTTACTATCTTGAAGTTCTCGCCAGTGTTCATTTATCCGTTCTCCTATACTACGAGCTGTCTCACCTATGTACACTATATTCTTATCTCTACATTGTCCTTCAGTACATCTTATGCTATATACTACATTTCTAGTTTTACAGTTAATATGGGGGCTTAGTTTACAGATTATACATTTCTTATCTATACAGAGAGGTCTTTGAAAAGGGTATGTATTGCTAATAAGTGTTTTTATGGAGGTACCTGGTCTTTCTACTATCTTAATATTGAGTTTATGTTTATTTAGGGCCCTTCTAAATTTGTAAGCTAATTCACCTCTAGGGGTTGTATTGATGAACATTACACTGGTATTTATTGCTATCATACCATGAGTTTATTCTATTAACCTTATTCCTAGTTCTTTCTATTCTATTCCAAAATTTGCTCCTATACAAGGGGCAGGTCCCATTTGTATCATTATTTACCATTTTTTCCCATTTGGTTCTGGCTCCTCTATACACTCTGATTTTATCTCTCTGATTGTAACCAGAGAACTGCATACGGTGGATGAAGTGTTGTATGTGTCTCTCTAGTTCTTTGGGGCTGCACATGCGGGACACATTTCTCATCACCCGTACCAAATCCGCAATCAGCATGTTGATTTTGGTATGGTCCGAAAAAGCCGAGTTTCGGTGGATCAGGTATTTGGAAGTCATGGGTTTGGCATAATGGGAATGGAGGATTTGTTTTTTGTTATTAATGGTTTCTAACCAGAGCTCTGTGTCTAGTACAGGTAATCGATGGTTGGGGTGTTTGCTTGGGTAGTCTATAGTAACTCTAATACTCTGGTGGATGGAGTTAGCTATTTGCTGGATGCTTTCCATGGTGTTTCTCTCTAATTCCTGACTGTTGTCTATGGGGTGTGTGTGGTGGGGGGGGGAGTACTACGATGTTTATATCATCAACGTAGCGGGAGTACATTATCAGGGTTGAGGGGTCTTCTAATTGTTCTTTAAGTTTAAGTTTAAGTCTATTGTCCCACCATACCATGAATAGGTTAGCTATGTCACCTGCAATGCTAACACCAATGGTTGCTCCCTCCTCTTGGGCATATGTTTTTTCATTAAATTTGAACATATGTTCCTTAAGGGTTAATTTTATACTGGCCCCCACCGCATGTGCAATCATTTTCTTTAGTTCATCGTGGTTTTCGGGGTCCGTATGGCTCTGGTCCACGCTTTCCATCTATCTGTGTGGGTTTTCTTGGCCATTGAGGTAATGGTAGGTGGTCTGCCTCTTGCTGGTCTTGTAGGGCACAGGTTGCTAAGGTCATATGTATCTAGATAATCATTACTATAGATAAGTTTAAGTAGGAGTCCCAGCTCACTGGTATCAATCCCACGGAATTCAACATTGCTTTCACTGATCATTTCTACGCATTTCTCCACAGCAAAATCCACGTCAATGGATGGATATAGGGGCACAACATCCATACTACCTATTATACAGTTTGTTAGGTCCCTAGATCGGTTACTTTCGCTGATTCTGCTGAGGAGGTCCTCCGTGCTGTCACATACATCTGGGAACATTTCAATGATGGGTCGTATGATCAGGGAGAGGAAGTAGGAAAGTCTGTAGTTACTAGCAATGTTAGCTCCACAGACTGGCCGTGTTGGTGGTCCTGTGACAGGGTCACTGCTCGTTTTATGGTCTTTTCGAAGCCCATACAACGCTGGCACGTCATTGTTCCAGGCCTGGAAGTTGTTGGCAGTCCTTTTGTTGGGCTGCATTATGTTTGTCCACATCATCATATGGGCATTGATGGTTTTCTCCCTATCCTCATGCTCTTGTGCTGTTACTTCTCTTGTGTTAGTGATGTGGGGTTGCATTGCCTGGATGTAGCTTGATAGACTGTCAACCGACATTCTGCCAGACTTGTCTGTTGGAAAGCATGCAATCTCTCCATTACGCGAGTGCTGCATGAGCTTACGCAAGCCATTTGCAGATTTTTCTCCCAGTTGCTGGGCATCCATTATATTTTGCTTCTTGCTATACTGTTCTATAATATTTCTAAGTTTAGATCTATCTATACTAACTTGTGGTTCTGTTTGTTCATCGACCTGCGACAGCAATTGCGTGCGTTTGTTAAAAGCTAAAGTCGCGGCGTGGACTCGTCGTAGGTCGAAGGACATATAAGAAGGATTATAAAAAGTAGAGTTCCAGGCTGCTGCTTTATGTGTACTATTTCTATTGTTATTGTTAGTTGTGTTGTTTCTATTTCTATTTCCACTAACAGCAGAAACGAAATATATATATATATATATATATATATATATATATATATATATATATATATATATGGAAAGTTATATTTAAATTGTTGGGTTAACAACGAGTAAATATTTATAACTGATATAAAAGCACTCAACAAGTATTTGGAGTATATTTATGATATTAAATAAATGGAAACTATATTTATAAAACCATATTTATTTCATTATATATATTTCAGGGATATCATATTAACAATATGTTATGTCTTCATCAGACAAAATACAATATAAACAGTCTTATAAATAAATAGATATGACATACCTTTCAATCGACTTGCATTTGGGAAGTTGATTTGGCAGTAAAAAATATTGTGGACAGTTGTAAAAAGAAAGAGAGAAAGAAAGAAAGAAAGAAAAACGAAGAAAAAGAAGAAATGCATGTGACTAAATAGAGAGATATAGAAAGCTTTGAAAGGCTGATCTTTTGTGGCCGATTTGCGTGCCATACTATGTTTTATTTTTTTATTATTTTTTAATATTTTGTAATATTTTTATTTTTAATATTAAATGTTTTAGTTTTCTGTTTATTTATTTATTTTCTTGTCTCTGATATTTTATTTTTATTTTTATTTTTATTAATATATTGAAATCTGTTCTCTATTTCTGCTTGATCGACAATCATGTAGAGTAAAGACAAGAATAGTATTGTTAAAATTAATATAGACTCTATATATATGTGTATATATACACACATATATTATACTTGAATTTTTATAGCACAATGAGAATGTTTTCGTGTGAATTGGGAGTTTGTTTATAATTATGATATAAACATATGAATTTTTAAAAACTAGACATAAGATCATTACTTTTCACACATTATAGATACATGTTTCATTCATGAATACTGATATTTACATTATAATGCCTGTTTTATACGAACTAATATTTTCTACATGATGAAACAAAGCGTTTTTTAAATTCTGCCTCGTTTATGTCTGGTTATTTTTCATTTTCTCTTTTTCATTTTCTCTTTTTTCTCTCTATATAACGGCTATTTTCTCTCTTAACTACATACATCTCTCTTTACATTAATACTAGAGCTAAATAAATAAATAAATAAATAAATAAATGTATCAACTGATACTCAACTACCTAGTTTCTCTATCTATCTCTATCTATCTCTTTCTTTTTTTCCTCTCTCTATATATCTCTCTCTGTTCCTTTACATGAAGTTCTTCTCTTTATCTATCTTTCTATATCTCTCTATTTAGTCACATGCATTTCTTCTTTTTCTTCGTTTTTCTTTCTTTCTTTCTTTCTCTCTTTCTTTTTACAACTGTCCACAATATTTTTTACTGCCAAATCAACTTCCCAAATGCAAGTCGATTGAAAGGTATGTCATATCTATTTATTTATAAGACTGTTTATATTGTATTTTGTCTGATGAAGGCATAACATATTGTTAATATGATATCCCTGAAATATATATAATGAAATAAATATGGTTTTATAAATATAGTTTCCATTTATTTAATATCATATATATATATATATATATATATATATATATATATATATATATATATATATATATATATATATATATATATATATATATATATATATACACTATATATATACATATATATACACACACACACCGCGTCATAATGTCGTAATGCAGACAGCCAGACATGCAGATAGATAGTATAGGGGCGCGACGTTATAGCTATGTATCTATCTAAAAAGAAAGACTAAGAATTATAGAGATCGCTAAATCACCTAATGCCGTCCCTAGGGCATTGAACATTTGAAATATATTTTGCTCAAAACACTCACAGGACCATAAGTATTACATGTGTAAAGTTTGAAAACAATCGGTTGGGTGTTTCTCGAGTTTTAGGGAGTCAGACAGACAGACATTCTCTGTTTTAGATATATAGATTATCTGTATGTCTATCTGAGAATGTCTATCTGTCTGTCCGTTTGTCTGTCAGCTCCCTAAAACTCGAGAACCACCCAACTGATTGTTTTCAAACGTTACACATGTAATACTTATGGTCCTGTGAGTGTTTTGAGCAAAGAATATTTCAAATTCTCAATGCCCTGACAAAGACTAGGGGTCCTTCACTCTCACTGGTTTAACTGCGCAATCGGGTATCCAGCCCGACTATTTCTATGTCCCCACACATATGCACACACATGCACCCATGTATATACATATATACGCATGCATACATGTATATACATATTTGCACATACACACAGACATATATAGACACACATACATACACATATATACATACATACATTGATACATACATACGCACATGCACATACATATACATACACATACATACGCATACATACACACATAGACACACACACACCATACACACACACACATACACATACACACACCGACACACACACACTCATACAAACACACACACATTCTCTCTCTCTGTCACTGTTTCACACACGCACGCACACACTCTGTTTCTCTCACTCAATGATACACACACACAGACTCCCCCTCTCTCTCTCTCCCTATCTCTCTCTCTCTCTCTCTCTCTCTCTCTCTCTTTCACTCATCCTCCACATACATATATACAAACAGATACACATACTTTCTCTCTCTCCCCTCTCTCTCTATCTAAACCCCACCCCACGCACACACGTATACACAGACATACACACACAGACCCTCTCTCTCTCTCTCCCTCTATGTCTCAGCTCCCCACACATATATATAAATACACTCACACATGGATAGATAGATATATATAAATACACACACACATAAATATATATATATATATATATATAAATACACACACACACACATATATATATATATACGCACACACATAGATAGATATATGTATATAAATACACACACCCATAGATATATAGATATATATATAAATACTCACATAGATATATATAATTAGGTTTATGAAGTAAACTTGAAGCAGAAGATCTGTTCTATGCAACCATCCAACTTTCTATATCGTTGAAAGTAAGATAAAGAACATTAACTTTACATATCTTCTTTTCAAAACCGACTGGGAATTAAATTCGGCCATTTTTGTTTATACATCAATTTACTGGATAAAATCCTCGAGAGTGATAAAAGCATGTCTATGGCCTGAAAAACCGCAAACATATGAAAGTATTTTCTTTTACGGCCAGCAGCGATTAGCTAACAAGACTTTTAGAATTGTATGGCGTGTTGTTGTCAAATTCTGTTTGAATTCTTAAGTAGTAGAATTCGCAAATAACTCCGTATATACTAGAACATTTATATTGATGAGTGTGTATGTGTGTATGTATGTATGTATATATGTATGTGTGTATGTATGTAAGTATGTATGTAAGTAAGTATATATGTATGTATATACTTCTGGTTTTATAATTTCAAAAATGTTTGCCGAGTCGGTTTCTAACATAGACACAAGACTCTCTCATTGGAATTTACACAACATCAACTAGGTAGATATGTATGTATGTCTGCATCTGTAGATATGGATGTTATTGTATGTGTGGATGTGGATGTTTTGAGTTGTATGTGTGCATGTGTATATGCTTTGTATCGGTAAATGTGTAACACTCTTTTCCGTCAGAAGCTCAAATATAAAGCTACCTGGTATCACGCAACATCCAAGCATGGACACATGATTGATTTCATCATCACTCCTGAACGAGATATAAGTGATGAGTGTACAGTGCGTGTGATGCGTAGTGCAGAATGTGGCACTGACCACAAATTAGTGTGAGGAACGTTCAAGATGATTATCTGCAAAAGAATTCCTATGTGTGGAATGAAAGCACCGAAACACATTGATGCCACCAAACTGAGGCAAGCAGATGTATGTGCAACCCTAACTGAAAGATTTTTTTATCTTGATTTTGATGGCACCTGGGCAAACTTTAGAGATCAAGTTTACTCAGAGGAAGCTCAGGTACTTGGCTTCAGAACCAAGAAACACCAGGACTGGTTCGATGACAACAATTCTAATATCAATCAGCTACTGAAAACCAAGCACACTCTCTATGAAAAGCTCCTGAATCAGAATCCTGTAGCAAAACCAGCTCTCAGGAAAGCATACAAAGATCACAAGGCAACACTGCAACATGCGCAGGATGCAAAATAAGTGGTGGAGTAATATTTCTTCAGAAATCCAACAGGCTTTAAACACCAAAGATTCGAAGTCTTTTTACTCATTGATACGCCAAGTCTTCGGCACACCAACATCCCCAGTAACTCCTCTGAGATCTAAGGACGATGCCAATATCATCATCAAAGATCCATCAAAAACTTTTCAGTTTGGGAGGAATATTTTACTGATCTGTTTGCGGTTAATTTTAGAGTGATAGAGGATCTTCCTCAATATGAAACAGTCCACAGTATAGATCAACTTCCCTCTGCTGATGAAATAACGTTGGCGGTCAAGTAGGTTAACTCTGTCAAGGCACCAGGTCCAGATGGTATCCCAGTAGAACTGCTGAAAGTCGGCAGTGATAATGTAACAGAAGCAATAACAACTTCATCACTGATTGCTGGAATGGGACCCAGGTTCCGCAAGACTGGATCAAAGGCAAAGGTGAAAAAAAGATACGTGGAAACTACCGTGGCATCACTTTGTTGGAAGCTGTTGGCAAGGTTCTCGCAAGACTTTTGCTCATCAGACTGGATGAGGATATCTGTCATGTAGCTATCTCAGAATCACAGAGTGGTTTTATAAGAGGAAGGGGAACAGTTGACATGATTTCCTCTGTAAGACAAATACAAGAAAACTGCATTGAGGAGTGCGTCTCCCTATATCAAGTCTTTGTCGACCTAACGAAGACCTTTGACACAGTTAACAGAGATATATTCTGGAAAATACTTGGAAAAGTAGGATGTCAACCCAAGTTTGTGAGTATGCTAAAGTAGCTGATTAAAAATATGAAAGCTTGGGTTACTTTCAATTGTCAGCTATCTGGGGAAATCTCAATTGAATATGGAGTAAAGAAAGGTGATATTCCTGCTCCTACGCTTTTCTCCATCTTCTTTGCTGCCTTGCTCACACATTCTTTCCTTGATTGTGACAGGGGCTCTCTTACGGTTCAGAACCACTAGAAAGTGTTTTAACTTAAGAAGGTTTAATGCCACGACAAAATATTTTCAAGCTCTGATCAGAGACCTTTTTTACGCTGACGACGCTGATTTCCTAGCACACACAGAAGCTGACATGCAACACATTATGGACGTTTTCTCATCCTCGTGTACAGCATTTAGGCTTACAATCAGCCTTAAAAAGACGAAGTGATGTTTACCCCCTGCTCCTCGAGAACCATATACTTAACCCAATATCATGGTTGATGGAACCAGGTTGGGAGTAGTAGATAAATTCCCTTTCTTGACAGAAACTTTTTAATGCTTTGCCTTACGAAAAATGCTTCTGTATCTAAAGGACGTGACCTCTGTACCTCAGAAATTCTACATATCATTTATAATAGGCAATTAATTATTAATATACCATCTGAAATCTTTAGTTCTTATCTTCACAGGTTTTCGAAAACGTTTCATAGAGTTTTTAGTTAAAATTAATAATAGAAAAATAAATAAAAAATATTTCTTTATTTAAAATTTTTAAGCGATTTCATTATCTTTAGATTAAGACGAATAGACAAATTAAGTAAACTAATATTTTTTCATTATAACTTTTTCATCTACCTTATCTTTAGTTAGCGTATAACTAAATTAAATTAATATATATTTAATATATATTGATAAACTAGGCTATAATACATACATCTTTTCTTATAATAATAGTTACACAAATAGCTAATATTTTCCTCTATTTGTATAACTACTTAAATGTAATTGTTGAAAGGCTACGGTAATTACATCTCTTCTTTTGAACTAATTAATTTATCTCATAGCATTATAACCATATAAGTTATATAAAAAAGCTATACGAATTGTTAAATATTTTCCCACTTATATAATACCAATTTAAATTATACATAAATATAGATAATTTACCTTTGATTTTTGTAATCCTAATTTTTCTCCTTCATTATATAGTTACAATATAACCTTAGCTTCCTCGAATATTTGTTTTCTTTGGTATAATATATATATATACTTTAGTATAATATCTACAAGCCGTGTATAATTTTAATCAGTTTTTCCGATGATTTGATTAAGCATGCATTGTATTTAAAATTGAGACACAACTTCATGTGATTAACAATTTTTAGACAACTTAATCAATGAAACAATTGTTGATACTGTAAATAAAACCCTTTTTGTACTGTTGACCATGTTATTCTTCACTCTTTCACTCTTATTACTCCAAGATTAATCTGCATAGGAATTCCCGAACTCGCTAACTCGCTACCTAAGGAAACCTCTTGTTGAGTCAAACAACACCGTACGCTAAATCTATCCACAATACGGAGTATTCACAACCTCTAACTGGATTACCTATAACGATAATTTGTTATCCCATATATATATATATATATATATATATATATAATTCGTTTTTTTATTTGTTTTGCGAGATTTCTTATCTGAAAGCGTGTGTTGAAACAGGTATTGTTATACTTTGGGAGGGTCATGCTGCCAAAATATAACAATATCTGTTTCAACACACGTTTTCAGATAAGAAATCTCGCGAAAAAAATACAAAAACGAATTACCGTAAGCTCTAGCCAAGCTAACAAGACACTGAAAGCCGACATGTTCTGTTGTCTAAAGAAATCAATAACAATTCGACAACTGCACTTCATAAAACAATGTGCCTCATCCAGATTTTACACCATCAATGTAAGAAAACTCCAACTAACCAAAAGACAAGCTGATAGATTCAAACACTGATTCTAAACACAAAAAGAAAATTTACATAGAATTAAGCCAACAAGAAAAATTAAAAGGTAACCTAATACAAGAAATGAGTAAAATCACTACACCAACAGAAAATCAAAATCGATAAACATTATACACGAAGAAGGAAAATACATCTTCCAGAAATACAAACATTTTAACAAGAAATTAACGGGACTCAAACAGATAAAACTAAAACGAGAAATTTCAGAAAGTAGAAAGAAATATCCAGATAGGCTTGATGGAATAAACATGGCGGACGTCCAATTAGCCAACAATGTCAACTGACAACAAAACAAATATATAAGCCAACAATACCGTTGATCAAGATGAACTGTCCATGCCTCAGTTAACACCTAATTATGTCACATACAGTAAGGTAGATATGATTGAATGCTTATCTCACTACCGTTGATCTTGATGAACTCTATACTACAGTTACCACCTAAATATGTCACATATAGTGAGGTACTACCCTTGATCCTGATGAACTGTCTATACCACAGTTACCACCTAAATATGTCACATATAGTGAGGTACTACCGTTGATCCTGATGAACTGTCTATACCACAGTTACCACCTAAATATGTCACATATAGTGAGGTACTACCGTTGATCCTGATGAACTGTCTATACCACAGTTACCACCTAAATATGTCACATATAGTGAGGTACTACCGTTGATCCTGATGAACTCTATACTACAGTAACCACCTAAATATGTCACATATAGTGAGGTACTACCGTTGATCTTGATGGACTGTTATACCACAGTTACCACCTAAATATGTCATATATAGTGAGGTACTACCGTTGATCCTGATGAACTGTCTATACCACAGTTACCACCTAAATATGTCATATATAGTGAGGTACTACCGTTGATCCTGATGAACTCTATACCACAGTTACCACCTAAATATGTCACATATAGTGAGGTACTACCGTTGATCCTGATGAACTCTATACCACAGTTACCACCTAAATATGTCACATATAGTGAGGTACTACCGTTGATCCTGATGGACTGTCTATACCACAGTTACCACCTAAATATGTCATATATAGTGAGGTACTACCGTTGATCCTGATGAACTGTCTATACCACAGTTACCACCTAAATATGTCACATATAGTGAGGTACTACCGTTGATCTTGATGAACTGTCTATACCACAGTTACCACCTAAATATGTCACATATAGTGAGGTACTACCGTTGATCCTGATGAACTCTATACCACAGTTACCACCTAAATATGTCACATATAGTGAGGTACTACCGTTGATCTTGATTAGCTCTATACCACAGTTACCACCTAAATATGTCACATATAGTGAGGTACTACCGTTGATCTTGATTAGCTCTATACCACAGTTACCACTTAAATATGTCACATAGAGTGAGGTACTACCGTTGATCCTGATGAACTCTATACTACAGTTACCACCTAAATATGTCACATATAGTGAGGTACTACCGTTGATCCTGATGAACTGTCTATACCACAGTTACCACCTAAATATGTCACATAGAGTGAGGTACTACCGTTGATCCTGATGAACTCTATACCACAGTTGCCACCTAAATATGCCACATATAGTGAGGTACTACCGTTGATCCTGATGAACTGTCTATACTACAGTTACCACCTAAATATGTCACATATAGTGAGGTACTACCGTTGATCCTGATGAACTGTCTATACCACAGTTACCACCTAAATATGTCACATATAGTGAGGTACTACCGTTGAACCTGATGAACTGTCTATACCACAGTTACCACCTAAATATGTCACATATAGTGAGGTACTACCGTTGATCCTGATGAACTGTCTATATCACAGTTACCACCTAAATATGTCACATATAGTGAGGTACTACCGTTGATCCTGATGAACTCTATACCACAGTTACCACCTAAATATGTCACATATAGTGAGGTACTACCGTTGATCTTGATGAACTCTATACCACAGTTACCACCTAAATATGTCACATATAGTGAGGTACTACCGTTGATCTTGATGAACTGTCTATACCACAGTTACCACCTAAATATGTCACATATAGTGAGGTACTACCGTTGATCTTGATAAACTGTCTATATCACAGTAACCACCTAAATATGTCACATATAGTGAGGTACTACCGTTGATCCTGATGAACTGTCTATACTACAGTTACCACCTAAATATGTCACATATAGTGAGGTACTACCGTTGATCCTGATGAACTGTCTATACCACAGTTACCACCTAAATATGTCACATATAGTGAGGTACTACCGTTGAACCTGATGAACTGTCTATACCACAGTTACCACCTAAATATGTCACATATAGTGAGGTACTACCGTTGATCCTGATGAACTGTCTATATCACAGTTACCACCTAAATATGTCACATATAGTGAGGTACTACCGTTGATCCTGATGAACTCTATACCACAGTTACCACCTAAATATGTCACATATAGTGAGGTACTACCGTTGATCTTGATGAACTCTATACCACAGTTACCACCTAAATATGTCACATATAGTGAGGTACTACCGTTGATCCTGATGAACTCTATACCACAGTTACCACCTAAATATGTCACATATAGTGAGGTACTACCGTTGATCTTGATAAACTGTCTATACCACAGTTACCACCTAAATATGTCACATATAGTGAGGTACTACCGTTGATCTTGATAAACTGTCTATATCACAGTAACCACCTAAATATGTCACATATAGTGAGGTACTACCGTTGATCCTGATGAACTGTCTATACCACAGTTACCACCTAAATATGTCACATATAGTGAGGTACTACCGTTGATCATGATGGACTGTCTATACCACAGTTACCACCTAAATATGTCACATATAGTGAGGTACTACCGTTGATCTTGATGAACTGTCTATACCACAGTTACCACCTAAATATGTCACATATAGTGAGGTACTACCGTCGATCTTGATAAACTGTCTATATCACAGTAACCACCTAAATATGTCACATATAGTGAGGTACTACCGTTGATCCTGATGAACTGTCTATACCACAGTTACCACCTAAATATGTCACATATAGTGAGGTACTACCGTTGATCATGATGGACTGTCTATACCACAGTTACCACCTAAATATGTCACATATAGTGAGGTACTACCGTTGATCTTGATGAACTCTATACCACAGTTACCACCTAAATATGTCACATATAGTGAGGTACTACCGTTGATCCTGATGAACTGTCTATACCACAGTTACCACCTAAATATGTCACATATAGTGAGGTACTACCGTTGATCCTGATGAACTGTCTATACCACAGTTACCACCTAAATATGTCACATATAGTGAGGTACTACCCTTGATCCTGATGAAATCTATACCACAGTTACCACCTAAATATGTCACATATAGTGAGGTACTACAGTTGATCCTGATGAACTGTCTATATCACAGTTAACACCTAAATATGTCACATATAGTGAGGTACTACCGTTGATCCTGATGAACTCTATACCACAGGTACCACCTAAATATGTCACATATAGTGAGGTACTACCGTTGATCCTGATGAACTCTATACCACAGTTACCACCTAAATATGTCACATACAGTGAGGTACTAACGTTGATCATGAAGAATTTTATACCACAATTACCACCTAAATATGTCACATATAGTGAGGTACTACCGTTGATCCTGATGAACTCTATACCACAGTTACCACCTAAATATGTCACATATAGTGAGGTACTACCGTTGATCTTGATTAGCTCTATATCACAGTTACCACCTAAATATGTCACATATAGTGAGGTACTACCGTTGATCCTGATGAACTCTATATCACAGTTACCACCTAAATATGTCACATATAGTGAGGTACTACCGTTGATCCTGATGAACTCTATATCACAGTTACCACCTAAATATGTCACATATAGTGAGGTACTACCGTTGATCCTGATGAACTGTCTATACCACAGTTACCACCTAAATATGTCACATATAGTGAGGTACTACCGTTGATCCTGATGAACTGTCTATACCACAGTTACCACCTAAATATGTCACATATAGTGAGGTACTACCGTTGATCTTGATTAGCTCTATATCACAGTTACCACCTAAATATGTCACATATAGTGAGGTACTACCGTTGATCCTGATGAACTCTATACTACAGTTATCACCTAAATATGTCACATATAGTGAGGTACTACCGTTGATCCTGATGAACTCTATACCACAGTTACCACCTAAATATGTCACATATAGTGAGGTACTACCGTTGATCTTGATTAGCTCTATATCACAGTTACCACCTAAATATGTCACATAGAGTGAGGTACTACCGTTGATCCTGATGAACTCTATACTACAGTTACCACATAAATATGTCACATATAGTGAGGTACTACCGTTGATCCTGATGAACTCTATACCACAGTTACCACCTCAATATGTCACATATAGTGAGGTACTACCGTTGATCCTGATGAACTGTCTATACCACAGTTACCACCTAAATATGTCATATATAGTGAGGTACTACCGTTGATCCTGATGAACTGTCTATACCACAGTTACCACCTAAATATGTCACATATAGTGAGGTACTACCGTTGAACCTGATGAACTGTCTATACCACAGTTACCACCTAAATATGTCACATATAGTGAGGTACTACCGTTGATCCTGATGAACTCTATACCACAGTTACCACCTAAATATGTCACATAGAGTGAGGTACTACCGTTGATCATGATGGACTGTCTATAGCACAGTTGCCACCTAAATATGTCACATATAGTGAGGTACTACCGTTGATCCTGATGAACTGTCTATATCACAGTTACCACCTAAATATGTCACATATAGTGAGGTACTACCGTTGATCCTGATGAACTCTATACTACAGTTACCACCTAAATATGTCACATATAGTGAGGTACTACCGTTGATCCTGATGAACTCTATACCACAGTTACCACCTAAATATATCACATATAGTGAGGTACTACCGTTGATCCTGATGAACTCTATACCACAGTTACCACCTAAATATGTCACATATAGTGAGGTACTACCGTTGATCCTGATGGACTGTCTATACCACAGTTACCACCTAAATATGTCACATATAGTGAGGTACTACCGTTGATCCTGATGAACTCTATACCACAGTTACCACCTAAATATGTCACATATAGTGAGGTACTACCATTGATCCTGATGAACTCTATACCACCGTAACCACCTCAATATGTCACATATAGTGAGGTACTACCGTTGATCCTGATGAACTGTCTATACCACAGTTACCACCTAAATATGTCACATATAGTGAGGTACTACCGTTGATCCTGATGAACTCTATACCACAGTTGCCACCTAAATATGTCACATATAGTGAGGTACTACCGTTGATCCTGATGAACTCTATATCCCAGTTACCACCTAAATATGTCACATATAGTGAGGTACTACCGTTGATCTTGATGAACTGTCTATACCACAGTTACCACCTAAATATGTCACATATAGTGAGGTACTACCGTTGATCCTGATGAACTCTATACCACAGTTACCACCTAAATATGTCACATATAGTGAGGTACTACCGTTGATCCTGATGAACTGTCTATACCACCGTAACCACCTCAATATGTCACATATAGTGAGGTACTACCGTTGATCCTGATGAACTGTCTATACCACCGTAACCACCTCAATATGTCACATATAGTGAGGTACTACCGTTGATCTTGATGAACTGTCTATACCACAGTTACCACCTAAATATGTCACATATAGTGAGGTACTACCGTTGATCCTGATGAACTCTATACCACAGTTGCCACCTAAATATGTCACATGTAGTGAGGTACTACCGTTGATCATGATGAACTGTCTATACCACAGTTACCACCTAAATATGTCACATATAGTGAGGTACTACCGTTGATCCTGATGAACTCTATACCACAGTTACCACCTAAATATGTCCCATATAGTGAGGTACTACCGTTGATCCTGATGAACTGTCTATACCACAGTTACCACCTAAATATGTCACATATAGTGAGGTACTACCGTTGATCCTGATGAACTCTATACCACAGTTACCACCTAAATATGTCACATATAGTGAGGTACTACCGTTGATCCTGATGAACTCTATACCTCAGTTGCCACCTAAATATGTCACATATAGTGAGGTACTACCGTTGATCCTGATGAACTGTCTATACCACAGTTACCACCTAAATATGTCACATATAGTGAGGTACTACCGTTGATCCTGATGAACTCTATACTACAGTAACCACCTAAATATGTCACATACAGTGAGGTACTACCGTTGATCCTGATGAACTCTATACCACAGTTGCCACCTAAATATGTCACATGTAGTGAGGTACTACCGTTGATCCTGATGAACTCTATACCACAGTTGCCACCTAAATATGTCACATATAGTGAGGTACTACCGTTGATCTTGATGAACTGTCTATACCACAGTAACCACCTAAATATGTCACATATAGTGAGGTACTACCGTTGATCCTGATTAGCTCTATATCACAGTTACCACCTAAATATGTCACATATAGTGAGGTACTACCGTTGATCCTGATGAACTCTATATCACAGTTACCACCTAAATATGTCACATATAGTGAGGTACTACAGTTGATCTTGATGAACTGTCTATACCACAGTTACCACCTAAATATGTCACATATAGTGAGGTACTACCGTTGATCTTGATGAACTGTCTATACCACAGTTACCACCTAAATATGTCACATATAGTGAGGTACTACCGTTGATCCTGATGAACTGTCTATACCACAGTTACCACCTAAATATGTCACATATAGTTAGGTACTACCGTTGATCCTGATGGACTGTCTATACCACAGTTACCACCTAAATATGTCACATATAGTGAGGTACTAACGTTGATCTTGATGAACTGTCTATACCACAGTTACCACCTAAATATGTCACATAGAGTGAGGTACTACCGTTGATCCTGATGAACTCTATATCACAGTTACCACCTAAATATGTCACATATAGTGAGGTACTACCGTTGATCTTGATGAACTGTCTATACCACAGTTACCACCTAAATATGTCACATATAGTGAGGTACTACCATTGATCCTGATGAACTCTATACCACCGTAACCACCTAAATATGTCACATATAGTGAGGTACTACCGTTGATCCTGATGAACTGTCTATACCACAGTTACCACCTAAATATGTCACATATAGTGAGGTACTACCGTTGATCCTGATGAACTCTATACCACAGTTACCACCTAAATATGTCACATATAGTGAGGTACTAACGTTGATCTTGATGAACTGTCTATACCACAGTTACCACCTAAATATGTCATATATAGTGAGGTACTACCGTTGATCCTGATGAACTGTCTATACCACAGTTACCACCTAAATATGTCACATATAGTGAGGTACTACCGTTGATCCTGATGAACTGTCTATATCACAGTTACCACCTAAATATGTCACATATAGTGAGGTACTACCGTTGAACCTGATGAACTGTCTATACCACAGTTACCACCTAAATATGTCACATATAGTGAGGTACTACCGTTGATCTTGATGTACTGTCTATACCACAGTTACCACCTAAATATGTCACATATAGTGAGGTACTACCGTTGATCTTGATGGACTGTCTATACCATAGTTACCACCTAAATATGTCACATATAGTGAGGTACTACCGTTGATCCTGATGAACTCTATACCACAGTTGCCACCTAAATATGTCACATATAGTGAGGTACTACCGTTGATCCTGATGAACTGTCTATACCACAGTTACCACCTAAATATGTCACATATAGTGAGGTACTACCGTTGATCTTGATGGACTGTCTATACCACAGTTACCACCTAAATATGTCACATATAGTGAGGTACTACCGTTGATCTTGATGGACTGTCTATACCACAGTTACCACCTAAATATGTCACATATAGTGAGGTACTACCATTGATCCTGATGAACTCTATACCACCGTAACCACCTCAATATGTCACATATAGTGAGGTACTACCGTTGATCCTGATGAACTGTCTATACCACAGTTACCACCTAAATATGTCACATATAGTGAGGTACTACCGTTGATCTTGATGGACTGTCTATACCACAGTTACCACCTAAATATGTCACATATAGTGAGGTACTACCATTGATCCTGATGAACTCTATACCACCGTAACCACCTCAATATGTCACATATAGTGAGGTACTACCGTTGATCCTGATGAACTGTCTATACCACAGTTACCACCTAAATATGTCACATATAGTGAGGTACTACCGTTGATCTTGATGGACTGTCTATACCACAGTTACCACCTAAATATGTCACATATAGTGAGGTACTACCATTTATCCTGATGAACTCTATACCACCGTAACCACCTCAATATGTCACATATAGTGAGGTACTACCGTTGATCCTGATGAACTGTCTATACCACAGTTACCACCTAAATATGTCATATATAGTGAGGTACTACCGTTGATCCTGATGAACTCTATACCACAGTTACCACCTAAATATGTCACATATAGTGAGGTACTACCGTTGATCCTGATGAACTCTATACCACAGTTACCACCTAAATATGTCACATATAGTGAGGTACTACCGTTGATCCTGATGAACTCTATACCACAGTTACCACCTAAATATGTCACATATAGTGAGGTACTACCGTTGATCTTGATGAACTGTCTATACCACAGTTACCACCTAAATATGTCACATATAGTGAGGTACTACCGTTAATCCTGATGAACTGTCTATACCACAGTTACCACCTAAATATGTCACATATAGTGAGGTACTACCGTTGATACTGATGAACTCTATACCACAGTTACCACCTAAATATGTCACATATAGTGAGGTACTACCGTTGATCCTGATGAACTCTATACCACAGTTACCACCTAAATATGTCACATATAGTGAGGTACTACCGTTGATCCTGATGGACTGTCTATACCACAGTTACCACCTAAATATGTCATATATAGTGAGGTACTACCGTTGATCCTGATGAACTGTCTATACCACAGTTACCACCTAAATATGTCACATATAGTGAGGTACTACCGTTGATCTTGATGAACTGTCTATACCACAGTTACCACCTAAACATGTCACATATAGTGAGGTACTACCGTTGATCTTGATGAACTGTCTATACTACAGTTACCACCTAAATATGTCACATATAGTGAGGTACTACCGTTGATCCTGATGAACTCTATACCACAGTTACCACCTAAATATGTCACATATAGTGAGGTACTACCGTTGATCTTGATTAGCTCTATACCACAGTTACCACCTAAATATGTCACATATAGTGAGGTACTACCGTTGATCTTGATTAGCTCTATACCACAGTTACCACCTAAATATGTCACATAGAGTGAGGTACTACCGTTGATCCTGATGAACTCTATACTACAGTTACCACCTAAATATGTCACATATAGTGAGGTACTACCGTTGATCCTGATGAACTGTCTATACCACAGTTACCACCTAAATATGTCACATAGAGTGAGGTACTACCGTTGATCCTGATGAACTCTATACCACAGTTGCCACCTAAATATGCCACATATAGTGAGGTACTACCGTTGCTCCTGATGAACTGTCTATACTACAGTTACCACCTAAATATGTCACATATAGTGAGGTACTACCGTTGATCCTGATGAACTGTCTATACCACAGTTACCACCTAAATATGTCACATATAGTGAGGTACTACCGTTGAACCTGATGAACTGTCTATACCACAGTTACCACCTAAATATGTCACATATAGTGAGGTACTACCGTTGATCCTGATGAACTGTCTATATCACAGTTACCACCTAAATATGTCACATATAGTGAGGTACTACCGTTGATCCTGATGAACTCTATACCACAGTTACCACCTAAATATGTCACATATAGTGAGGTACTAGCGTTGATCTTGATGAACTCTATACCACAGTTACCACCTAAATATGTCACATATAGTGAGGTACTACCGTTGATCCTGATGAACTCTATACCACAGTTACCACCTAAATATGTCACATATAGTGAGGTACTACCGTTGATCTTGATAAACTGTCTATACCACAGTTACCACCTAAATATGTCACATATAGTGAGGTACTACCGTTGATCTTGATAAACTGTCTATATCACAGTAACCACCTAAATATGTCACATATAGTGAGGTACTACCGTTGATCCTGATGAACTGTCTATACCACAGTTACCACCTAAATATGTCACATATAGTGAGGTACTACCGTTGATCATGATGGACTGTCTATACCACAGTTACCACCTAAATATGTCACATATAGTGAGGTACTACCGTTGATCTTGATGAACTGTCTATACCACAGTTACCACCTAAATATGTCACATATAGTGAGGTACTACCGTTGATCTTGATGAACTGTCTATACCACAGTTACCACCTAAATATGTCACATATAGTGAGGTACTACCGTTGATCTTGATGAACTCTATACCACAGTTACCACCTAAATATGTCACATATAGTGAGGTACTACCGTTGATCCTGATGAACTGTCTATACCACAGTTACCACCTAAATATGTCACATATAGTGAGGTACTACCGTTGATCCTGATGAACTGTCTATACCACAGTTACCACCTAAATATGTCACATATAGTGAGGTACTACAGTTGATCCTGATGAACTGTCTATATCACAGTTAACACCTAAATATGTCACATATAGTGAGGTACTACCGTTGATCCTGATGAACTCTATACCACAGGTACCACCTAAATATGTCACATATAGTGAGGTACTACCGTTGATCCTGATGAACTCTATACCACAGTTACCACCTAAATATGTCACATAGAGTGAGGTACTAACGTTGATCATGAAGGATTTTATACCACAATTACCACCTAAATATGTCACATATAGTGAGGTACTACCGTTGATCCTGATGAACTCTATACCACAGTTACCACCTAAATATGTCACATATAGTGAGGTACTACCGTTGATCTTGATTAGCTCTATATCACAGTTACCACCTAAATATGTCACATATAGTGAGGTACTACCGTTGATCCTGATGAACTCTATATCACAGTTACCACCTAAATATGTCACATATAGTGAGGTACTACCGTTGATCCTGATGAACTGTCTATACCACAGTTACCACCTAAATATGTCACATATAGTGAGGTACTACCGTTGATCCTGATGAACTGTCTATACCACAGTTACCACCTAAATATGTCACATATAGTGAGGTACTACCGTTGATCTTGATTAGCTCTATATCACAGTTACCACCTAAATATGTCACATATAGTGAGGTACTACCGTTGATCCTGATGAACTCTATACCACAGTTACCACCTAAATATGTCACATATAGTGAGGTACTACCGTTGATCTTGATTAGCTCTATATCACAGTTACCACCTAAATATGTCACATAGAGTGAGGTACTACCGTTGATCCTGATGAACTCTATACTACAGTTACCACCTAAATATGTCACATATAGTGAGGTACTACCGTTGATCCTGATGAACTCTATACCACAGTTACCACCTCAATATGTCACATATAGTGAGGTACTACTGTTGATCCTGTTGAACTGTCTATACCACAGTTACCACCTAAATATGTCATATATAGTGAGGTACTACCGTTGATCCTGATGAACTGTCTATACCACAGTTACCACCTAAATATGTCACATATAGTGAGGTACTACCGTTGAACCTGATGAACTGTCTATACCACAGTTACCACCTAAATATGTCACATATAGTGAGGTACTACCGTTGATCCTGATGAACTCTATACCACAGTTACCACCTAAATATGTCACATAGAGTGAGGTACTACCGTTGATCTTGATGGACTGTCTATACCACAGTTGCCACCTAAATATGTCACATATAGTGAGGTACTACCGTTGATCCTGATGAACTGTCTATATCACAGTTACCACCTAAATATGTCACATATAGTGAGGTACTACCGTTGATCCTGATGAACTCTATACTACAGTTACCACCTAAATATGTCACATATAGTGAGGTACTACCGTTGATCCTGATGAACACTATACCACAGTTACCACCTAAATATATCACATATAGTGAGGTACTACCGTTGATCCTGATGAACTCTATACCACAGTTACCACCTAAATATGTCACATATAGTGAGGTACTACCGTTGATCTTGATGAACTGTCTATACCACAGTTACCACCTAAATATGTCACATATAGTGAGGTACTACCGTTGATCCTGATGAACTGTCTATACCACAGTTACCACCTAAATATGTCACATATAGTGAGGTACTACCGTTGATCCTGATGAACTGTCTATACCACAGTTACCACCTAAATATGTCACATATAGTGAGGTACTACCATTGATCCTGATGAACTCTATACCACCGTAACCACCTCAATATGTCACATATAGTGAGGTACTACCGTTGATCCTGATGAACTGTCTATACCACAGTTACCACCTAAATATGTCACATATAGTGAGGTACTACCGTTGATCCTGATGAACTCTATACCACAGTTGCCACCTAAATATGTCACATATAGTGAGGTACTACCGTTGATCCTGATGAACTCTATACCACAGTTACCACCTAAATATGTCACATATAGTGAGGTACTACCGTTGATCTTGATGAACTGTCTATACCACAGTTACCACCTAAATATGTCACATATAGTGAGGTACTACCGTTGATCCTGATGAACTGTCTATACCACAGTTACCACCTAAATATGTCACATATAGTGAGGTACTACCGTTGATCCTGATGAACTGTCTATACCACAGTTACCACCTAAATATGTCACATATAGTGAGGTACTACCGTTGATCCTGATGAACTCTATACCACAGTAACCACCTAAATATGTCACATATAGTGAGGTACTACCATTGATCCTGATGAACTGTCTATATGACAGTTACCAACTAAATATGTCACATATAGTGAGGTACTACCATTGATCCTGATGAACTCTATACCACAGTTACCACCTAAATATGTCACATATAGTGAGGTACTACCGTTGTTCCTGATGAACTCTATACCTCAGTTGCCACCTAAATATGTCACATATACTGAGGTACTACCGTTGATCCTGATGAACTCTATACCACAGTTACCACCTAAATATGTCACATATAGTGAGGTACTACCGTTGTTCCTGATGAACTCTATACCTCAGTTGCCACCTAAATATGTCACATATACTGAGGTACTACCGTTGATCCTGATGAACTCTATACCACAGTTACAACCTAAATATGTCATATATAGTGAGGTCCTACCGTTGATCCTGATGAACTCTATACCACAGTTACCACCTAAATATGTCACATATAGTGAGGTACTACCGTTGATCCTGATGAACTGTCTATACCACCGTAACCACCTCAATATGTCACATATAGTGAGGTACTACCGTTGATTCTGATGAACTGTCTATACCACCGTAACCACCTCAATATGTCACATATAGTGAGGTACTACCGTTGATCTTGATGAACTGTCTATACCACAGTTACCACCTAAATATGTCACATATAGTGAGGTACTACCGTTGATCCTGATGAACTCTATACCACAGTTGCCACCTAAATATGTCACATGTAGTGAGGTACTACCGTTGATCTTGATGAACTGTCTATACCACAGTTACCACCTAAATATGTCACATATAGTGAGGTACTACCGTTGAGCCTGATGAACTGTCTATACAACAGTTACCACCTAAATATGTCACATATAGTGAGGTACTACCGTTGATCCTGATGAACTGTCTATACCACAGTTACCACCTAAATATGTCACATATAGTGAGGTACTACCGTTGATCATGATGAACTGTCTATACCACAGTTACCACCTAAATATGTCACATATAGTGAGGTACTACCGTTGATCCTGATGAACTCTATACCACAGTTACCACCTAAATATGTCCCATATAGTGAGGTACTACCGTTGATCCTGATGAACTGTCTATACCACAGTTACCACCTAAATATGTCACATATAGTGAGGTACTACCGTTGATCCTGATGAACTCTATACCACAGTTACCACCTAAATATGTCACATATAGTGAGGTACTACCGTTGATCCTGATGAACTCTATACCTCAGTTGCCACCTAAATATGTCACATATAGTGAGGTACTGCCGTTGATCCTGATGAACTGTCTATACCACAGTTACCACCTAAATATGTCACATATAGTGAGGTACTACCGTTGATCCTGATGAACTCTATACTACAGTAACCACCTAAATATGTCACATAGAGTGAGGTACTACCGTTGATCCTGATGAACTCTATACCACAGTTGCCACCTAAATATGTCACATGTAGTGAGGTACTACCGTTGATCCTGATGAACTCTATACCACAGTTGCCACCTAAATATGTCACATATAGTGAGGTACTACCGTTGATCTTGATGAACTGTCTATACCACAGTAACCACCTAAATATGTCACATATAGTGAGGTACTACCGTTGATCCTGATTAGCTATATATCACAGTTACCACCTAAATATGTCACATATAGTGAGGTACTACCGTTGATCCTGATGAACTCTATATCACAGTTACCACCTAAATATGTCACATATAGTGAGGTACTACAGTTGATCTTGATGAACTGTCTATACCACAGTTACCACCTAAATATGTCACATATAGTGAGGTACTACCGTTGATCTTGATGAACTGTCTATACCACAGTTACCACCTAAATATGTCACATATAGTGAGGTACTACCGTTGATCCTGATGAACTGTCTATACCACAGTTACCACCTAAATATGTCACATATAGTTAGGTACTACCGTTGATCCTGATGGACTGTCTATACCACAGTTACCACCTAAATATGTCACATATAGTGAGGTACTAACGTTGATCCTGATGAACTATATACCACAGTTACCACCTAAATATGTCACATAGAGTGAGGTACTACCGTTGATCCTGATGAACTCTATATCACAGTTACCACCTAAATATGTCACATATAGTGAGGTACTACCGTTGATCTTGATGAACTGTCTATACCACAGTTACCACCTAAATATGTCACATATAGTGAGGTACTACCATTGATCCTGATGAACTCTATACCACCGTAACCACCTAAATATGTCACATATAGTGAGGTACTACCGTTGATCCTGATGAACTGTCTATACCACAGTTACCACCTAAATATGTCACATATAGTGAGGTACTACCGTTGATCCTGATGAACTCTATACCACAGTTACCACCTAAATATGTCACATATAGTGAGGTACTACCGTTGATCCTGATGAACTGTCTATATCACAGTTACCACCTAAATATGTCACATATAGTGAGGTACTACCGTTGAACCTGATGAACTGTCTATACCACAGTTACCACCTAAATATGTCACATATAGTGAGGTACTACCGTTGATCTTGATGTACTGTCTATACCACAGTTACCACCTAAATATGTCACATATAGTGAGGTACTACCGTTGATCTTGATGGACTGTCTATACCATAGTTACCACCTAAATATGTCACATATAGTGAGGTACTACCGTTGATCCTGATGAACTCTATACCACAGTTGCCACCTAAATATGTCACATATAGTGAGGTACTACCGTTGATCCTGATGAACTGTCTATACCACAGTTACCACCTAATTATGTCACATATAGTGAGGTACTACCGTTGATCTTGATGGACTGTCTATACCACAGTTACCACCTAAATATGTCACATATAGTGAGGTACTACCGTTGATCTTGATGGACTGTCTATACCACAGTTACCACCTAAATATGTCACATATAGTGAGGTACTACCATTGATCCTGATGAACTCTATACCACCGTAACCACCTCAATATGTCACATATAGTGAGGTACTACCGTTGATCCTGATGAACTGTCTATACCACAGTTACCACCTAAATATGTCACATATAGTGAGGTACTACCGTTGATCCTGATGAACTCTATACCACAGTTACCACCTAAATATGTCATATATAGTGAGGTACTACCGTTGATCCTGATGAACTCTATACCACAGTTACCACCTAAATATGTCACATATAGTGAGGTACTACCGTTGATCCTGATGAACTCTATACCACAGTTACCACCTAAATATGTCACATATAGTGAGGTACTACCTTTGATCCTGATGAACTCTATACCACAGTTACCACCTAAATATGTCACATATAGTGAGGTACTAACGTTGATCCTGATGAACTCTATACCACAGTTACCACCTAAATATGTCACATATAGTGAGGTACTACCGTTGATCCTGATGAACTCTATACCACAGTTAACACCTAAATATGTCACATATAGAGAGGTACTACCGTTGATCCTGATGAACTCTATACCACAGTTACCACCTAAATATGTCACATATAGTGAGGTACTACAGTTGATCTTGATGAACTGTCTATATCACAGTTACCACCTAAATATGTCACATATAGTGAGGTACTAACGTTGATCTTGATGAACTGTCTATATCACAGTTACCACCTAAATATGTCACATATAGTGAGGTACTACCGTTGATCTTGATGAACTGTCTATACCACAGTTACCACCTAAATATGTCACATATAGTGAGGTACTACCGTTGATCTTGATGAACTGTCTATACCACAGTTACCACCTAAATATGTCACATATAGTGAGGTACTACCGTTGATCCTGATGAACTCTATACCACAGTTACCACCTAAATATGTCACATATAGTGAGGTACTACCGTTGATCTTGATGAACTGTCTATATCACAGTTACCACCTAAATATGTCACATATCGTGAGGTACTAACGTTGATCTTGATGAACTGTCTATATCACAGTTACCACCTAAATATGTCACATATAGTGAGGTACTACCGTTGATCTTGATGAACTGTCTATACCACAGTTACCACCTAAATATGTCACATATAGTGAGGTACTGCCGTTGATCTTGATGAACTGTCTATACCACAGTTACCACCTAAATATGTCACATATAGTGAGGTACTACCGTTGATCCTGATGAACTGTCTATACCACAGTTACCACCTAAATATGTCACATATAGTGAGGTACTACCGTTGATCCTGATTAACTGTCTATACCACAGTAACCACCTAAATATGTCACATATAGTGAGGTACTACCGTTGATCCTGATGAACTGTCTATACCACAGTTACCACCTAAATATGTCACATATAGTGAGGTACTACCGTTGATCCTGATGAACTCTATACCACAGTTACCACCTAAATATGTCACATATAGTGAGGTACTACCGTTGATCCTGATGAACTCTATACTACAGTTACCACCTAAATATGTCACATATAGTGAGGTACTACCGTTGATCCTGATGAACTCTATACCACAGTTACCACCTAAATATATCACATATAGTGAGGTACTACCGTTGATCCTGATGAACTCTATACCACAGTTACCACCTAAATATGTCACATATAGTGAGGTACTACCGTTGATCCTGATGGACTGTCTATACCACAGTTACCACCTAAATATGTCACATATAGTGAGGTACTACCGTTGATCCTGATGAACTCTATACCACAGTTACCACCTAAATATGTCACATATAGTGAGGTACTACCATTGATCCTGATGAACTATATACCACCGTAACCACCTCAAAATGTCACATATAGTGAGGTACTACCGTTGATCCTGATGAACTGTCTATACCACAGTTACCACCTAAATATGTCACATATAGTGAGGTACTACCGTTGATCCTGATGAACTCTATACCACAGTTGCCACCTAAATATGTCACATATAGTGAGGTACTACCGTTGATCCTGATGAACTCTATATCACAGTTACCACCTAAATATGTCACATATAGTGAGGTACTACCGTTGATCTTGATGAACTGTCTATACCACAGTTACCACCTAAATATGTCACATATAGTGAGGTACTACCGTTGATCCTGATGAACTGTCTATACCACAGTTACCACCTAAATATGTCACATATAGTGAGGTACTACCGTTGATCCTGATGAACTGTCTATACCACAGTTACCACCTAAATATGTCACATATAGTGAGGTACTACCGTTGATCCTGATGGACTGTCTATACCATAGTTACCACCTAAATATGTCACATAGAGTGAGGTACTACCGTTGATCCTGATGAACTCTATACCACAGTTGCCACCTAAATATGTCACATATAGTGAGGTACTACCGTTGATCCTGATGAACTGTCTATACCACAGTTACCACCTAAATATGTCACATATAGTGAGGTACTACCGTTGATCCTTATGAACTCTATACCACAGTAACCACCTAAATATGTCACATATAGTGAGGTACTACCATTGATCCTGATGAACTGTCTATATGACAGTTACCAACTAAATATGTCACATATAGTGAGGTACTACCATTGATCCTGATGAACTCTATACCACAGTTACCACCTAAATATGTCACATATAGTGAGGTACTACCGTTGTTCCTGATGAACTCTATACCTCAGTTGCCACCTAAATATGTCACATATAGTGAGGTACTACCGTTGATCCTGATGAACTCTATACCACAGTTACCACCTAAATATGTCACATATAGTGAGGTACTACCGTTGATCCTGATGAACTGTCTATACCACCGTAACCACCTCAATATGTCACATATAGTGAGGTACTACCGTTGATCCTGATGAACTGTCTATACCACCGTAACCACCTCAATATGTCACATATAGTGAGGTACTACCGTTGATCTTGATGAACTGTCTATACCACAGTTACCACCTAAATATGTCACATATAGTGAGGTACTACCGTTGATCCTGATGAACTCTATACCACAGTTGCCACCTAAATATGTCACATGTAGTGAGGTACTACCGTTGATCATGATGAACTGTCTATACCACAGTTACCACCTAAATATGTCACATATAGTGAGGTACTACCGTTGATCCTGATGAACTCTATACCACAGTTACCACCTAAATATGTCCCATATAGTGATGTACTACCGTTGTTCCTGATGGACTGTCTATACCACAGTTACCACCTTAATATGTCACATATAGTGAGGTACTACCGTTGATCCTGATGAACTGTCTATACCACAGTTACCACCTAAATATGTCACATATAGTGAGGTACTACCGTTGATCCTGATGAACTGTCTATACCACAGTTACCACCTAAATATGTCCCATATAGTGAGGTACTACCGTTGATCCTGATGGACTGTCTATACCATAGTTACCACCTAAATATGTCACATAGAGTGAGGTACTACCGTTGATCCTGATGAACTCTATACCACAGTTGCCACCTAAATATGTCACATATAGTGAGGTACTACCGTTGATCCTGATGAACTGTCTATACCACAGTTACCACCTAAATATGTCACATATAGTGAGGTACTACCGTTGATCCTGATGAACTCTATACTACAGTAACCACCTAAATATGTCACATAGAGTGAGGTACTACCGTTGATCCTGATGAACTCTATACCACAGTTGCCACCTAAATATGTCACATGTAGTGAGGTACTACCGTTGATCCTGATGAACTCTATACCACAGTTGCCACCTAAATATGTCACATATAGTGAGGTACTACCGTTGATCTTGATGAACTGTCTATACCACAGTAACCACCTAAATATGTCACATATAGTGAGGTACTACCGTTGATCCTGATTAGCTCTATATCACAGTTACCACCTAAATATGTCACATATAGTGAGGTACTACCGTTGATCTTGATGAACTGTCTATACCACAGTTACCACCTAAATATGTCACATATAGTGAGGTACTACCATTGATCCTGATGAACTCTATACCACCGTAACCACCTAAATATGTCACATATAGTGAGGTACTACCGTTGATCCTGATGAACTGTCTATACCACAGTTACCACCTAAATATGTCACATATAGTGAGGTACTACCGTTGATCTTGATGAACTATCTATACCACAGTTACCACCTAAATATGTCACATATAGTGAGGTACTACCGTTGATCCTGATGAACTGTCTATACCACAGTTACCACCTAAATATGTCACATAGAGTGAGGTACTACCGTTGATCCTGATGAACTCTATATCACAGTTACCACCTAAATATGTCACATATAGTGAGGTACTACCGTTGATCTTGATGAACTGTCTATACCACAGTTACCACCTAAATATGTCACATATAGTGAGGTACTACCATTGATCCTGATGAACTCTATACCACCGTAACCACCTAAATATGTCACATATAGTGAGGTACTACCGTTGATCCTGATGAACTGTCTATACCACAGTTACCACCTAAATATGTCACATATAGTGAGGTACTACCGTTGATCCTGATGAACTCAAATACCACAGTTACCACCTAAATATGTTACATATAGTGAGGTACTAACGTTGATCTTGATGAACTGTCTATACCACAGTTACCACCTAAATATGTCATATATAGTGAGGTACTACCGTTGATCCTGATGAACTGTCTATACCACAGTTACCACCTAAATATGTCACATATAGTGAGGTACTACCGTTGATCCTGATGAACTGTCTATACCACAGTTACCACCTAAATATGTCACATATAGTGAGGTACTACCGTTGATCTTGATGGACTGTCTATACCACAGTTACCACCTAAATATGTCACATATAGTGAGGTACTACCATTGATCCTGATGAACTCTATACCACCGTAACCACCTCAATATATCACATATAGTGAGGTACTACCGTTGATCCTGATGAACTGTCTATACCACAGTTACCACCTAAATATGTCACATATAGTGAGGTACTACCGTTGATCTTGATGGACTGTCTATACCACAGTTACCACCTAAATATGTTACATATAGTGAGGTACTACGATTGATCCTGATGAACTCTATACCACCGTAACCACCTCAATATGTCACATATAGTGAGGTACTACCGTTGATCCTGATGAACTGTCTATACCACAGTTACCACCTAAATATGTCACATATAGTGAGGTACTACCGTTGATCTTGATGGACTGTCTATACCACAGTTACCACCTAAATATGTCACATATAGTGAGGTACTACCATTGATCCTGATGAACTCTATACCACCGTAACCACCTCAATATGTCACATATAGTGAGGTACTACCGTTGATCCTGATGAACTGTCTATACCACAGTTACCACCTAAATATGTCACATATAGTGAGGTACTACCGTTGATCCTGATGAACTCTATACCACAGTTACCACCTAAATATGTCATATATAGTGAGGTACTACCGTTGATCCTGATGAACTCTATACCACAGTTACCACCTAAATATGTCACATATAGTGAGGTACTACCGTTGATCCTGATGAACTCTATACCACAGTTACCACCTAAATATGTCACATATAGTGAGGTACTACCGTTGATCCTGATGAACTCTATACCACAGTTACCACCTAAATATGTCACATATAGTGAGGTACTACCGTTGATCTTGATGTACTGTCTATACCACAGTTACCACCTAAATATGTCACATATAGTGAGGTACTACCGTTGATCCTGATGAACTGTCTATACCACAGTTACCACCTAAATATGTCACATATAGTGAGGTACTACCGTTGATCCTGATGAACTGTCTATATCACAGTTGCCACCTAAATATGTCACATATAGTGAGGTACTACCGTTGATCTTGATGGACTGTCTATACCACAGTTACCACCTAAATATGTCACATATAGTGAGGTACTACCATTGATCCTGATGAACTCTATACCACCGTAACCACCTCAATATATCACATATAGTGAGGTACTACCGTTGATCCTGATGAACTGTCTATACCACAGTTACCACCTAAATATGTCACATATAGTGAGGTACTACCGTTGATCTTGATGGACTGTCTATACCACAGTTACCACCTAAATATGTCACATATAGTGAGGTACTACGATTGATCCTGATGAACTCTATACCACCGTAACCACCTCAATATGTCACATATAGTGAGGTACTACCGTTGATCCTGATGAACTGTCTATACCACAGTTACCACCTAAATATGTCACTTATAGTGAGGTACTACCGTTGATCTTGATGGACTGTCTATACCACAGTTACCACCTAAATATGTCACATATAGTGAGGTACTACCATTGATCCTGATGAACTCTATACCACCGTAACCACCTCAATATGTCACATATAGTGAGGTACTACCGTTGATCCTGATGAACTGTCTATACCACAGTTACCACCTAAATATGTCACATATAGTGAGGTACTACCGTTGATCCTGATGAACTCTATACCACAGTTACCACCTAAATATGTCATATATAGTGAGGTACTACCGTTGATCCTGATGAACTCTATACCACAGTTACCACCTAAATATGTCACATATAGTGAGGTACTACCGTTGATCCTGATGAACTCTATACCACAGTTACCACCTAAATATGTCACATATAGTGAGGTACTACCGTTGATCCTGATGAACTCTATACCACAGTTACCACCTAAATATGTCACATATAGTGAGGTACTACCGTTGATCCTGATGAACTCTATACCACAGTTACCACCTAAATATGTCACATATAGTGAGGTACTAACGTTGATCTTGATGAACTGTCTATATCACAGTTACCACCTAAATATGTCACATATAGTGAGGTACTACCGTTGATCTTGATGAACTGTCTATACCACAGTTACCACCTAAATATGTCACATATAGTGAGGTACTACCGTTGATCCTGATGAACTGTCTATACCACAGTTACCACCTAAATATGTCACATATAGTGAGGTACTACCGTTGATCCTGATGAACTGTCTATATCACAGTTGCCACCTAAATATGTCACATATAGTGAGGTACTACCGTTGATCTTGATGAACTGTCTATATCACAGTTACCACCTAAATATGTCACATATAGTGAGGTACTACCGTTGATCCTGATGAACTGTCTATACCACAGTTACCACCTAAATATGTCACATATAGTGAGGTACTACCGTTGATCCTGATGAACTGTCTATACCACAGTTACCACCTAAATATGTCACATATAGTGAGGTACTACCGTTGATCCTGATGAACTGTCTATATCACAGTTACCACCTAAATATGTCACATATAGTGAGGTACTACCGTTGAACCTGATGAACTGTCTATACCACAGTTACCACCTAAATATGTCACATATAGTGAGGTACTACCGTTGATCTTGATGGACTGTCTATACCACAGTTACCACCTAAATATGTCACATATAGTGAGGTACTACCGTTGATCCTGATGAACTCTATACCTCAGTTACCACCTAAATATGTCACATATAGTGAGGTACTACCGTTGATCCTGATGAACTGTCTATACCACAGTTACAACCTAAATATGTCACATATAGTGAGGTACTAACTTTGATCTTGATGAACTGTCTATACTACAGTAACCACCTAAATATGTCACATATAGTGAGGTATTACCGTTGATCCTGATGAACTCTATACCACAGTTACCACCTAAATATGTCACATATAGTGAGGTACTACCGTTGATCTTGATGAACTCTATACCATAGTTACCACCTAAATATGTCACATATAGTGAAGTACTACCGTTGATCCTGATGAACTGTCTATACCACAGTTACCACCTAAATATGTCACATATAGTGAGGTACTACCGTTGATCTTGATGAGCTGTCTATACCACAGTTACCACCTAAATATGTCACATATAGTGAGGTACTACCGTTGATCCTGATGAACTCTATACCACAGTTACCACCTAAATATGTCACATAGAGTGAGGTACTACCGTTGATCTTGATGAACTGTCTATACCACAGTTACCACCTAAATATGTCACATATAGCGAGGTACTACCGTTGATCCTGATGAACTCTATACCACAGTTACCACCTAAATATGTCACATATAGTGAGGTACTACCGTTGATCATGATGAACTGTCTATACCACAGTTACCACCTAAATATGTCACATATAGTGAGGTACTACCGTTGATCCTGATGAACTCTATACCACAGTTACCACCTAAATATGTCACATATAGTGAGGTACTACCGTTGATCCTGATGAACTGTCTATACCACAGTTACCACCTAAATATGTCACATATAGTGAGGTACTACCGTTGATCCTGATGAACTGTCTATACTACAGTTACCACCTAAATATGTCACATATAGTGAGGTACTACCGTTGATCCTGATGAACTGTCTATACCACAGTTACCACCTAAATATGTCACATATAGTGAGGTACTACCGTTGATCCTGATGAACTGTCTATACCACAGTTACCACCTAAATATGTCATATAGTGAGGTACTACCGTTGATCCTGATGAACTGTCTATACCACAGTTACCACCTAAATATGTCACATATAGTGAGGTACTACCGTTGATCCTGATGAACTGTCTATACCACAGTTACCACCTAAATATGTCACATATAGTGAGGTACTACCGTTGATCCTGATGAACTGTCTATACCACAGTTGCCACCTAAATATGTCACATATAGTGAGGTACTACCGTTGATCCTGATGAACTGTCTATATCACAGTTACCACCTAAATATGTCACATATAGTGAGGTACTACCGTTGATCCTGATGAACTCTATACCACAGTTACCACCTAAATATGTCACATATAGTGAGGTACTACAATTGATCCTGATGAACTGTCTATACCACAGTTGCCACCTAAATATGTCACATATAGTGAGGTACTACCGTTGATCATGAAGAATGTTATACCACAATTACCACCTAAATATGTCACATATAGTGAGGTACTACCGTTGATCCTGATGAACTGTCTATACCACAGTTACCACCTAAATATGTCACATATAGTGAGGTACTACCGTTGATCCTGATGAACTCTATACTACAGTTACCACCTAAATATGTCACATATAGTGAGGTACTACCGTTGATCCTGATGAACTCTATACCACAGTTACCACCTAAATATGTCACATATAGTGAGGTACTACCGTTGATCTTGATGAACTCTATACCACAGTTACCACCTAAATATGTCACATATAGTGAGGTACTACCGTCGATCCTGATGAACTGTCTATACCACAGTTACCACCTAAATATGTCACATATAGTGAGGTACTACCGTTGATCCTGATGAACTCTATACCACAGTTACCACCTAAATATGTCACATATAGTGAGGTACTACAGTTGATCCTGATGAACTGTCTATACCACAGTTACCACCTAAATATGTCACATATAGTGAGGTACTAACGTTGATCTTGATGAACTCTATACCACAGTTACCACCTAAATATGTCACATATAGTGAGGTACTACCGTTGATCCTGATGAACTCTATACCACAGTTGCCACCTAAATATGTCACATGTAGTGAGGTACTACCGTTGATCATGATGAACTGTCTATACCACAGTTACCACTTAAATATGTCACATATAGTGAGGTACTACCGTTGATCCTGATGAACTCTATACCACAGTTACCACCTAAATATGTCCCATATAGTGAGGTACTACCGTTGATCCTGATGAACTGTCTATACCACAGTTACCACCTAAATATGTCCCATATAGTGAGGTACTACCGTTGATCCTGATGGACTGTCTATACCATAGTTACCACCTAAATATGTCACATAGAGTGAGGTACTACCGTTGATCCTGATGAACTCTATACCTCAGTTGCCACCTAAATATGTCACATATAGTGAGGTACTACCGTTGATCCTGATGAACTGTCTATACCACAGTTACCACCTAAATATGTCACATATAGTGAGGTACTACCGTTGATCCTGATGAACTCTATACTACAGTAACCACCTAAATATGTCACATAGAGTGAGGTACTACCATTGATCCTGATGAACTCTATACCACAGATGCCACCTAAATATGTCACATGTAGTGAGGTACTACCGTTGATCCTGATGAACTCTATACCACAGTTGCCACCTAAATATGTCACATATAGTGAGGTACTACCGTTGATCTTGATGAACTGTCTATACCACAGTAACCACCTAAATATGTCACATATAGTGAGGTACTACCGTTGATCTGATTAGCTCTATATCACAGTTACCACCTAAATTTGTCACATATAGTGAGGTACTACCGTTGATCCTGATGAACTCTATATCACAGTTACCACCTAAATATGTCACATATAGTGAGGTAGTACAGTTGATCTTGATGAACTGTCTATACCACAGTTACCACCTAAATATGTCACATATAGTGAGGTACTACCGTTGATCTTGATGAACTGTCTATACCACAGTTACCAACTAAATATGTCACATATAGTGAGGTACTACCGTTGATCCTGATGAACTGTCTATACCACAGTTACCACCTAAATATGTCACATAGAGTGAGGTACTACCGTTGATCCTGATGAACTCTATATCACAGTTACCACCTAAATATGTCACATATAGTGAGGTACTACCGTTGATCTTGATGAACTGTCTATACCACAGTTACCACCTAAATATGTCACATATAGTGAGGTACTACCATTGATCCTGATGAACTCTATACCACCGTAACCACCTAAATATGTCACATATAGTGAGGTACTACCGTTGATCCTGATGAACTGTCTATACCACAGTTACCACCTAAATATGTCATATATAGTGAGGTACTACCGTTGATCCTGATGAACTGTCTATACCACAGTTACCACCTAAATATGTCACATATAGTGAGGTACTACCGTTGATCCTGATGAACTGTCTATATCACAGTTACCACCTAAATATGTCACATATAGTGAGGTACCACCGTTGAACCTGATGAACTGTCTATACCACAGTTACCACCTAAATATGTCACATATAGTGAGGTACTACCGTTGATCTTGATGTACTGTCTATACCACAGTTACCACCTAAATATGTCACATATAGTGAGGTACTACCGTTGATCTTGATGGACTGTCTATACCATAGTTACCACCTAAATATGTCACATATAGTGAGGTACTACCGTTGATCCTGATGAACTCTATACCACAGTTGCCACCTAAATATGTCACATATAGTGAGGTACTACCGTTGATCCTGATGAACTGTCTATACCACAGTTACCACCTAAATATGTCACATATAGTGAGGTACTACCGTTGATCTTGATGGACTGTCTATACCACAGTTACCACCTAAATATGTCACATATAGTGAGGTACTACCATTGATCCTGATGAACTCTATACCACCGTAACCACCTCAATATGTCACATATAGTGAGGTACTACCGTTGATCCTGATGAACTGTCTATACCACAGTTACCACCTAAATATGTCACATATAGGGAGGTACTACCGTTGATCTTGATGGACTGTCTATACCACAGTTACCACCTAAATATGTCACATATAGTGAGGTACTACCATTGATCATGATGAACTCTATACCACCGTAACCACCTCAATATGTCACATATAGTGAGGTACTACCGTTGATCCTGATGAACTGTCTATACCACAGTTACCACCTAAATATGTCACATATAGTGAGGTACTACCGTTGATCTTGATGGACTATCTATACCACAGTTACCACCTAAATATGTCACATATAGTGAGGTACTACCATTGATCCTGATGAACTCTATACCACCGTAACCACCTCAATATGTCACATATAGTGAGGTACTACCGTTGATCCTGATGAACTGTCTATACCACAGTTACCACCTAAATATGTCACATATAGTGAGGTACTACCGTTGATCCTGATGAACTCTATACCACAGTTACCACCTAAATATGTCATATATAGTGAGGTACTACCGTTGATCCTGATGAACGCTATACCACAGTTACCACCTAAATATGTCACATATAGTGAGGTACTACCGTTGATCCTGATGAACTCTATACCACAGTTACCACCTAAATATGTCACATATAGTGAGGTACTACCGTTGATCCTGATGAACTCTATACCACAGTTACCACCTAAATATGTCACATATAGTGAGGTACTACCGTTGATCCTGATGAACTCTATACCACAGTTACCACCTAAATATGTCACATATAGTGAGGTACTAACGTTGATCTTGATGAACTGTCTATATCACAGTTACCACCTAAATATGTCACATATAGTGAGGTAATACCGTTGATCTTGATGAACTGTCTATACCACAGTTACCACCTAAATATGTCACATATAGTGAGGTACTACCGTTGATCCTGATGAACTGTCTATACCACAGTTACCACCTAAATATGTCACATATAGTGAGGTACTACCGTTGATCCTGATGAACTGTCTATATCACAGTTGCCACCTAAATATGTCACATATAGTGAGGTACTACCGTTGATCTTGATGAACTGTCTATATCACAGTTACCACCTAAATATGTCACATATAGTGAGGTACTACCGTTGATCCTGATGAACTGTCTATACCACAGTTACCACCTAAATATGTCACATATAGTGAGGTACTACCGTTGATCCTGATGAACTGTCTATACCACAGTTACCACCTAAATATGTCACATATAGTGAGGTACTACCGTTGATCCTAATGAACTGTCTATATCACAGTTACCACCTAAATATGTCACATATAGTGAGGTACTACCGTTGAACCTGATGAACTGTCTATACCACAGTTACCACCTAAATATGTCACATATAGTGAGGTACTACCGTTGATCTTGATGGACTGTCTATACCACAGTTACCACCTAAATATGTCACATATAGTGAGGTACTACCGTTGATCCTGATGAACTCTATACCTCAGTTACCACCTAAATATGTCACATATAGTGAGGTACTACCGTTGATCCTGATGAACTGTCTATACCACAGTTACAACCTAAATATGTCACATATAGTGAGGTACTACCGTTGATCCTGATGAACTCTATACCACAGTTACCACCTAAATATGTCACATATAGTGAGGTACTAACGTTGATCTTGATGAACTGTCTATATCACAGTTACCACCTAAATATGTCACATATAGTGAGGTACTACCGTTGATCTTGATGAACTGTCTATACCACAGTTACCACCTAAATATGTCACATATAGTGAGGTACTACCGTTGATCCTGATGAACTGTCTATACCACAGTTACCACCTAAATATGTCACATATAGTGAGGTACTACCGTTGATCCTGATGAACTGTCTATATCACACTTGCCACCTAAATATGTCACATATAGTGAGGTACTACCGTTGATCTTGATGAACTGTCTATATCACAGTTACCACCTAAATATGTCACATATAGTGAGGTACTACCGTTGATCCTGATGAACTGTCTATACCACAGTTACCACCTAAATATGTCACATATAGTGAGGTACTACCGTTGATCCTGAAGAACTCTATACCACAGTTGCCACCTAAATATGTCACATATAGTGAGGTACTACCGTTGATCCTGATGAACTGTCTATACCACAGTTACCACCTAAATATGTCACATATAGTGAGGTACTACCGTTGATCTTGATGGACTGTCTATACCACAGTTACCACCTAAATATGTCACATATAGTGAGGTACTACCATTGATCCTGATGAACTCTATACCACCGTAACCACCTCAATATGTCACATATAGTGAGGTACTACCGTTGATCCTGATGAACTGTCTATACCACAGTTACCACCTAAATATGTCACATATAGGGAGGTACTACCGTTGATCTTGATGGACTGTCTATACCACAGTTACCACCTAAATATGTCACATATAGTGAGGTACTACCATTGATCATGATGAACTCTATACCACCGTAACCACCTCAATATGTCACATATAGTGAGGTACTACCGTTGATCCTGATGAACTGTCTATACCACAGTTACCACCTAAATATGTCACATATAGTGAGGTACTACCGTTGATCTTGATGGACTATCTATACCACAGTTACCTCCTAAATATGTCACATATAGTGAGGTACTACCATTGATCCTGATGAACTCTATACCACCGTAACCACCTCAATATGTCACATATAGTGAGGTACTACCGTTGATCCTGATGAACTGTCTATACCACAGTTACCACCTAAATATGTCACATATAGTGAGGTACTACCGTTGATCCTGATGAACTCTATACCACAGTTACCACCTAAATATGTCATATATAGTGAGGTACTACCGTTGATCCTGATGAACGCTATACCACAGTTACCACCTAAATATGTCACATATAGTGAGGTACTACCGTTGATCCTGATGAACTCTATACCACAGTTACCACCTAAATATGTCACATATAGTGAGGTACTACCGTTGATCCTGATGAACTCTATACCACAGTTACCACCTAAATATGTCACATATAGTGAGGTACTACCGTTGATCCTGATGAACTCTATACCACAGTTACCACCTAAATATGTCACATATAGTGAGGTACTAACGTTGATCTTGATGAACTGTCTATATCACAGTTACCACCTAAATATGTCACATATAGTGAGGTACTACCGTTGATCTTGATGAACTGTCTATACCACAGTTACCACCTAAATATGTCACATATAGTGAGGTACTACCGTTGATCCTGATGAACTGTCTATACCACAGTTACCACCTAAATATGTCACATATAGTGAGGTACTACCGTTGATCCTGATGAACTGTCTATATCACAGTTGCCACCTAAATATGTCACATATAGTGAGGTACTACCGTTGATCTTGATGAACTGTCTATATCACAGTTACCACCTAAATATGTCACATATAGTGAGGTACTACCGTTGATCCTGATGAACTGTCTATACCACAGTTACCACCTAAATATGTCACATATAATGAGGTACTACCGTTGATCCTGATGAACTGTCTATACCACAGTTACCACCTAAATATGTCACATATAGTGAGGTACTACCGTTGATCCTAATGAACTGTCTATATCACAGTTACCACCTAAATATGTCACATATAGTGAGGTACTACCGTTGAACCTGATGAAATGTCTATACCACAGTTACCACCTAAATATGTCACATATAGTGAGGTACTACCGTTGATCTTGATGGACTGTCTATACCACAGTTACCACCTAAATATGTCACATATAGTGAGGTACTACCGTTGATCCTGATGAACTCTATACCTCAGTTACCACCTAAATATGTCACATATAGTGAGGTACTACCGTTGATCCTGATGAACTGTCTATACCACAGTTACAACCTAAATATGTCACATATAGTGAGGTACTACCGTTGATCCTGATGAACTCTATACCACAGTTACCACCTAAATATGTCACATATAGTGAGGTACTAACGTTGATCTTGATGAAGTGTCTATATCACAGTTACCACCTAAATATGTCACATATAGTGAGGTACTACCGTTGATCTTGATGAACTGTCTATACCACAGTTACCACCTAAATATGTCACATATAGTGAGGTACTACCGTTGATCCTGATGAACTGTCTATACCACAGTTACCACCTAAATATGTCACATATAGTGAGGTACTACCGTTGATCCTGATGAACTGTCTATATCACACTTGCCACCTAAATATGTCACATATAGTGAGGTACTACCGTTGATCTTGATGAACTGTCTATATCACAGTTACCACCTAAATATGTCACATATAGTGAGGTACTACCGTTGATCCTGATGAACTGTCTATACCACAGTTACCACCTAAATATGTCACATATAGTGAGGTACTACCGTTGATCCTGATGAACTGTCTATACCACAGTTACCACCTAAATATGTCACATATAGTGAGGTACTACCGTTGATCCTGATGAACTGTCTATATCACAGTTACCACCTAAATATGTCACATATAGTGAGGTACTACCGTTGATCCTGATGAACTGTCTATACCACAGTTACCACCTAAATATGTCACATATAGTGAGGTACTACCGTTGATCCTGATGAACTCTATACCACAGTTACCACCTAAATATGTCATATATAGTGAGGTACTACCGTTGATGCTGATGAACTCTATACCACAGTTACCACCTAAATATGTCACATATAGTGAGGTACTACCGTTGATCCTGATGAACTCTATACCACAGTTACCACCTAAATATGTCACATATAGTGAGGTACTACCGTTGATCCTGATGAACTCTATACCACAGTTACCACCTAAATATGTCACATATAGTGAGGTACTACCGTTGATCCTGATGAACTCTATACCACAGTTACCACCTAAATATGTCACATATAGTGAGGTACTAACGTTGATCTTGATGAACTGTCTATATCACAGTTACCACCTAAATATGTCACATATAGTGAGGTACTACCGTTGATCTTGATGAACTGTCTATACCACAGTTACCACCTAAATATGTCACATATAGTGAGGTACTACCGTTGATCCTGATGAACTGTCTATACCACAGTTACCACCTAAATATGTCACATATAGTGAGGTACTACCGTTGATCCTGATGAACTGTCTATATCGCAGTTGCCACCTAAATATGTCACATATAGTGAGGTACTACCGTTGATCTTGATGAACTGTCTATATCACAGTTACCACCTAAATATGTCACATATAGTGAGGTACTACCGTTGATCCTGATGAACTGTCTATACCACAGTTACCTCCTAAATATGTCACATATAGTGAGGTACTACCGTTGATCCTGATGAACTGTCTATACCACAGTTACCACCTAAATATGTCACATATAGTGAGGTACTACCGTTGATCCTGATGAACTGTCTATATCACAGTTACCACCCAAATATGTCACATATAGTGAGGTACTACCGTTGAACCTGATGAACTGTCTATACCACAGTTACCACCTAAATATGTCACATATAGTGAGGTACTACCGTTGATCTTGATGGACTGTCTATACCACAGTTACCACCTAAATATGTCACATATAGTGAGGTACTACCGTTGATCCTGATGAACTCTATACCTCAGTTACCACCTAAATATGTCACATATAGTGAGGTACTACCGTTGATCCTGATGAACTGTCTATACCACAGTTACAACCTAAATATGTCACATATAGTGAGGTACTAACGTTGATCTTGATGAACTCTATACCTCAGTTACCACCTAAATATGTCACATATAGTGAGGTACTACCGTTGATCCTGATGAACTCTATACTACAGTTACCACCTAAATATGTCACATATAGTGAGGTACTACCGTTGATCCTGATGAACTGTCTATACTACAGTAACCACCTAAATATGTCACATATAGTGAGGTACTACCGTTGATCCTGATGAACTCTATACCATAGTTACCACCTAAATATGTCACATATAGTGAAGTACTACCGTTGATCCGGATGAACTGTCTATACTACAGTTACCACCTAAATATGTCACATATAGTGAGGTACTACCGTTGATCTTGATGAACTGTCTATACCACAGTTACCACCTAAATATGTCACATATAGTGAGGTACTACCGTTGATCCTGATGAACTGTCTATACCACAGTTACCACCTAAATATGTCACATATAGTGAGGTACTACCGTTGATCCTGATGAACTCTATACCACAGTTACCACCTAAATATGTCACATAGAGTGAGGTACTACCGTTGATCTTGATGAACTGTCTATACCACAGTAACCACCTAAATATGTCACATATAGTGAGGTACTACCGTTGATCCTGATGAACTCTATACCACAGTTACCACCTAAATATGTCACATAGAGTGAGGTACTACCGTTGATCTTGATGAACTGTCTATACCACAGTTACCACCTAAATATGTCACATATAGTGAGGTACTACCGTTGATCCTGATGAACTCTATACCACAGTTACCACCTAAATATGTCACATATAGTGAGGTACTACCGTTGATCCTGATGAACTGTCTATACCACAGTTACCACCTAAATATGTCACATATAGTGAGGTACTACCGTTGATCCTGATGAACTCTATACCACAGTTACCACCTAAATATGTCACATATAGTGAGGTACTACCGTTGATCCTGATGAACTGTCTATACCACAGTTACCACCTAAATATGTCACATATAGTGAGGTACTACCGTTGATCCTGATGAACTGTCTATACTACAGTTACCACCTAAATATGTCACATATAGTGAGGTACTACCGTTGATCCTGATGAACTGTCTATACCACAGTTACCACCTAAATATGTCACATATAGTGAGGTACTACCGTTGATCCTGATGAACTGTCTATACCACAGTTACCACCTAAATATGTCACATATAGTGAGGTACTACCGTTGATCCTGATGAACTCTATACCACAGTTACCACCTAAATATGTCACATATAGTCAGGTACTACAGTTGATCCTGATGAACTGTCTATACCACAGTTACCACCTAAATATGTCACATATAGTGAGGTACTACCGTTGATCATGAAGAATGTTATACCACAATTACCACCTAAATATGTCACATATAGTGAGGTACTACCGTTGATCCTGATGAACTGTCTATACCACAGTTACCACCTAAATATGTCACATATAGTGAGGTACTACCGTTGATCCTGATGAACTCTATACTACAGTTACCACCTAAATATGTCACATATAGTGATGTACTACCGTTGATCCTGATGAACTCTATACCACAGTTACCACCTAAATATGTCACATATAGTGAGGTACTACCGTTGATCTTGATGAACTCTATACCACAGTTACCACCTAAATATGTCACATATAGTGAGGTACTACCGTTGATCCTGATGAACTGTCTATACCACAGTTACCACCTAAATATGTCACATATAGTGAGGTACTACCGTTGATCTTGATGAACTGTCTATACCATAGTTACCACCTAAATATGTCACATATAGTGAGGTACTACCGTTGAACCTGATGAACTGTCTATACCACAGTTACCACCTAAATATGTCACATATAGTGAGGTACTACCGTTGATCCTGATGAACTCTATACCACAGTTACCACCTAAATATGTCACATATAGTGAGGTACTACCGTTGATCTTGATGAACTGTCTATACCACAGTTACCACCTAAATATGTCACATATAGTGAGGTACTACCGTTGATCCTGATGAACTCTATACCTCAGTTACCACCTAAATATGTCACATATAGTGAGGTACTACCCTTGATCTTGATGAACTCTATACCACAGTTACCACCTAAATATGTCACATATAGTGAGGTACTACCGTTGATCCTGATGAACTCTATACCACAGTTGCCACCTAAATATGTCACATATAGTGAGGTGCTACCGTTGATTATGATGAACACTATACCACAGTTACCACCTAAATATGTCACATATAGTGAGGTACTACCGTTGATCCTGATGAACTCTATACCACAGTTACCACCTAAATATGTCACATATAGTGAGGTACTACCGTTGATCCTGATGAACTGTCTATACCACAGTTACCACTTAAATATGTCACATATAGTGAGGTACTACCGTTGAATTTGATGAACTGTCTATACCAAAGTTACCACCTAAATATGTCACATATAGTGAGTTACTACCGTTGATCCTGATGAACTGTCTATACCACAGTTACCACCTAAATATGTCACATAGAGTGAGGTACTAACGTTGATCCTGATGAACTGTCTATACCACAGTTACCACCTAAATATGTCACATATAGTGAGGTACTACCGTTGATCCTGATGAACTCTATACCACAGTTGCCACCTAAATATGTCACATATAGTGAGGTAGTACCGTTGATCCTGATGAACTGTCTATACCACAGTTACCACCTAAATATGTCACATATAGTGAGGTACTACCGTTGATCCTGATGAACTGTCTATACCACAGTTACCACCTAAATATGTCACATATAGTGAGGTACTACCGTTGATCCTGATGAACTGTCTATACCACAGTTACCACCTAAATATGTCACATATAGTGAGGTACTACCGTTGATCCTGATGAACTGTCTATACCATAGATACCACCTAAATATGTCACATATAGTGAGGTACTACCCTTGATCCTGATTAACTGTCTATACCACAGTTACCACCTAAATATGTCACATATAGTGAGGTACTACAGTTGATCCTGATGAACTGTCTATACCACAGTTACCACCTAAATATGTCACATAGAGTGAGGTACTACCGTTGATCCTGATGAACTGTCTATACTACAGTTACCACCTAAATATGTCACATATAGTGAGGTACTACCGTTGATCCTGATGAACTCTATACCACAGTTACCACCTAAATATGTCACATATAGTGAGGTACTACCGTTGATCCTGATGAACTCTATACCTCAGTTGCCACCTAAATATGTCACATATAGTGAGGTACTACCTTTGATCCTGATGAACTGTCTATACCACAGTTACCACCTAAATATGTCACATATAGTGAGGTACTACCGTTGATCCTGATGAACTCTATACTACAGTAACCACCTAAATATGTCACATAGAGTGAGGTACTACCGTTGATCCTGCTGAACTCTATACCACAGTTGCCACCTAAATATGTCACATGTAGTGAGGTACTACCGTTGATCCTGATGAACTCTATACCACAGTTGCCACCTAAATATGTCACATATAGTGAGGTACTACCGTTGATCTTGATGAACTGTCTATACCACAGTTACCACCTAAATATGTCACATATAGTGAGGTACTACCGTTGATCCTGATGAACTGTCTATACCACAGTTACCACCTAAATATGTCACATATAGTGAGGTACTACCGTTGATCATGATGGACTGTCTATACCACAGTTACCACCTAAATATGTCACATATAGTGAGGTACTACCGTTGATCCTGATGAACAGTCTATACCACAGTTACCACCTAAATATGTCACATATAGTGAGGTACTACCGTTGATCCTGATGAACTCTATACCACAGTTACCACCTAAATATGTCACATATAGTGAGGTACTACCGTTGATCCTGATGAACTCTATACCACAGTTACCACCTAAATATGTCACATATAGTGAGGTACTACCGTTGATCCTGATGAACTGTCTATACCACAGTTACCACCTAAATGTGTCACATATAGTTAGGTATTACAGTTGATCCTGATGAACTGTCTATATCACAGTTACCACCTAAATATGTCACATATAGTGAGGTACTACCGTTGATCCTGATGAACTCTATACTACAGTAACCACCTAAATATGTCACATAGAGTGAGGTACTACCGTTGATCCTGATGAACTCTATACCACAGTTACCACCTAAATATGTCACATAGAGTGAGGTACTACCGTTGATCTTGATGAACTGTCTATACCACAGTTACCACCTAAATATGTCACATATAGTGAGGTACTACCGTTGATCCTGATGAACTCTATACCACAGTTACCACCTAAATATGTCACATAGAGTGAGGTACTACCGTTGATCTTGATGAACTGTCTATACCACAGTTACCACCTAAATATGTCACATATAGTGAGGTACTACCGTTGATCCTGATGAACTCTATACCACAGTTACCACCTAAATATGTCACATATAGTGAGGTACTACCGTTGATCCTGATGAACTGTCTATACCACAGTTACCACCTAAATATGTCACATATAGTGAGGTACTACCGTTGATCCTGATGAACTCTATACCACAGTTACCACCTAAATATGTCACATATAGTGAGGTACTACCGTTGATCCTGATGAACTGTCTATACCACAGTTACCACCTAAATATGTCACATATAGTGAGGTACTACCGTTGATCCTGATGAACTGTCTATACTACAGTTACCACCTAAATATGTCACATATAGTGAGGTACTACCGTTGATCCTGATGAACTGTCTATACCACAGTTACCACCTAAATATGTCACATATAGTGAGGTACTACCGTTGATCCTGATGAACTGTCTATACCACAGTTACCACCTAAATATGTCACATATAGTGAGGTACTACCGTTGATCCTGATGAACTGTCTATACCACAGTTGCCACCTAAATATGTCACATATAGTGAGGTACTACCGTTGATCCTGATGAACTGTCTATACCACAGTTACCACCTAAATATGTCACATATAGTGAGGTACTACCGTTGATCCTGATGAACTGTCTATACCACAGTTACCACCTAAATATGTCACATATAGTGAGGTACTACCGTTGATCCTGATGAACTCTATACCACAGTTACCACCTAAATATGTCACATATAGTGAGGTACTACAGTTGATCCTGATGAACTGTCTATACCACAGTTACCACCTAAATATGTCACATATAGTGAGGTACTACCGTTGATCATGAAGAATGTTATACCACAATTACCACCTAAATATGTCACATATAGTGAGGTACTACCGTTGATCCTGATGAACTGTCTATACCACAGTTACCACCTAAATATGTCACATATAGTGAGGTACTACCGTTGATCCTGATGAACTCTATACTACAGTTACCACCTAAATATGTCACATATAGTGAGGTACTACCGTTGATCCTAATGAACTCTATACCACAGTTACCACCTAAATATGTCACATAGAGTGAGGTACTACCGTTGATCTTGATGAACTCTATACCACAGTTACCACCTAAATATGTCACATATAGTGAGGTACTACCGTTGATCCTGATGAACTGTCTATACCACAGTTACCACCTAAATATGTCACATATAGTGAGGTACTACCGTTGATCTTGATGAACTGTCTATACCATAGTTACCACCTAAATATGTCACATATAGTGAGGTACTACCGTTGAACCTGATGAACTCTATACCACAGTTACCACCTAAATATGTCACATATAGTGAGGTACTACCGTTGATCTTGATGAACTGTCTATACCACAGTTACCACCTAAATATGTCACATATAGTGAGGTACTACCGTTGATCCTGATGAACTCTATACCTCAGTTACCACCTAAATATGTCACATATATTGAGGTACTACCCTTGATCTTGATGAACTCTATACCACAGTTACCACCTAAATATGTCACATATAGTGAGGTACTACCGTTGATCCTGATGAACTCTATACCACAGTTGCCACCTAAAAATGTCACATATAGTGAGGTGCTACCGTTGATTATGATGAACACTATACCACAGTTACCACCTAAATATGTCACATATAGTGAGGTACTACCGTTGATCCTGATGAACTCTATACCACAGTTACCACCTAAATATGTCACATATAGTGAGGTACTACCGTTGATCCTGATGAACTGTCTATACCACAGTTACCACTTAAATATGTCACATATAGTGAGGTACTACCGTTGATTTTGATGAACTGACTATACCACAGTTACCACCTAAATATGTCACATATAGTGAGGTACTACCGTTGATCCTGATGAACTGTCTATACCACAGTTACCACCTAAATATGTCACATAGAGTGAGGTACTAACGTTGATGCTGATGAACTCTATACCACAGTTACCACCTAAATATGTCACATATAGTGAGGTACTACCGTTGATCCTGATGAACTGTCTATACCACAGTTACCACCTAAATATGTCACATATAGTGAGGTACTACCGTTGATCCTGATGAACTGTCTATACCATAGATACCACCTAAATATGTCACATATAGTGAGGTACTACCCTTGATCCTGATTAACTGTCTATACCACAGTTACCACCTAAATATGTCACATATAGTGAGGTACTACAGTTGATCCTGATGAACTGTCTATACCACAGTTACCACCTAAATATGTCACATAGAGTGAGGTACTACCGTTGATCCTGATGAACTGTCTATACTACAGTTACCACCTAAATATGTCACATATAGTGAGGTACTACCGTTGATCCTGATGAACTCTATACCACAGTTACCACCTAAATATGTCACATATAGTGAGGTACTACCGTTGATCCTGATGAACTCTATACCTCAGTTGCCACCTAAATATGTCACATATAGTGAGGTACTACCGTTGATCCTGATGAACTGTCTATACCACAGTTACCACCTAAATATGTCACATATAGTGAGGTACTACCGTTGATCCTGATGAACTCTATACTACAGTAACCACCTAAATATGTCACATAGAGTGAGGTACTACCGTTGATCCTGCTGAACTCTATACCACAGTTGCCACCTAAATATGTCACATGTAGTGAGGTACTACCGTTGATCCTGATGAACTCTATACCACAGTTGCCACCTAAATATGTCACATATAGTGAGGTACTACCGTTGATCTTGATGAACTGTCTATACCACAGTTACCACCTAAATATGTCACATATAGTGAGGTACTACCGTTGATCCTGATGAACTGTCTATACCACAGTTACCACCTAAATATGTCACATATAGTGAGGTACTACCGTTGATCATGATGGACTGTCTATACCACAGTTACCACCTAAATATGTCACATATAGTGTGGTACTACCGTTGATCCTGATGAACTCTATACTACAGTAACCACCTAAATATGTCACATAGAGTGAGGTACTACCGTTGATCCTGATGAACTCTATACCACAGTTGCCACCTAAATATGTCACATGTAGTGAGGTACTACCGTTGATACTGATGAAAACTATACCACAGTTGCCACCTAAATATGTCACATATAGTGAGGTACTACCGTTGATCTTGATGAACTGTCTATACCACAGTTACCACCTAAATATGTCACATATAGTGAGGTACTGCCGTTGATCATGATGGACTGTCTATACCACAGTTACCACCTAAATATGTCACATATAGTGAGGTACTACCGTTGATCCTGATGAACTGTCTATACCACAGTTACCACCTAAATATGTCACATATAGTGAGGTACTACCGTTGATCCTGATGAACTCTATACCACAGTTACCACCTAAATATGTCACATATAGTGAGGTACTACCGTTGATCCTGATGAACTCTATACCACAGTTACCACCTAAATATGTCACATATAGTGAGGTACTACCGTTGATCCTGATGAACTCTATACCTCAGTTGCCACCTAAATATGTCACATATAGTGAGGTACTACCGTTGATCCTGATGAACTGTCTATACCACAGTTACCACCTAAATATGTCACATATAGTGAGGTACTACCGTTGATCTTGATGAACTGTCTATACCACAGTTACCACCTAAATATGTCACATATAGTGAGGTACTACCGTTGATCCTGATGAACTGTCTATACCACAGTTACCACCTAAATATGTCACATATAGTGAGGTACTACCGTTGATCATGATGGACTGTCTATACCACAGTTACCACCTAAATATGTCACATATAGTGAGGTACTACCGTTGATCCTGATGAACAGTCTATACCACAGTTACCACCTAAATATGTCACATATAGTGAGGTACTACCGTTGATCCTGATGAACTCTATACCACAGTTACCACCTAAATATGTCACATATAGTGAGGTACTACCGTTGATCCTGATGAACTCTATACCACAGTTACCACCTAAATATGTCACATATAGTGAGGTACTACCGTTGATCCTGATGAACTGTCTATACCACAGTTACCACCTAAATGTGTCACATATAGTTAGGTATTACAGTTGATCCTGATGAACTGTCTATATCACAGTTACCACCTAAATATGTCACATATAGTGAGGTACTACCGTTGATCCTGATGAACTCTATACTACAGTAACCACCTAAATATGTCACATAGAGTGAGGTACTACCGTTGATCCTGATGAACTCTATACCACAGTTACCACCTAAATATGTCACATAGAGTGAGGTACTACCGTTGATCTTGATGAACTGTCTATACCACAGTTACCACCTAAATATGTCACATATAGTGAGGTACTACCGTTGATCCTGATGAACTCTATACCACAGTTACCACCTAAATATGTCACATAGAGTGAGGTACTACCGTTGATCTTGATGAACTGTCTATACCACAGTTACCACCTAAATATGTCACATATAGTGAGGTACTACCGTTGATCCTGATGAACTCTATACCACAGTTACCACCTAAATATGTCACATATAGTGAGGTACTACCGTTGATCCTGATGAACTGTCTATACCACAGTTACCACCTAAATATGTCACATATAGTGAGGTACTACCGTTGATCCTGATGAACTCTATACCACAGTTACCACCTAAATATGTCACATATAGTGAGGTACTACCGTTGATCCTGATGAACTGTCTATACCACAGTTACCACCTAAATATGTCACATATAGTGAGGTACTACCGTTGATCCTGATGAACTGTCTATACTACAGTTACCACCTAAATATGTCACATATAGTGAGGTACTACCGTTGATCCTGATGAACTGTCTATACCACAGTTACCACCTAAATATGTCACATATAGTGAGGTACTACCGTTGATCCTGATGAACTGTCTATACCACAGTTACCACCTAAATATGTCACATATAGTGAGGTACTACCGTTGATCCTGATGAACTGTCTATACCACAGTTGCCACCTAAATATGTCACATATAGTGAGGTACTACCGTTGATCCTGATGAAATGTCTATACCACAGTTACCACCTAAATATGTCACATATAGTGAGGTACTACCGTTGATCCTGATGAACTGTCTATACCACAGTTACCACCTAAATATGTCACATATAGTGAGGTACTACCGTTGATCCTGATGAACTCTATACCACAGTTACCACCTAAATATGTCACATATAGTGAGGTACTACAGTTGATCCTGATGAACTGTCTATACCACAGTTACCACCTAAATATGTCACATATAGTGAGGTACTACCGTTGATCATGAAGAATGTTATACCACAATTACCACCTAAATATGTCACATATAGTGAGGTACTACCGTTGATCCTGATGAACTGTCTATACCACAGTTACCACCTAAATATGTCACATATAGTGAGGTACTACCGTTGATCCTGATGAACTCTATACTACAGTTACCACCTAAATATGTCACATATAGTGAGGTACTACCGTTGATCCTAATGAACTCTATACCACAGTTACCACCTAAATATGTCACATATAGTGAGGTACTACCGTTGATCTTGATGAACTCTATACCACAGTTACCACCTAAATATGTCACATATAGTGAGGTACTACCGTTGATCCTGATGAACTGTCTATACCACAGTTACCACCTAAATATGTCACATATAGTGAGGTACTACCGTTGATCTTGATGAACTGTCTATACCATAGTTACCACCTAAATATGTCACATATAGTGAGGTACTACCGTTGAACCTGATGAACTGTCTATACCACAGTTACCACCTAAATATGTCACATATAGTGAGGTACTACCGTTGATCCTGATGAACTCTATACCACAGTTACCACCTAAATATGTCACATATAGTGAGGTACTACCGTTGATCTTGATGAACTGTCTATACCACAGTTACCACCTAAATATGTCACATATAGTGAGGTACTACCGTTGATCCTGATGAACTCTATACCTCAGTTACCACCTAAATATGTCACATATAGTGAGGTACTACCCTTGATCTTGATGAACTCTATACCACAGTTACCACCTAAATATGTCACATATAGTGAGGTACTACCGTTGATCCTGATGAACTCTATACCACAGTTGCCACCTAAATATGTCACATATAGTGAGGTGCTACCGTTGATTATGATGAACACTATACCACAGTTACCACCTAAATATGTCACATATAGTGAGGTACTACCGTTGATCCTGATGAACTCTATACCACAGTTACCACCTAAATATGTCACATATAGTGAGGTACTACCGTTGATCCTGATGAACTGTCTATACCACAGTTACCACTTAAATATGTCACATATAGTGAGGTACTACCGTTGATTTTGATGAACTGTCTATACCACAGTTACCACCTAAATATGTCACATATAGTGAGGTACTACCGTTGATCCTGATGAACTGTCTATACCACAGTTACCACCTAAATATGTCACATAGAGTGAGGTACTAACGTTGATGTTGATGAACTCTATACCACAGTTACCACCTAAATATGTCACATATAGTGAGGTACTACCGTTGATCCTGATGAACTGTCTATACCACAGTTACCACCTAAATATGTCACATATAGTGAGGTACTACCGTTGATCCTGATGAACTGTCTATACCATAGATACCACCTAAATATGTCACATATAGTGAGGTACTACCCTTGATCCTGATTAACTGTCTATACCACAGTTACCACCTAAATATGTCACATATAGTGAGGTACTACAGTTGATCCTGATGAACTGTCTATACCACAGTTACCACCTAAATATGTCACATAGAGTGAGGTACTACCGTTGATCCTGATGAACTGTCTATACTACAGTTACCACCTAAATATGTCACATATAGTGAGGTACTACCGTTGATCCTGATGAACTCTATACCACAGTTACCACCTAAATATGTCACATATAGTGAGGTACTACCGTTGATCCTGATGAACTCTATACCTCAGTTGCCACCTAAATATGTCACATATAGTGAGGTACTACCGTTGATCCTGATGAACTGTCTATACCACAGTTACCACCTAAATATGTCACATATAGTGAGGTACTACCGTTGATCCTGATGAACTCTATACTACAGTAACCACCTAAATATGTCACATAGAGTGAGGTACTACCGTTGATCCTGCTGAACTCTATACCACAGTTGCCACCTAAATATGTCACATGTAGTGAGGTACTACCGTTGATCCTGATGAACTCTATACCACAGTTGCCACCTAAATATGTCACATATAGTGAGGTACTACCGTTGATCTTGATGAACTGTCTATACCACAGTTACCACCTAAATATGTCACATATAGTGAGGTACTACCGTTGATCCTGATGAACTGTCTATACCACAGTTACCACCTAAATATGTCACATATAGTGAGGTACTACCGTTGATCATGATGAACTGTCTATACCATAGATACCACCTAAATATGTCACATATAGTGAGGTACTACCGTTGATCCTGATGAACAGTCTATACCACAGTTACCACCTAAATATGTCACATATAGTGAGGTACTACCGTTGATCCTGATGAACTCTATACCACAGTTACCACCTAAATATGTCACATATAGTGAGGTACTACCGTTGATCCTGATGAACTGTCTATACCACAGTTACCACTTAAATATGTCACATATAGTGAGGTACTACCGTTGATTTTGATGAACTGTCTATACCACAGTTAGCACCTAAATATGTCACATATAGTGAGGTACTACCGTTGATCCTGATGAACTGTCTATACCACAGTTACCACCTAAATATGTCACATATAGTGAGGTACTACCGTTGATCCTGATGAACTGTCTATACCATAGATACCACCTAAATATGTCACATATAGTGAGGTACTACCCTTGATCCTGATTAACTGTCTATACCACAGTTACCACCTAAATATGTCACATATAGTGAGGTACTACAGTTGATCCTGATGAACTGTCTATACCACAGTTACCACCTAAATATGTCACATAGAGTGAGGTACTACCGTTGATCCTGATGAACTGTCTATACTACAGTTACCACCTAAATATGTCACATATAGTGAGGTACTACCGTTGATCCTGATGAACTCTATACCACAGTTACCACCTAAATATGTCACATATAGTGAGGTACTACCGTTGATCCTGATGAACTCTATACCTCAGTTGCCACCTAAATATGTCACATATAGTGAGGTACTACCGTTGATCCTGATGAACTGTCTATACCACAGTTACCACCTAAATATGTCACATATAGTGAGGTACTACCGTTGATCCTGATGAACTCTATACCTCAGTTACCACCTAAATATGTCACATATAGTGAGGTACTACCCTTGATCTTGATGAACTCTATACCACAGTTACCACCTAAATATGTCACATATAGTGAGGTACTACCGTTGATCCTGATGAACTCTATACCACAGTTGCCACCTAAATATGTCACATATAGTGAGGTGCTACCGTTGATTATGATGAACACTATACCACAGTTACCACCTAAATATGTCACATATAGTGAGGTACTACCGTTGATCCTGATGAACTCTATACCACAGTTACCACCTAAATATGTCACATATAGTGAGGTACTACCGTTGATCCTGATGAACTGTCTATACCACAGTTACCACTTAAATATGTCACATATAGTGAGGTACTACCGTTGATTTTGATGAACTGTCTATACCACAGTTACCACCTAAATATGTCACATATAGTGAGGTACTACCGTTGATCCTGATGAACTGTCTATACCACAGTTACCACCTAAATATGTCACATAGAGTGAGGTACTAACGTTGATGCTGATGAACTCTATACCACAGTTACCACCTAAATATGTCACATATAGTGAGGTACTACCGTTGATCCTGATGAACTGTCTATACCACAGTTACCACCTAAATATGTCACATATAGTGAGGTACTACCGTTGATCCTGATGAACTGTCTATACCATAGATACCACCTAAATATGTCACATATAGTGAGGTACTACCCTTGATCCTGATTAACTGTCTATACCACAGTTACCACCTAAATATGTCACATATAGTGAGGTACTACAGTTGATCCTGATGAACTGTCTATACCACAGTTACCACCTAAATATGTCACATAGAGTGAGGTACTACCGTTGATCCTGATGAACTGTCTATACTACAGTTACCACCTAAATATGTCACATATAGTGAGGTACTACCGTTGATCCTGATGAACTCTATACCAAAGTTACCACCTAAATATGTCACATATAGTGAGGTACTACCGTTGATCCTGATGAACTCTATACCTCAGTTGCCACCTAAATATGTCACATATAGTGAGGTACTACCGTTGATCCTGATGAACTGTCTATACCACAGTTACCACCTAAATATGTCACATATAGTGAGGTACTACCGTTGATCCTGATGAACTCTATACTACAGTAACCACCTAAATATGTCACATAGAGTGAGGTACTACCGTTGATCCTGCTGAACTCTATACCACAGTTGCCACCTAAATATGTCACATGTAGTGAGGTACTACCGTTGATCCTGATGAACTCTATACCACAGTTGCCACCTAAATATGTCACATATAGTGAGGTACTACCGTTGATCTTGATGAACTGTCTATACCACAGTTACCACCTAAATATGTCACATATAGTGAGGTACTACCGTTGATCCTGATGAACTGTCTATACCACAGTTACCACCTAAATATGTCACATATAGTGAGGTACTACCGTTGATCATGATGGACTGTCTATACCACAGTTACCACCTAAATATGTCACATATAGTGAGGTACTACCGTTGATCCTGATGAACAGTCTATACCACAGTTACCACCTAAATATGTCACATATAGTGAGGTACTACCGTTGATCCTGATGAACTCTATACCACAGTTACCACCTAAATATGTCACATATAGTGAGGTACTACCGTTAATCCTGATGAACTGTCTATACCACAGTTACCACTTAAATATGTCACATATAGTGAGGTACTACCGTTGATTTTGATGAACTGTCTATACCACAGTTACCACCTAAATATGTCACATATAGTGAGGTACTACCGTTGATCCTGATGAACTGTCTATACCACAGTTACCACCTAAATATGTCACATAGAGTGAGGTACTAACGTTGATGCTGATGAACTCTATACCACAGTTACCACCTAAATATGTCACATATAGTGAGGTACTACCGTTGATCCTGATGAACTGTCTATACCACAGTTACCACCTAAATATGTCACATATAGTGAGGTACTACCGTTGATCCTGATGAACTGTCTATACCATAGATACCACCTAAATATGTCACATATAGTGAGGTACTACCCTTGATCCTGATTAACTGTCTATACCACAGTTACCACCTAAATATGTCACATATAGTGAGATACTACAGTTGATCCTGATGAACTGTCTATACCACAGTTACCACCTAAATATGTCACATAGAGTGAGGTACTACCGTTGATCCTGATGAACTGTCTATACTACAGTTACCACCTAAATATGTCACATATAGTGAGGTACTACCGTTGATCCTGATGAACTCTATACCACAGTTACCACCTAAATATGTCACATATAGTGAGGTACTACCGTTGATCCTGATGAACTCTATACCTCAGTTGCCACCTAAATATGTCACATATAGTGAGGTACTACCGTTGATCCTGATGAACTGTCTATACCACAGTTACCACCTAAATATGTCACATATAGTGAGGTACTACCGTTGATCCTGATGAACTCTATACCTCAGTTACCACCTAAATATGTCACATATAGTGAGGTACTACCCTTGATCTTGATGAACTCTATACCACAGTTACCACCTAAATATGTCACATATAGTGAGGTACTACCGTTGATCCTGATGAACTCTATACCACAGTTGCCACCTAAATATGTCACATATAGTGAGGTGCTACCGTTGATTATGATGAACACTATACCACAGTTACCACCTAAATATGTCACATATAGTGAGGTACTACCGTTGATCCTGATGAACTCTATACCACAGTTACCACCTAAATATGTCACATATAGTGAGGTACTACCGTTGATCCTGATGAACTGTCTATACCACAGTTACCACTTAAATATGTCACATATAGTGAGGTACTACCGTTGATTTTGATGAACTGTCTATACCACAGTTACCACCTAAATATGTCACATATAGTGAGGTACTACCGTTGATCCTGATGAACTGTCTATACCACAGTTACCACCTAAATATGTCACATAGAGTGAGGTACTAACGTTGATGCTGATGAACTCTATACCACAGTTACCACCTAAATATGTCACATATAGTGAGGTACTACCGTTGATCCTGATGAACTGTCTATACCACAGTTACCACCTAAATATGTCACATATAGTGAGGTACTACCGTTGATCCTGATGAACTGTCTATACCATAGATACCACCTAAATATGTCACATATAGTGAGGTACTACCCTTGATCCTGATTAACTGTCTATACCACAGTTACCACCTAAATATGTCACATATAGTGAGGTACTACAGTTGATCCTGATGAACTGTCTATACCACAGTTACCACCTAAATATGTCACATAGAGTGAGGTACTACCGTTGATCCTGATGAACTGTCTATACTACAGTTACCACCTAAATATGTCACATATAGTGAGGTACTACCGTTGATCCTGATGAACTCTATACCACAGTTACCACCTAAATATGTCACATATAGTGAGGTACTACCGTTGATCCTGATGAACTCTATACCTCAGTTGCCACCTAAATATGTCACATATAGTGAGGTACTACCGTTGATCCTGATGAACTGTCTATACCACAGTTACCACCTAAATATGTCACATATAGTGAGGTACTACCGTTGATCCTGATGAACTCTATACTACAGTAACCACCTAAATATGTCACATAGAGTGAGGTACTACCGTTGATCCTGCTGAACTCTATACCACAGTTGCCACCTAAATATGTCACATGTAGTGAGGTACTACCGTTGATCCTGATGAACTCTATACCACAGTTGCCACCTAAATATGTCACATATAGTGAGGTACTACCGTTGATCTTGATGAACTGTCTATACCACAGTTACCACCTAAATATGTCACATATAGTGAGGTACTACCGTTGATCCTGATGAACTGTCTATACCACAGTTACCACCTAAATATGTCACATATAGTGAGGTACTACCGTTGATCATGATGGACTGTCTATACCACAGTTACCACCTAAATATGTCACATATAGTGAGGTACTACCGTTGATCCTGATGAACAGTCTATACCACAGTTACCACCTAAATATGTCACATATAGTGAGGTACTACCGTTGATCCTGATGAACTCTATACCACAGTTACCACCTAAATATGTCACATATAGTGAGGTACTACCGTTGATCCTGATGAACTCTATACCACAGTTACCACCTAAATATGTCACATATAGTGAGGTACTACCGTTGATCCTGATGAACTGTCTATACCACAGTTACCACCTAAATGTGTCACATATAGTTAGGTATTACAGTTGATCCTGATGAACTGTCTATATCACAGTTACCACCTAAATATGTCACATATAGTGAGGTACTACCGTTGATCCTGATGAACTCTATACTACAGTAACCACCTAAATATGTCACATAGAGTGAGGTACTACCGTTGATCCTGATGAACTCTATACCACAGTTGCCACCTAAATATGTCACATGTAGTGAGGTACTACCGTTGATCCTGATGAACTCTATACCACAGTTGCCACCTAAATATGTCACATATAGTGAGGTACTACCGTTGATCTTGATGAACTGTCTATACCACAGTTACCACCTAAATATGTCACATATAGTGAGGTACTACCGTTGATCCTGATGAACTGTCTATACCACAGTTACCACCTAAATATGTCACATATAGTGAGGTACTACCGTTGATCATGATGGACTGTCTATACCACAGTTACCACCTAAATATGTCACATATAGTGTGGTACTACCGTTGATCCTGATGAACTCTATACTACAGTAACCACCTAAATATGTCACATAGAGTGAGGTACTACCGTTGATCCTGATGAACTCTATACCACAGTTGCCACCTAAATATGTCACATGTAGTGAGGTACTACCGTTGATACTGATGAAAACTATACCACAGTTGCCACCTAAATATGTCACATATAGTGAGGTACTACCGTTGATCTTGATGAACTGTCTATACCACAGTTACCACCTAAATATGTCACATATAGTGAGGTACTACCGTTGATCCTGATGAACTGTCTATACCACAGTTACCACCTAAATATGTCACATATAGTGAGGTACTACCGTTGATCATGATGGACTGTCTATACCACAGTTACCACCTAAATATGTCACATATAGTGAGGTACTACCGTTGATCCTGATGAACTCTATACCACAGTTACCACCTAAATATGTCACATATAGTGAGGTACTACCGTTGATCCTGATGAACTCTATACCACAGTTACCACCTAAATATGTCACATATAGTGAGGTACTACCGTTGATCCTGATGAACTCTATACCTCAGTTGCCACCTAAATATGTCACATATAGTGAGGTACTACCGTTGATCCTGATGAACTGTCTATACCACAGTTACCACCTAAATATGTCACATATAGTGAGGTACTACCGTTGATCCTGATGAACTCTATACTACAGTAACCACCTAAATATGTCACATAGAGTGAGGTACTACCGTTTATCCTGATGAACTCTATACCACAGTTGCCACCTAAATATGTCACATGTAGTGAGGTACTACCGTTGATCCTGATGAACTCTATACCACAGTTGCCACCTAAATATGTCACATATAGTGAGGTACTACCGTTGATCTTGATGAACTGTCTATACCACAGTTACCACCTAAATATGTCACATATAGTGAGGTACTACCGTTGATCCTGATGAACTGTCTATACCACAGTTACCACCTAAATATGTCACATATAGTGAGGTACTACCGTTGATCATGATGGACTGTCTATACCACAGTTACCACCTAAATATGTCACATATAGTGAGGTACTACCGTTGATCCTGATGAACTGTCTATACCACAGTTACCACCTAAATATGTCACATATAGTGAGGTACTACCGTTGATCCTGATGAACTCTATACCACAGTTACCACCTAAATATGTCACATATAGTGAGGTACTACCGTTGATCCTGATGAACTCTATACCACAGTTACCACCTAAATATGTCACATATAGTGAGGTACTACCGTTGATCCTGATGAACTGTCTATACCACAGTTACCACCTAAATGTGTCACATATAGTTAGGTATTACAGTTGATCCTGATGAACTGTCTATATCACAGTTACCACCTAAATATGTCACATATAGTGAGGTACTACCGTTGATCCTGATGAACTCTATACCACAGTTACCACCTAAATATGTCACATATAGTGAGGTACTACCGTTGATCCTGATGAACTGTCTATACCACAGTTACCACCTAAATATGTCACATATAGTGAGGTACTACCTTTGATCCTGATGAACTGTCTATACCACAGTTAACACCTTAATATGTCACATATAGTGAGGTACTACCGTTGATCCTGATGAACTGTCTATACCACAGTTACCACCTAAATATGTCACATATAGTGAGGTACTACCGTTGATCCTGATGAACTGTCTATACCACAGTTACCACCTAAATATGTCACATATAGTGAGGTACTACCGTTGATCCTGATGAACTGTCTATACCACAGTTACCACCTAAATATGTCACATATAGTGAGGTACTACCGTTGATCCTGATGAACTGTCTATACCACAGTTGCCACCTAAATATGTCACATATAGTGAGGTACTACCGTTGATCCTGATGAACTGTCTATACCACAGTTACCACCTAAATATGTCACATATAGTGAGGTACTACCGTTGATCCTGATGAACTGTCTATACCACAGTTACCACCTAAATATGTCACATATAGTGAGGTACTACCGTTGATCCTGATGAACTGTCTATACCACAGTTACCACCTAAATATGTCACATATAGTGAGGTACTACAGTTGATCCTGATGAACTGTCTATACCACAGTTGCCACCTAAATATGTCACATATAGTGAGGTACTACCGTTGAACCTGATGAACTGTCTATACCACAGTTACCACCTAAATATGTCACATGTAGTTAGGTACTACCGTTGATCCTGATGAACTGTCTATACCACAGTTACCACCTAAATATGTCACATATAGTGAGGTACTACCGTTGATCCTGATGAACTCTATACCACAGTTGCCACCTAAATATGTCACATATAGTGAGGTACTACCGTTGATCCTGATGAACTGTCTATACCACAGTTACCACCTAAATATGTCACATATAGTGAGGTACTACCGTTGATCCTGATGAACTGTTTATACCACAGTTACCACCTAAATATGTCATATATAGTGAGGTACTACCGTTAATCTTGATGAACTGTCTATACCACAGTTACCACCTAAATATGTCACATATAGTGAGGTACTACCGTTGATCCTGATGGACTGTCTATACCACAGTTACCACCTAAATATGTCATATATTGTGAGGTACTACCGTTGATCCTGATGAACTGTCTATACCACAGTTACCACCTAAATATGTCACATATAGTGAGGTACTACCGTTGATCCTGATGAACTCTATATCACAGTTACCACCTAAATATGTCACATATAGTGAGGTACTACCGTTGAACCTGATGAACTGTCTATACCACAGTTACCACCTAAATATGTCACATATAGTGAGGTACTACCGTTGATCCTGATGAACTGTCTATACCACAGTTACCACCTAAATATGTCACATATAGTGAGGTACTACCGTTGATCCTGATGAACTCTATACCACAGTTACCACCTAAATATGTCACATAGAGTGAGGTACTACCGTTGATCCTGATGAACTCTCTATACCACAGTTACCACCTAAATATGTCACATATAGTGAGGTACTACCGTTGATCTTGATGGACTGTCTATACCACAGTTACCACCTAAATATGTCACATATAGTGAGGTACTACCGTTGATCCTGATGAACTCTATACTACAGTTACCACCTAAATATGTCACATATAGTGAGGTACTACCGTTGATCTTGATGGACTGTCTATACCACAGTTACCACCTAAATATGTCACATATAGTGAGGTACTACCGTTGATCCTGATGAACTGTCTATACCACAGTTACCACCTAAATATGTGACATATAGTGAGGTACTACCCTTGATCCTGATGAACTCTATACTACAGTTACCACCTAAATATGTCACATATTGTGAGGTACTACCGTTAATCCTGATGAACTCTATACCACAGTTACCACCTAAATATGTCACATATAGTGAGGTACTACCGTTGATCTTGATGAACTGTCTATACCACCGTAACCACCTAAATATGTCACATATAGTGAGGTACTACCGTTGATCCTGATGAACTGTCTATACCACAGTTACCACCTAAATATGTCACATATAGTGAGGTACTACCGTTAATCCTGATGAACTCTATACCACAGTTACCACCTAAATATGTCACATATAGTGAGGTACTACCGTTGATCTTGATGAACTGTCTATACCACAGTTACCACCTAAATATGTCACATATAGTGAGGTACTACCGTTGATCCTGATGAACTCTATACCACAGTTACCACCTAAATATGTCACATATAGTGAGGTACTACCGTTGATCTTGATGAACTCTATACCACAGTTACCACCTAAATATGTCACATATAGTGAGGTACTACCGTTGATCCTGATGAACTGTCTATACCACAGTTACCACCTAAATATGTCACATATAGTGAGGTACTACCTTTGATCCTGATGAACTGTCTATACCACCGTAACCACCTCAATATGTCACATATAGTGAGGTACTACCTTTGATCCTGATGAACTGTCTATACCACAGTTACCACCTAAATATGTCACATATAGTGAGGTACTACCGTTGATCCTGATGAACTGTCTATACCACAGTTACCACCTAAATATGTCACATATAGTGAGGTACTACCGTTGATCCTGATGAACTGTCTATACCACAGTTACCACCTAAATATGTCACATATAGTGAGGTACTACCGTTGATCCTGATGAACTCTATACCACAGTTACCACCTAAATATGTCACATAGAGTGAGGTACTACCGTTGATCCTGATGAACTGTCTATACCACAGTTACCACCTAAATATGTCACATATAGTGAGGTACTACCGTTGATCTTGATGGACTGTCTATACCACAGTTACCACCTAAATATGTCACATATAGTGAGGTACTACCGTTGATCCTGATGAACTCTATACTACAGTTACCACCTAAATATGTCACATATAGTGAGGTACTACCGTTGATCTTGATGGACTGTCTATACCACAGTTACCACCTAAATATGTCACATATAGTGAGGTACTACCGTTGATCCTGATGAACTGTCTATACCACAGTTACCACCTAAATATGTCACATATAGTGAGGTACTACCGTTAATCCTGATGAACTCTATACCACAGTTACCACCTAAATATGTCACATATAGTGAGGTACTACCGTTGATCCTGATGAACTGTCTATACCACAGTTACCACCTAAATATGTCACATATAGTGAGGTACTACCGTTGATCCTGATGAACTGTCTATACCACAGTTACCACCTAAATATGTCACATATAGTGAGGTACTACCGTTGATCCTGATGAACTGTCTATACCACAGTTACCACCTAAATATGTCACATATAGTGAGGTACTACCGTTAATCCTGATGAACTCTATACCACAGTTACCACCTAAATATGTCACATATAGTGAGGTACTACCGTTGATCCTGATGAACTGTCTATACCACAGTTACCACCTAAATATGTCACATATAGTGAGGTACTACCGTTGATCTTGATGGACTGTCTATACCACAGTTACCACCTAAATATGTCACATATAGTGAGGTACTACCGTTGATCCTGATGAACTCTATACTACAGTTACCACATAAATATGTCACATATAGTGAGGTACTACCGTTGATCTTGATGGACTGTCTATACCACAGTTACCACCTAAATATGTCACATATAGTGAGGTACTACCGTTGATCCTGATGAACTGTCTATACCACAGTTACCACCTAAATATGTCACATATAGTGAGGTACTACCGTTAATCCTGATGAACTCTATACCACAGTTACCACCTAAATATGTCACATATAGTGAGGTACTACCGTTAATCCTGATGAACTCTATACCACAGTTACCACCTAAATATGTCACATATAGTGAGGTACTACCGTTGATATTGATGAACTGTCTATACCACCGTAACCACCTAAATATGTCACATATAGTGAGGTACTACCGTTGATCCTGATGAACTGTCTATACCACAGTTACCACCTAAATATGTCACATATAGTGAGGTACTACCGTTGATCCTGATGAACTCTATACCACAGTTACCACCTAAATATGTCACATATAGTGAGGTACTACCGTTGATCTTGATGAACTGTCTATACCACAGTTACCACCTAAATATGTCACATATAGTGAGGTACTACCGTTGATCCTGATGAACTGTCTATACCACAGTTACCACCTAAATATGTCACATATAGTGAGGTACTACCCTTGATCCTGATTAACTGTCTATACCACAGTTACCACCTAAATATGTCACATATAGTGAGGTACTAACGTTGATCCTGATGAACTCTATACCACAGTTACCACCTAAATATGTCACATATAGTGAGGTACTACCGTTAATCCTGATGAACTCTATACCACAGTTACCACCTAAATATGTCACATATAGTGAGGTACTACCGTTGATCCTGATGAACTCTATACCACAGTTACCACCTAAATATGTCACATATAGTGAGGTACTACCGTTGATCATGATGAACTGTCTATACCACAGTAACCACCTAAATATGTCACATATAGTGAGGTACTAGCGTTGATCCTGATGAACTGTCTATACCACAGTTACCACCTAAATATGTCACATATAGTGAGGTACTACCGTTGATCCTGATGAACTCTATACCACAGTTACCACCTAAATATGTCACATATAGTGAGGTACTACCGTTGATCCTGATGAACTGTCTATACCACGGTTACCACCTAAATATGTCACATATAGTGAGGTACTACCGTTGATCCTGATGAACTTTATACCACAGTTACCACCTAAATATGTCACATATAGTGAGGTACTACCGTTGATCCTGATGAACTTTATACCACAGTTACCACCTAAATATGTCACATATAGTGAGGTACTACCGTTGATCCTGATGAACTGTCTATACCACAGTTACCACCTAAATATGTGACATATAGTGAGGTACTACCCTTGATCCTGATGAACTCTATACTACAGTTACCACCTAAATATGTCACATATTGTGAGGTACTACCGTTAATCCTGATGAACTCTATACCACAGTTACCACCTAAATATGTCACATATAGTGAGGTACTACCGTTGATCTTGATGAACTGTCTATACCACCGTAACCACCTAAATATGTCACATATAGTGAGGTACTACCGTTGATCCTGATGAACTGTCTATACCACAGTTACCACCTAAATATGTCACATATAGTGAGGTACTACCGTTAATCCTGATGAACTCTATACCACAGTTACCACCTAAATATGTCACATATAGTGAGGTACTACCGTTGATCTTGATGAACTGTCTATACCACAGTTACCACCTAAATATGTCACATATAGTGAGGTACTACCGTTGATCCTGATGAACTCTATACCACAGTTACCACCTAAATATGTCACATATAGTGAGGTACTACCGTTGATCTTGATGAACTCTATACCACAGTTACCACCTAAATATGTCACATATAGTGAGGTACTACCGTTGATCCTGATGAACTGTCTATACCACAGTTACCACCTAAATATGTCACATATAGTGAGGTACTACCTTTGATCCTGATGAACTGTCTATACCACCGTAACCACCTCAATATGTCACATATAGTGAGGTACTACCTTTGATCCTGATGAACTGTCTATACCACAGTTACCACCTAAATATGTCACATATAGTGAGGTACTACCGTTGATCCTGATGAACTGTCTATACCACAGTTACCACCTAAATATGTCACATATAGTGAGGTACTACCGTTGATCCTGATGAACTGTCTATACCACAGTTACCACCTAAATATGTCACATATAGTGAGGTACTACCGTTGATCCTGATGAACTCTATACCACAGTTACCACCTAAATATGTCACATAGAGTGAGGTACTACCGTTGATCCTGATGAACTGTCTATACCACAGTTACCACCTAAATATGTCACATATAGTGAGGTACTACCGTTGATCTTGATGGACTGTCTATACCACAGTTACCACCTAAATATGTCACATATAGTGAGGTACTACCGTTGATCCTGATGAACTCTATACTACAGTTACCACCTAAATATGTCACATATAGTGAGGTACTACCGTTGATCTTGATGGACTGTCTATACCACAGTTACCACCTAAATATGTCACATATAGTGAGGTACTACCGTTGATCCTGATGAACTGTCTATACCACAGTTACCACCTAAATATGTCACATATAGTGAGGTACTACCGTTAATCCTGATGAACTCTATACCACAGTTACCACCTAAATATGTCACATATAGTGAGGTACTACCGTTGATCCTGATGAACTGTCTATACCACAGTTACCACCTAAATATGTCACATATAGTGAGGTACTACCGTTGATCCTGATGAACTGTCTATACCACAGTTACCACCTAAATATGTCACATATAGTGAGGTACTACCGTTGATCCTGATGAACTGTCTATACCACAGTTACCACCTAAATATGTCACATATAGTGAGGTACTACCGTTAATCCTGATGAACTCTATACCACAGTTACCACCTAAATATGTCACATATAGTGAGGTACTACCGTTGATCCTGATGAACTGTCTATACCACAGTTACCACCTAAATATGTCACATATAGTGAGGTACTACCGTTGATCTTGATGGACTGTCTATACCACAGTTACCACCTAAATATGTCACATATAGTGAGGTACTACCGTTGATCCTGATGAACTCTATACTACAGTTACCACATAAATATGTCACATATAGTGAGGTACTACCGTTGATCTTGATGGACTGTCTATACCACAGTTACCACCTAAATATGTCACATATAGTGAGGTACTACCGTTGATCCTGATGAACTGTCTATACCACAGTTACCACCTAAATATGTCACATATAGTGAGGTACTACCGTTAATCCTGATGAACTCTATACCACAGTTACCACCTAAATATGTCACATATAGTGAGGTACTACCGTTAATCCTGATGAACTCTATACCACAGTTACCACCTAAATATGTCACATATAGTGAGGTACTACCGTTGATATTGATGAACTGTCTATACCACCGTAACCACCTAAATATGTCACATATAGTGAGGTACTACCGTTGATCCTGATGAACTGTCTATACCACAGTTACCACCTAAATATGTCACATATAGTGAGGTACTACCGTTGATCCTGATGAACTCTATACCACAGTTACCACCTAAATATGTCACATATAGTGAGGTACTACCGTTGATCTTGATGAACTGTCTATACCACAGTTACCACCTAAATATGTCACATATAGTGAGGTACTACCGTTGATCCTGATGAACTGTCTATACCACAGTTACCACCTAAATATGTCACATATAGTGAGGTACTACCCTTGATCCTGATTAACTGTCTATACCACAGTTACCACCTAAATATGTCACATATAGTGAGGTACTAACGTTGATCCTGATGAACTCTATACCACAGTTACCACCTAAATATGTCACATATAGTGAGGTACTACCGTTAATCCTGATGAACTCTATACCACAGTTACCACCTAAATATGTCACATATAGTGAGGTACTACCGTTGATCCTGATGAACTCTATACCACAGTTACCACCTAAATATGTCACATATAGTGAGGTACTACCGTTGATCATGATGAACTGTCTATACCACAGTAACCACCTAAATATGTCACATATAGTGAGGTACTAGCGTTGATCCTGATGAACTGTCTATACCACAGTTACCACCTAAATATGTCACATATAGTGAGGTACTACCGTTGATCCTGATGAACTCTATACCACAGTTACCACCTAAATATGTCACATATAGTGAGGTACTACCGTTGATCCTGATGAACTGTCTATACCACGGTTACCACCTAAATATGTCACATATAGTGAGGTACTACCGTTGATCCTGATGAACTTTATACCACAGTTACCACCTAAATATGTCACATATAGTGAGGTACTACCGTTGATCCTGATGAACTGTCTATATCACAGTTACCACCTAAATATGTCACATATAGTGAGGTACTACCGTTGATCCTGATGAACTGTCTATACCACAGTAACCACCTAAATATGTCACATATAGTGAGGTACTACCGTTGATCCTGATGAACTCTATACCACAGTTACCACCTAAATATGTCACATATAGTGAGGTACTACCGTTGATCTTGATGGACTGTCTATACCACAGTTACCACCTAAATATGTCACATAGAGTGAGGTACTACCGTTGATCCTGATGAACTGTCTATACCACAGTTACCACCTAAATATGTCACATATAGTGAGGTATTACAGTTGATCCTGATGAACTGTCTATACCAGAGTTACCACCTAAATATGTCACATATAGTGAGGTGCTACCGTTGATCCTGATGAACTCTATACCACAGTTACCACCTAAATATGTCACATATAGTGAGGTACTACCGTTGATCCTGATGAACTGTCTATACCATAGTTACCACCTAAATATGTCACATATAGTGAGGTACTACCCTTGATCCTGATTAACTGTCTATACCACAGTTACCACCTAAATATGTCACATATAGTGAGGTACTACAGTTGATCCTGATGAACTGTCTATACCACAGTTACCACCTAAATATGTCACATATAGTGAGGTACTACCGTTGATCCTGATGAACTGTCTATACTACAGTTACCACCGAAATATGTCACATATAGTGAGGTACTACCGTTGATCCTGATGAACTGTCTATACCACAGTTACCACCTAAATATGTCACATATAGTGAGGTACTACCCTTGATCTTGATGAACTCTATACCACAGTTACCACCTAAATATGTCACATATAGTGAGGTACTCCGTTGATCCTGATGAACTCTATACCACAGTTACCACCTAAATATGTCACATATAGTGAGGTACTACCGTTGATCCTGATGAACTCTATACCACAGTTACCACCTGAATATGTCACATATAGTGAGGTACTACCGTTGATCCTGATGAACTGTCTATACCACAGTTACCACCTAAATATGTCACATATAGTGAGGTACTACCGTTGATCATGATGAACTGTCTATACCACAGTAACCACCTAAATATGTCACATATAGTGAGGTACTACCGTTGATCTTGATGAACTGTCTATACCACAGTTACCACCTAAATATGTCACATATAGTGAGGTACTACCGTTGAACCTGATGAACTGTCTATACCACAGTTACCACCTAAATATGTCACATATAGTGAGGTACTACCGTTGATCCTGATGAACTGTCTATACCACAGTTACCACCTAAATATGTCACATATAGTGAGGTACTACCGTTGATCTTGATGAACTCTATATCACAGTTGCCACCTAAATATGTCACATATAGTGAGGTACTACCGTTGATCCTGATGAACTGTCTATACCACAGTAACCACCTAAATATGTCACATATAGTGAGGTACTACCGTTGATCCTGATGAACTCTATACCACAGTTACCACCTAAATATGTCACATATAGTGAGGTACTACCGTTGATCTTGATGAACTCTATATCACAGTTGCCACCTAAATATGTCACATATAGTGAGGTACTACCGTTGAACCTGATGAACTCTATACCACAGTTACCACCTAAATATGTCACATATAGTGAGGTACTACCGTTGATCCTGATGAACTGTCTATACCACAGTTACCACCTAAATATGTCACATATAGTGAGGTACTACCGTTGATCTTGATAAACTGTCTATACCACAGTTACCACCTAAATATGTCACATATAGTGAGGTACTACCGTTGATCATGATGAACTGTCTATACCACAGTTACCACCTAAATATGTCACATATAGTGAGGTACTACCGTTGATCCTGATGAACTGTCTATACCACAGTTACCACCTAAATATGTCACATATAGTGAGGTACTACCGTTGAACCTGATGAACTCTATACCACAGTTACCACCTAAATATGTCACATATAGTGAGGTACTACCGTTGATCCTGATGAACTGTCTATACCACAGTTACCACCTAAATATGTCACATATAGTGAGGTACTACCGTTGATCATGATGAACTGTCTATACCACAGTTACCACCTAAATATGTCACATATAGTGAGGTACTACCGTTGATCCTGATGAACTCTATACCACAGTTACCACCTAAATATGTCACATATAGTGAGGTACTACCGTTGATCCTGATGAACTGCCTATACCACAGTTACCACCTAAATATGTCACATATAGTGAGGTACTACCGTTGATCATGATGAACTGTCTATACCACCGTTACCACCTAAATATGTCACATATAGTGAGGTACTACCGTTGATCCTGATGAACTCTATACCACAGTTACCACCTAAATATGTCACATATAGTGAGGTACTACCGTTGATCCTGATGAACTGTCTATACCACAGTTACCACCTAAATATGTCACATATAGTGAGGTACTACCGTTGATCCTGATGAACTGTCTATACCACAGTTACCACCTAAATATGTCACATATATTGAGGTACTACCCTTGATCCTGATGAACTGTCTATACCACAGTTACCACCTAAATATGTCACATAGAGTGAGGTACTACCGTTGATCCTGATGAACTCTATACTACAGTAACCACCTAAATATGTCACATATAGTGAGGTACTACCGTTGATCTTGATGAACTGTCTATACCACAGTTACCACCTAAATATGTCACATATAGTTAGGTACTACCGTTGATCTTGATGAACTGTCTATACCACAGTTACCACCTAAATATGTCACATATAGTGAGGTACTACCGTTGATCCTGATGAACTCTATACCACTGTTACCACCTAAATATGTCACATATAGTGAGGTACTACCGTTGATCTTGATGAACTGTCTATACCACAGTTACCACCTAAATATGTCACATATAGTGAGGTACTACCGTTGATCCTGATGAACTGTCTATACCACAGTTACCACCTAAATATGTCACATATAGTGAGGTACTACCCTTGATCCTGATTAACTGTCTATACCACAGTTACCACCTAAATATGTCACATATAGTGAGGTACTAACGTTGATCCTGATGAACTCTATACCACAGTTACCACCTAAATATGTCACATATAGTGAGGTACTACCGTTAATCCTGATGAACTCTATACCACAGTTACCACCTAAATATGTCACATATAGTGAGGTACTACCGTTGATCCTGATGAACTCTATACCACAGTTACCACCTAAATATGTCACATATAGTGAGGTACTACCGTTGATCATGATGAACTGTCTATACCACAGTTACCACCTAAATATGTCACATATAGTGAGGTACTACCGTTGATCCTGATGAACTGTCTATACCACAGTTACCACCTAAATATGTCACATATAGTGAGGTACTACCGTTGATCGTGATGAACTCTATACCACAGTTACCACCTAAATATGTCACATATAGTGAGGTACTACCGTTGATCCTGATGGACTCTATACCACAGTTACCACCTAAATATGTCACATATAGTGAGGTACTAGCGTTGATCCTGATGAACTGTCTATACCACAGTTACCACCTAAATATGTCACATATAGTGAGGTACTACCGTTGATCCTGATGAACTCTATACCACAGTTACCACCTAAATATGTCACATATAGTGAGGTACTACCGTTGATCCTGATGAACTGTCTATATCACAGTTACCACCTAAATATGTCACATATAGTGAGGTACTACCGTTGAACCTGATGAACTGTCTATACCACAGTTACCACCTAAATATGTCACATATAGTGAGGTACTACCGTTGATCCTGATGAACTGTCTATACCACAGTAACCACCTAAATATGTCACATATAGTGAGGTACTACCGTTGATCCTGATGAACTCTATACCACAGTTACCACCTAAATATGTCACATATAGTGAGGTACTACCGTTGATCTTGATGGACTGTCTATACCACAGTTACCACCTAAATATGTCACATAGAGTGAGGTACTACCGTTGATCCTGATGAACTGTCTATACCACAGTTACCACCTAAATATGTCACATATAGTGAGGTATTACAGTTGATCCTGATGAACTGTCTATACCAGAGTTACCACCTAAATATGTCACATATAGTGAGGTGCTACCGTTGATCCTGATGAACTCTATACCACAGTTACCACCTAAATATGTCACATATAGTGAGGTACTACCGTTGATCCTGATGAACTGTCTATACCATAGTTACCACCTAAATATGTCACATATAGTGAGGTACTACCCTTGATCCTGATTAACTGTCTATACCACAGTTACCACCTAAATATGTCACATATAGTGAGGTACTACAGTTGATCCTGATGAACTGTCTATACCACAGTTACCACCTAAATATGTCACATATAGTGAGGTACTACCGTTGATCCTGATGAACTCTATACCACAGTTACCACCTAAATATGTCACATATAGTGAGGTACTACCGTTGATCTTGATGAACTGTCTATACCACAGTTACCACCTAAATATGTCACATATAGTGAGGTACTACCGTTGATCCTGATGAACTGTCTATACCATAGTTACCACCTAAATATGTCACATATAGTGAGGTACTACCCTTGATCCTGATTAACTGTCTATACCACAGTTACCACCTAAATATGTCACATATAGTGAGGTACTACAGTTGATCCTGATGAACTGTCTATACCACAGTTACCACCTAAATATGTCACATATAGTGAGGTACTACCGTTGATCCTGATGAACTGTCTATACTACAGTTACCACCTAAATATGTCACATATAGTGAGGTACTACCCTTGATCCTGATTAACTGTCTATACCACAGTTACCACCTAAATATGTCACATATAGTGAGGTAATACAGTTGATCCTGATGAACTGTCTATACCACAGTTACCACCTAAATATGTCACATATTGTGAGGTACTACCGTTAATCCTGATGAACTCTATACCACAGTTACCACCTAAATATGTCACATATAGTGAGGTACTACCGTTGATCTTGATGAACTGTCTATACCACAGTTACCACCTAAATATGTCACATATAGTGAGGTACTACCCTTGATCTTGATGAACTCTATACCACAGTTACCACCTAAATATGTCACATATAGTGAGGTACTCCGTTGATCCTGATGAACTCTATACCACAGTTACCACCTAAATATGTCACATATAGTGAGGTACTACCGTTGATCCTGATGAACTCTATACCACAGTTACCACCTGAATATGTCACATATAGTGAGGTACTACCGTTGATCCTGATGAACTGTCTATACCACAGTTACCACCTAAATATGTCACATATAGTGAGGTACTACCGTTGATCATGATGAACTGTCTATACCACAGTAACCACCTAAATATGTCACATATAGTGAGGTACTACCGTTGATCTTGATGAACTGTCTATACCACAGTTACCACCTAAATATGTCACATATTGTGAGGTACTACCGTTGAACCTGATGAACTGTCTATACCACAGTTACCACCTAAATATGTCACATATAGTGAGGTACTACCGTTGATCCTGATGAACTGTCTATACCACAGTTACCACCTAAATATGTCACATATAGTGAGGTACTACCGTTGATCTTGATGAACTCTATATCACAGTTGCCACCTAAATATGTCACATATAGTGAGGTACTACCGTTGATCCTGATGAACTGTCTATACCACAGTAACCACCTAAATATGTCACATATAGTGAGGTACTACCGTTGATCCTGATGAACTCTATACCACAGTTACCACCTAAATATGTCACATATAGTGAGGTACTACCGTTGATCTTGATGAACTCTATATCACAGTTGCCACCTAAATATGTCACATATAGTGAGGTACTACCGTTGAACCTGATGAACTCTATACCACAGTTACCACCTAAATATGTCACATATAGTGAGGTACTACCGTTGATCCTGATGAACTGTCTATACCACAGTTACCACCTAAATATGTCACATATAGTGAGGTACTACCGTTGATCTTGATAAACTGTCTATACCACAGTTACCACCTAAATATGTCACATATAGTGAGGTACTACCGTTGATCATGATGAACTGTCTATACCACAGTTACCACCTAAATATGTCACATATAGTGAGGTACTACCGTTGATCCTGATGAACTGTCTATACCACAGTTACCACCTAAATATGTCACATATAGTGAGGTAGTACCGTTGAACCTGATGAACTCTATACCACAGTTACCACCTAAATATGTCACATATAGTGAGGTACTACCGTTGATCCTGATGAACTGTCTATACCACAGTTACCACCTAAATATGTCACATATAGTGAGGTACTACCGTTGATCATGATGAACTGTCTATACCACAGTTACCACCTAAATATGTCACATATAGTGAGGTACTACCGTTGATCCTGATGAACTCTATACCACAGTTACCACCTAAATATGTCACATATAGTGAGGTACTACCGTTGATCCTGAGGAACTGTCTATACCACAGTTACCACCTAAATATGTCACATATAGTGAGGTACTACCGTTGATCCTGATGAACTGTCTATACCACAGTTACCACCTAAATATGTCACATATAGTGAGGTACTACCGTTGATCCTGATGAACTGTCTATACCACAGTAACCACCTAAATATGTCACATATAGTGAGGTACTACCGTTGATCTTGATGAACTGTCTATACCACAGTTACCACCTAAATATGTCACATATTGTGAGGTACTACCGTTGAACCTGATGAACTGTCTATACCACAGTTACCACCTAAATATGTCACATATAGTGAGGTACTACCGTTGATCCTGATGAACTGTCTATACCACAGTTACCACCTAAATATGTCACATATAGTGAGGTACTACCGTTGATCTTGATGAACTCTATATCACAGTTGCCACCTAAATATGTCACATATAGTGAGGTACTACCGTTGATCCTGATGAACTGTCTATACCACAGTAACCACCTAAATATGTCACATATAGTGAGGTACTACCGTTGATCCTGATGAACTCTATACCACAGTTACCACCTAAATATGTCACATATAGTGAGGTACTACCGTTGATCTTGATGAACTCTATATCACAGTTGCCACCTAAATATGTCACATATAGTGAGGTACTACCGTTGAACCTGATGAACTCTATACCACAGTTACCACCTAAATATGTCACATATAGTGAGGTACTACCGTTGATCCTGATGAACTGTCTATACCACAGTTACCACCTAAATATGTCACATATAGTGAGGTACTACCGTTGATCTTGATAAACTGTCTATACCACAGTTACCACCTAAATATGTCACATATAGTGAGGTACTACCGTTGATCATGATGAACTGTCTATACCACAGTTACCACCTAAATATGTCACATATAGTGAGGTACTACCGTTGATCCTGATGAACTGTCTATACCACAGTTACCACCTAAATATGTCACATATAGTGAGGTAGTACCGTTGAACCTGATGAACTCTATACCACAGTTACCACCTAAATATGTCACATATAGTGAGGTACTACCGTTGATCCTGATGAACTGTCTATACCACAGTTACCACCTAAATATGTCACATATAGTGAGGTACTACCGTTGATCATGATGAACTGTCTATACCACAGTTACCACCTAAATATGTCACATATAGTGAGGTACTACCGTTGATCCTGATGAACTCTATACCACAGTTACCACCTAAATATGTCACATATAGTGAGGTACTACCGTTGATCCTGAGGAACTGTCTATACCACAGTTACCACCTAAATATGTCACATATAGTGAGGTACTACCGTTGATCCTGATGAACTGTCTATACCACAGTTACCACCTAAATATGTCACATATAGTGAGGTACTACCGTTGATCCTGATGAACTCTATACCACAGTTACCACCTAAATATGTCACATATAGTGAGGTACTACCGTTGATCCTGATGAACTGTCTATACCACAGTTACCACCTAAATATGTCACATATAGTGAGGTACTACCGTTGATCCTGATGAACTGTCTATACCACAGTTACCACCTAAATATGTCACATATAGTGAGGTACTACCCTTGATCCTGATGAACTGTCTATACCACAGTTACCACCTAAATATGTCACATAGAGTGAGGTACTACCGTTGATCTTGATGAACTGTCTATACCACAGTTACCACCTAAATATGTCACATATAGTGAGGTACTACCGTTGATCCTGATGAACTCTATACTACAGTAACCACCTAAATATGTCACATATAGTGAGGTACTACCGTTGATCTTGATGAACTGTCTATACTACAGTTACCACCTAAATATGTCACATATAGTGAGGTACTACCGTTGATCCTGATGAACTGTCTATACCACAGTTACCACCTAAATATGTCACATATAGTGAGGTACTACCGTTGATCCTGATGAACTCTATATCACAGTTACCACCTAAATATGTCACATATAGTGAGGTACTATCGTTGATCCTGATGAACTCTATATCACAGTTACCACCTAAATATGTCACATAGAGTGAGGTACTACCGTTGATCCTGATGAACTCTATACCACAGTTACCACCTAAATATGTCACATATAGTGAGGTACTACCGTTGATCTTGATGAACTCTATACCACAGTTACCACCTAAATATGTCACATATAGTGAGGTACTACCGTTGATCCTGATGAACTCTATATCACAGTTACCACCTAAATATGTCACATATAGTGAGGTACTACCTTTGATCCTGATGAACTGTCTATACCACCGTAACCACCTCAATGTGTCACATATAGTGAGGTACTACCGTTGATCCTGATGAACTGTCTATACTACAGTTGCCACCTAAATATGTCACATATAGTGAGGTACTACCGTTGATCCTGATGAACTGTCTATACCACAGTTACCACCTAAATATGTCACATATAGTGAGGTACTACCGTTGATCTTGATGAACTGTCTATACCACAGTTACCATCTAAATATGTCACATATAGTGAGGTATTACCGTTGATCCTGACGAACTGTCTATACCACAGTTACCACCTAAATATGTCACATATAGTGAGGTACTACCGTTGATCTTGATGAACTGTCTATACCATAGTTACCACCTAAATATGTCACATATAGTGAGGTACTACCGTTGATCTTGATGAACTGTCTATACCACAGTTACCACCTAAATATGTCACATATAGTGAGGTACTACCGTTGATCCTGATGAACTGTCTATACCACAGTTACCACCTAAATATGTCACATAGAGTGAGGTACTACCGTTGAACCTGATGAACTGTCTATACCACAGTTACCACCTAAATATGTCACATAGAGTGAGGTACTACCGTTGAACCTGATGAACTCTATACCACCGTAAACACCTCAATATGTCACATATAGTGAGGTACTACCGTTGAACCTGATGAACTGTCTATACCACAGTTACCACCTAAATATGTCACATAGAGTGAGGTACTACCGTTGATACTGATGAACTCTATACCACCGTAACCACCTCAATATGACACATATAGTGAGGTACTACCGTTGAACCTGATGAACTGTCTATACCACAGTTACCACCTAAATATGTCACATATAGTGAGGTACTACCGTTGATCCTGATGAACTGTCTATACCACAGTTACCACCTAAATATGTCACATATAGTGAGGTACTACCGTTGATCCTGATGAACTCTATACCACAGTTACCACCTAAATATGTCACATATAGTGAGGTACTACCGTTGATCCTGATGAACTGTCTATACCACAGTTACCACCTAAATATGTCACATATAGTGAGGTACTACCGTTGATCCTGATGAACTCTATACCACAGTTACCACCTAAATATGTCACATATAGTGAGGTACTACCGTTGATCTTGATGAACTCTATATCACAATTACCACCTAAATATGTCACATATAGTGAGGTACTACCGTTGATCCTGATGAACTGTCTATACCATAGTTACCACCTAAATATATCACATATAGTGAGGTACTACCGTTGATCCTGATGAACTGTCTATACCACAGTTACCACCTAAATATGTCACATATAGTGAGGTACTACCGTTGATCCTGATGAACTCTATACCTCAGTTACCACCTAAATATGTCACATATAGTGAGGTACTACCGTTGATCCTGATGAACTCTATACCACAGTTACCACCTAAATATGTCATATATAGTGAGGTACTACCGTTGATCCTGATGAACTGTCTATATCACAGTTACCACCTAAATATGTCACATATAGTGAGGTACTACCGTTGATCCTGATGAACTGTCTATACCACAGTTACCACCTAAATATGTCACATATAGTGAGGTACTACCGTTGATCCTGATGAACTGTCTATATCACAGTTACCACCTAAATATGTCACATATAGTGAGATACTACCGTTGATCCTGATGAACTGTCTATACCACAGTTACCACCTAAATATGTCACATATAGTGAGGTACTACCGTTGATCCTGATGAACTGTCTATACCACAGTTACCACCTAAATATGTCACATATAGTGAGGTACTACCGTTGATCCTGATGAACTGTCTATATCACAGTTACCACCTAAATATGTCACATATAGTGAGGTACTACCGTTGATCTTGATGAACTGTCTATACCACAGTTACCACCTAAATATGTCACATATAGTGAGGTACTACCGTTGATCCTGATGAACTCTATACCACAGTTACCACCTAAATATGTCATATATAGTGAGGTACTACCGTTGATCCTGATGAACTGTCTATATCACAGTTACCACCTAAATATGTCACATATAGTGAGGTACTACCGTTGATCTTGATGGACTGTCTATACCACAGTTACCACCTAAATATGTCACATAGAGTGAGGTACTACCGTTGATCCTGATGAACTGTCTATACCACAGTTACCACCTAAATATGTCACATATAGTGAGGTACTACCGTTGAACCTGATGAACTGTCTATACCACAGTTACCACCTAAATATGTCACATATAGTGAGGTACTACCGTTGATCTTGATTAGCTCTATATCACAGTTACCACCTAAATATGTCACATATAGTGAGGTACTACCGTTGACCTGATGAACTGTCTATACCACAGTTACCACCTAAATATGTCACATATAGTGAGGTACTACCGTTGATCTTGATGGACTCTATACCACAGTTACCACCTAAATATGTCACATAGAGTGAGGTACTACCGTTGATCCTGATGAACTGTCTATACCACAGATACCACCTAAATATGTCACATATAGTGAGGTACTACCGTTGATCCTGATGAACTGTCTATATCACAGTTACCAACTAAATATGTCACATATAGTGAGGTACTACCATTGATCCTGATGAACTGTCTATACTACAGTTACCACCTAAATATGTCACATATAGTGAGGTACTACCGTTGATCTTGATGAACTCTATACCACAGTTACCACCTAAATATGTCACATATAGTGAGGTATAACCGTTGATCCTGATGAACTGTCTATACCATAGTTACCACCTAAATATGTCACATATAGTGAGGTATAACCGTTGATCCTGATGAACTGTCTATATCACAGTAACCACCTAAATATGTCACATGTAGTGAGGTACTACCGTTGATCCTGATGAACTCTATACCACAGTTACCACCTAAATATGTCACATATAGTGAGGTACTTCCGTTGATCTTGATGAACTGTCTATACCACAGTTACCACCTAAATATGTCACATAGAGTGAGGTACTACCATTGATCCCGATGAACTGTCTATACCACAGTTACCACCTAAATATGTCACATATAGTGAGGTACTACCGTTGATCCTGATGAACTGTCTATACCACAGTTACCACCTAAATATGTCACATATAGTGAGGTACTACCGTTGATCCTGATGAACTGTCTAACCCACAGTTACCACCTAAATATGTCACATATAGTGAGGTACTACCGTTGATCCTGATGAACTCTATACCACAGTTACCACCTAAATATGTCACATATAGTGAGGTACTACCGTTGATCCTGATGAACTGTCTATACCACAGTTACCACCTAAATATGTCACATATAGTGAGGTACTAACGTTGATCCTGATGAACTCTATACCACAGTTACCACCTAAATATGTCACATATAGTGAGGTACTACCGTTGATCCTGATGAACTGTCTATACCACAGTTACCACCTAAATATGTCACATATAGTGAGGTACTACCGTTGATCCTGATGAACTCTATACCACAGTTACCACCTAAATATGTCACATATAGTGAGGTACTACCGTTGATCCTGATGAACTGTCTATACCACAGTTACCACCTAAATATGTCACATATAGTGAGGTATAACCGTTGATCCTGATGAACTCTATACCACAGTTACCACCTAAATATGTCACATATAGTGAGGTACTACCGTTGATCCTGATGAACTGTCTATACCACAGTTACCACCTAAATATGTCACATATAGTGAGGTACTACCGTTGATCCTGATGAACTCTATACCACAGTTACCACCTAAATATGTCACATATAGTGAGGTACTACCGTTGATCCTGATGAACTGTCTATACCACAGTTACCACCTAAATATGTCATATATAGTGAGGTACTACCGTTGATCCTGATGAACTGTCTATACCACAGTTACCACCTAAATATGTCACATATAGTGAGGTACTACCGTTGATCCTGATGAACTGTCTATACAACAGTTACCACCTAAATATGTCACATATAGTGAGGTACTACCGTTGATCCTGATGAACTGTCTATACCACAGTTACCACCTAAATATGTCACATATAGTGAGGTACTACCGTTGATCCTGATGAACTCTATACCACAGTTACCACCTAAATATGTCACATATAGTGAGGTACTACCGTTGATCCTGATGGACTCTATACCACAGTTACCACCTAAATATGTCACATATAGTGAGGTACTACCGTTGATCTTGATGAACTGTCTATACCACAGTTACCACCTAAATATGTCACATATTGTGAGGTACTACCGTTGATCCTGATGAACTCTATACCACAGTTACCACCTAAATATGTCACATATAGTGAGGTACTACCGTTGATCCTGATGAACTGTCTATACCACAGTTACCACCTAAATATGTCACATATAGTGAGGTACTACCTTTGATCCTGATGAACTGTCTATACCACCGTAACCACCTCAATGTGTCACATATAGTGAGGTACTACCGTTGATCCTGATGAACTGTCTATACCACAGTTGCCACCTAAATATGTCACATATAGTGAGGTACTACCGTTGATCCTGATGAACTGTCTATACCACAGTTACCACCTAAATATGTCACATATAGTGAGGTACTACCGTTGATCTTGATGAACTGTCTATACCACAGTTACCATCTAAATATGTCACATATAGTGAGGTACTACCGTTGATCCTGAGGAACTGTCTATACCACAGTTACCACCTAAATATGTCACATATAGTGAGGTATAACCGTTGATCCTGATGAACTCTATACCACAGTTACCACCTAAATATGTCACATATAGTGAGGTATAACCGTTGATCCTGATGAACTGTCTATATCACAGTAACCACCTAAATATGTCACATGTAGTGAGGTACTACCGTTGATCCTGATGAACTCTATACCACAGTTACCACCTAAATATGTCACATATAGTGAGGTACTACCGTTGATCTTGATGAACTGTCTATACCACAGTTACCACCTAAATATGTCACATAGAGTGAGGTACTACCATTGATCCCGATGAACTGTCTATACCACAGTTACCACCTAAATATGTCACATATAGTGAGGTACTACCGTTGATCCTGATGAACTGTCTATACCACAGTTACCACCTAAATATGTCACATATAGTGAGGTACTACCGTTGATCCTGATGAACTGTCTAACCCACAGTTACCACCTAAATATGTCACATATAGTGAGGTACTACCGTTGATCCTGATGAACTCTATACCACAGTTACCACCTAAATATGTCACATATAGTGAGGTACTACCGTTGATCCTGATGAACTGTCTATACCACAGTTACCACCTAAATATGTCACATATAGTGAGGTACTAACGTTGATCCTGATGAACTCTATACCACAGTTACCACCTAAATATGTCACATATAGTGAGGTACTACCGTTGATCCTGATGAACTGTCTATACCACAGTTACCACCTAAATATGTCACATATAGTGAGGTACTACCGTTGATCCTGATGAACTCTATACCACAGTTACCACCTAAATATGTCACATATAGTGAGGTACTACCGTTGATCCTGATGAACTGTCTATACCACAGTTACCACCTAAATATGTCACATATAGTGAGGTATAACCGTTGATCCTGATGAACTCTATACCACAGTTACCACCTAAATATGTCACATATAGTGAGGTACTACCGTTGATCCTGATGAACTGTCTATACCACAGTTACCACCTAAATATGTCACATATAGTGAGGTACTACCGTTGATCCTGATGAACTCTATACCACAGTTACCACCTAAATATGTCACATATAGTGAGGTACTACCGTTGATCCTGATGAACTGTCTATACCACAGTTACCACCTAAATATGTCATATATAGTGAGGTACTTCCGTTGATCCTGATGAACTGTCTATACCACAGTTACCACCTAAATATGTCACATATAGTGAGGTACTACCGTTGATCCTGATGAACTGTCTATACAACAGTTACCACCTAAATATGTCACATATAGTGAGGTACTACCGTTGATCCTGATGAACTGTCTATACCACAGTTACCACCTAAATATGTCACATATAGTGAGGTACTACCGTTGATCCTGATGAACTCTATACCACAGTTACCACCTAAATATGTCACATATAGTGAGGTACTACCGTTGATCCTGATGGACTCTATACCACAGTTACCACCTAAATATGTCACATATAGTGAGGTACTACCGTTGATCTTGATGAACTGTCTATACCACAGTTACCACCTAAATATGTCACATATTGTGAGGTACTACCGTTGATCCTGATGAACTCTATACCACAGTTACCACCTAAATATGTCACATATAGTGAGGTACTACCGTTGATCCTGATGAACTCTATACCACAGTTACCACCTATATATGTCACATATAGTGAGGTACTACCGTTGATCCTGATGGACTGTCTATACCACAGTTACCACCTAAATATGTCACATATAGTGAGGTACTACCTTTGATCCTGATGAACTGTCTATACCACCGTAACCACCTCAATGTGTCACATATAGTGAGGTACTACCGTTGATCCTGATGAACTGTCTATACCACAGTTGCCACCTAAATATGTCACATATAGTGAGGTACTACCGTTGATCCTGATGAACTGTCTATACCACAGTTACCACCTAAATATGTCACATATAGTGAGGTACTACCGTTGATCTTGATGAACTGTCTATACCACAGTTACCATCTAAATATGTCACATATAGTGAGGTACTACCGTTGATCCTGAGGAACTGTCTATACCACAGTTACCACCTAAATATGTCACATATAGTGAGGTACTACCGTTGATCTTGATGAACTGTCTATACCATAGTTACCACCTAAATATGTCACATATAGTGAGGTACTACCGTTGATCTTGATGAACTGTCTATACCACAGTTACCACCTAAATATGTCACATATAGTGAGGTACTACCGTTGATCCTGATGAACTGTCTATACCACAGTTACCACCTAAATATGTCACATAGAGTGAGGTACTACCGTTGAACCTGATGAACTGTCTATACCACAGTTACCACCTAAATATGTCACATAGAGTGAGGTACTACCGTTGAACCTGATGAACTCTATACCACCGTAACCACCTCAATATGTCACATATAGTGAGGTACTACCGTTGAACCTGATGAACTGTCTATACCACAGTTACCACCTAAATATGTCACATAGAGTGAGGTACTACCGTTGATACTGATGAACTCTATACCACCGTAACCACCTCAATATGACACATATAGTGAGGTACTACCGTTGAACCTGATGAACTGTCTATACCACAGTTACCACCTAAATATGTCACATATAGTGAGGTACTACCGTTGATCCTGATGAACTGTCTATACCACAGTTACCACCTAAATATGTCACATATAGTGAGGTACTACCGTTGATCCTGATGAACTCTATACCACAGTTACCACCTAAATATGTCACATATAGTGAGGTACTACCGTTGATCTTGATGAACTCTATATCACAATTACCACCTAAATATGTCACATATAGTGAGGTACTACCGTTGATCCTGATGAACTGTCTATACCATAGTTACCACCTAAATATATCACATATAGTGAGGTACTACCGTTGATCCTGATGAACTGTCTATACCACAGTTACCACCTAAATATGTCACATATAGTGAGGTACTACCGTTGATCCTGATGAACTCTATACCTCAGTTACCACCTAAATATATCACATATAGTGAGGTACTACCGTTGATCCTGATGAACTCTATACCACAGTTACCACCTAAATATGTCATATATAGTGAGGTACTACCGTTGATCCTGATGAACTGTCTATATCACAGTTACCACCTAAATATGTCACATATAGTGAGGTACTACCGTTGATCCTGATGAACTGTCTATACCACAGTTACCACCTAAATATGTCACATATAGTGAGGTACTACCGTTGATCCTGATGAACTGTCTATATCACAGTTACCACCTAAATATGTCACATATAGTGAGATACTACCGTTGATCCTGATGAACTGTCTATACCACAGTTACCACCTAAATATGTCACATATAGTGAGGTACTACCGTTGATCCTGATGAACTGTCTATACCACAGTTACCACCTAAATATGTCACATATAGTGAGGTACTACCGTTGATCCTGATGAACTGTCTATATCACAGTTACCACCTAAATATGTCACATATAGTGAGGTACTACCGTTGATCTTGATGAACTGTCTATACCACAGTTACCACCTAAATATGTCACATATAGTGAGGTACTACCGTTGATCCTGATGAACTCTATACCACAGTTACCACCTAAATATGTCATATATAGTGAGGTACTACCGTTGATCTTGATGGACTGTCTATACCACAGTTACCACCTAAATATGTCACATAGAGTGAGGTACTACCGTTGATCCTGATGAACTGTCTATACCACAGTTACCACCTAAATATGTCACATATAGTGAGGTACTACCGATGAACCTGATGAACTGTCTATACCACAGTTACCACCTAAATATGTCACATAGAGTGAGGTACTACCGTTGATCCTGATGAACTGTCTATACCACAGTTACCACCTAAATATGTCACATATAGTGAGGTACTACCGTTGAACCTGATGAACTGTCTATACCACAGTTACCACCTAAATATGTCACATAGAGTGAGGTACTACCGTTGATCCTGATGAACTGTCTATACCACAGATACCACCTAAATATGTCACATATAGTGAGGTACTACCGTTGATCCTGATGAACTGTCTATATCACAGTTACCAACTAAATATGTCACATATAGTGAGGTACTACCATTGATCCTGATGAACTGTCTATACTACAGTTACCACCTAAATATGTCACATATAGTGAGGTACTACCGTTGATCTTGATGAACTCTATACCACAGTTACCACCTAAATATGTCACATATAGTGAGGTATAACCGTTGATCCTGATGAACTGTCTATACCATAGTTACCACCTAAATATGTCACATATAGTGAGGTATAACCGTTGATCCTGATGAACTGTCTATATCACAGTAACCACCTAAATATGTCACATGTAGTGAGGTACTACCGTTGATCCTGATGAACTCTATACCACAGTTACCACCTAAATATGTCACATATAGTGAGGTACTACCGTTGATCTTGATGAACTGTCTATACCACAGTTACCACCTAAATATGTCACATATAGTGAGGTACTACCGTTGATCTTGATGAACTCTATACCACAGTTACCACCTAAATATGTCACATAGAGTGAGGTACTACCATTGATCCCGATGAACTGTCTATACCACAGTTACCACCTAAATATGTCACATATAGTGAGGTACTACCGTTGATCCTGATGAACTGTCTATACCACAGTTACCACCTAAATATGTCACATATAGTGAGGTACTACCGTTGATCCTGATGAACTGTCTAACCCACAGTTACCACCTAAATATGTCACATATAGTGAGGTACTACCGTTGATCCTGATGAACTCTATACCACAGTTACCACCTAAATATGTCACATATAGTGAGGTACTACCGTTGATCCTGATGAACTGTCTATACCACATTTACCACCTAAATATGTCACATATAGTGAGGTACTAACGTTGATCCTGATGAACTCTATACCACAGTTACCACCTAAATATGTCACATATAGTGAGGTACTACCGTTGATCCTGATGAACTGTCTATACCACAGTTACCACCTAAATATGTCACATATAGTGAGGTACTACCGTTGATCCTGATGAACTCTATACCACAGTTACCACCTAAATATGTCACATATAGTGAGGTACTACCGTTGATCCTGATGAACTGTCTATACCACAGTTACCACCTAAATATGTCACATATAGTGAGGTATAACCGTTGATCCTGATGAACTCTATACCACAGTTACCACCTAAATATGTCACATATAGTGAGGTACTACCGTTGATCCTGATGAACTGTCTATACCACAGTTACCACCTAAATATGTCACATATAGTGAGGTACTACCGTTGATCCTGATGAACTCTATACCACAGTTACCACCTAAATATGTCACATATAGTGAGGTACTACCGTTGATCCTGATGAACTGTCTATACCACAGTTACCACCTAAATATGTCATATATAGTGAGGTACTACCGTTGATCCTGATGAACTGTCTATACCACAGTTACCACCTAAATATGTCACATATAGTGAGGTACTACCGTTGATCCTGATGAACTCTATACCACAGTTACCACCTAAATATGTCACATATAGTGAGGTACTACCGTTGATCCTGATGGACTCTATACCACAGTTACCACCTAAATATGTCACATATAGTGAGGTACTACCGTTGATCTTGATGAACTGTCTATACCACAGTTACCACCTAAATATGTCACATATTGTGAGGTACTACCGTTGATCCTGATGAACTCTATACCACAGTTACCACCTAAATATGTCACATATAGTGAGGTACTACCGTTGATCCTGATGAACTCTATACCACAGTTACCACCTAAATATGTCACATATAGTGAGGTACTACCGTTGATCCTGATGAACTCTATATCACAGTTACCACCTAAATATGTCACATATAGTGAGGTACTACCTTTGATCCTGATGAACTGTCTATACCACCGTAACCACCTCAATGTGTCACATATAGTGAGGTACTACCGTTGATCCTGATGAACTGTCTATACTACAGTTGCCACCTAAATATGTCACATATAGTGAGGTACTACCGTTGATCCTGATGAACTGTCTATACCACAGTTACCACCTAAATATGTCACATATAGTGAGGTACTACCGTTGATCTTGATGAACTGTCTATACCACAGTTACCATCTAAATATGTCACATATAGTGAGGTATTACCGTTGATCCTGACGAACTGTCTATACCACAGTTACCACCTAAATATGTCACATATAGTGAGGTACTACCGTTGATCTTGATGAACTGTCTATACCATAGTTACCACCTAAATATGTCACATATAGTGAGGTACTACCGTTGATCTTGATGAACTGTCTATACCACAGTTACCACCTAAATATGTCACATATAGTGAGGTACTACCGTTGATCCTGATGAACTGTCTATACCACAGTTACCACCTAAATATGTCACATAGAGTGAGGTACTACCGTTGAACCTGATGAACTGTCTATACCACAGTTACCACCTAAATATGTCACATAGAGTGAGGTACTACCGTTGAACCTGATGAACTCTATACCACCGTAAACACCTCAATATGTCACATATAGTGAGGTACTACCGTTGAACCTGATGAACTGTCTATACCACAGTTACCACCTAAATATGTCACATAGAGTGAGGTACTACCGTTGATACTGATGAACTCTATACCACCGTAACCACCTCAATATGACACATATAGTGAGGTACTACCGTTGAACCTGATGAACTGTCTATACCACAGTTACCACCTAAATATGTCACATATAGTGAGGTACTACCGTTGATCCTGATGAACTGTCTATACCACAGTTACCACCTAAATATGTCACATATAGTGAGGTACTACCGTTGATCCTGATGAACTCTATACCACAGTTACCACCTAAATATGTCACATATAGTGAGGTACTACCGTTGATCCTGATGAACTGTCTATACCACAGTTACCACCTAAATATGTCACATATAGTGAGGTACTACCGTTGATCCTGATGAACTCTATACCACAGTTACCACCTAAATATGTCACATATAGTGAGGTACTACCGTTGATCTTGATGAACTCTATATCACAATTACCACCTAAATATGTCACATATAGTGAGGTACTACCGTTGATCCTGATGAACTGTCTATACCATAGTTACCACCTAAATATATCACATATAGTGAGGTACTACCGTTGATCCTGATGAACTGTCTATACCACAGTTACCACCTAAATATGTCACATATAGTGAGGTACTACCGTTGATCCTGATGAACTCTATACCTCAGTTACCACCTAAATATGTCACATATAGTGAGGTACTACCGTTGATCCTGATGAACTCTATACCACAGTTACCACCTAAATATGTCATATATAGTGAGGTACTACCGTTGATCCTGATGAACTGTCTATATCACAGTTACCACCTAAATATGTCACATATAGTGAGGTACTACCGTTGATCCTGATGAACTGTCTATACCACAGTTACCACCTAAATATGTCACATATAGTGAGGTACTACCGTTGATCCTGATGAACTGTCTATATCACAGTTACCACCTAAATATGTCACATATAGTGAGATACTACCGTTGATCCTGATGAACTGTCTATACCACAGTTACCACCTAAATATGTCACATATAGTGAGGTACTACCGTTGATCCTGATGAACTGTCTATACCACAGTTACCACCTAAATATGTCACATATAGTGAGGTACTACCGTTGATCCTGATGAACTGTCTATATCACAGTTACCACCTAAATATGTCACATATAGTGAGGTACTACCGTTGATCTTGATGAACTGTCTATACCACAGTTACCACCTAAATATGTCACATATAGTGAGGTACTACCGTTGATCCTGATGAACTCTATACCACAGTTACCACCTAAATATGTCATATATAGTGAGGTACTACCGTTTATCTTGATGGACTGTCTATACCACAGTTACCACCTAAATATGTCACATAGAGTGAGGTACTACCGTTGATCCTGATGAACTGTCTATACCACAGTTACCACCTAAATATGTCACATATAGTGAGGTACTACCGTTGAACCTGATGAACTGTCTATACCACAGTTACCACCTAAATATGTCACATATAGTGAGGTACTACCGTTGATCCTGATGAACTGTCTATACCACAGTTACCACCTAAATATGTCACATATAGTGAGGTACTACCGTTGATCTTGATGGACTCTATACCACAGTTACCACCTAAATATGTCACATAGAGTGAGGTACTACCGTTGATCCTGATGAACTGTCTATACCACAGATACCACCTAAATATGTCACATATAGTGAGGTACTACCGTTGATCCTGATGAACTGTCTATATCACAGTTACCAACTAAATATGTCACATATAGTGAGGTACTACCATTGATCCTGATGAACTGTCTATACTACAGTTACCACCTAAATATGTCACATATAGTGAGGTACTACCGTTGATCTTGATGAACTCTATACCACAGTTACCACCTAAATATGTCACATATAGTGAGGTATAACCGTTGATCCTGATGAACTGTCTATACCATAGTTACCACCTAAATATGTCACATATAGTGAGGTATAACCGTTGATCCTGATGAACTGTCTATATCACAGTAACCACCTAAATATGTCACATGTAGTGAGGTACTACCGTTGATCCTGATGAACTCTATACCACAGTTACCACCTAAATATGTCACATATAGTGAGGTACTACCGTTGATCTTGATGAACTGTCTATACCACAGTTACCACCTAAATATGTCACATAGAGTGAGGTACTACCATTGATCCCGATGAACTGTCTATACCACAGTTACCACCTAAATATGTCACATATAGTGAGGTACTACCGTTGATCCTGATGAACTGTCTATACCACAGTTACCACCTAAATATGTCACATATAGTGAGGTACTACCGTTGATCCTGATGAACTGTCTAACCCACAGTTACCACCTAAATATGTCACATATAGTGAGGTACTACCGTTGATCCTGATGAACTCTATACCACAGTTACCACCTAAATATGTCACATATAGTGAGGTACTACCGTTGATCCTGATGAACTGTCTATACCACAGTTACCACCTAAATATGTCACATATAGTGAGGTACTAACGTTGATCCTGATGAACTCTATACCACAGTTACCACCTAAATATGTCACATATAGTGAGGTACTACCGTTGATCCTGATGAACTGTCTATACCACAGTTACCACCTAAATATGTCACATATAGTGAGGTACTACCGTTGATCCTGATGAACTCTATACCACAGTTACCACCTAAATATGTCACATATAGTGAGGTACTACCGTTGATCCTGATGAACTGTCTATACCACAGTTACCACCTAAATATGTCACATATAGTGAGGTATAACCGTTGATCCTGATGAACTCTATACCACAGTTACCACCTAAATATGTCACATATAGTGAGGTACTACCGTTGATCCTGATGAACTGTCTATACCACAGTTACCACCTAAATATGTCACATATAGTGAGGTACTACCGTTGATCCTGATGAACTCTATACCACAGTTACCACCTAAATATGTCACATATAGTGAGGTACTACCGTTGATCCTGATGAACTGTCTATACCACAGTTACCACCTAAATATGTCATATATAGTGAGGTACTACCGTTGATCCTGATGAACTGTCTATACCACAGTTACCACCTAAATATGTCACATATAGTGAGGTACTACCGTTGATCCTGATGAACTGTCTATACAACAGTTACCACCTAAATATGTCACATATAGTGAGGTACTACCGTTGATCCTGATGAACTGTCTATACCACAGTTACCACCTAAATATGTCACATATAGTGAGGTACTACCGTTGATCCTGATGAACTCTATACCACAGTTACCACCTAAATATGTCACATATAGTGAGGTACTACCGTTGATCCTGATGGACTCTATACCACAGTTACCACCTAAATATGTCACATATAGTGAGGTACTACCGTTGATCTTGATGAACTGTCTATACCACAGTTACCACCTAAATATGTCACATATTGTGAGGTACTACCGTTGATCCTGATGAACTCTATACCACAGTTACCACCTAAATATGTCACATATAGTGAGGTACTACCGTTGATCCTGATGAACTCTATACCACAGTTACCACCTATATATGTCACATATAGTGAGGTACTACCGTTGATCCTGATGGACTGTCTATACCACAGTTACCACCTAAATATGTCACATATAGTGAGGTACTACCTTTGATCCTGATGAACTGTCTATACCACCGTAACCACCTCAATGTGTCACATATAGTGAGGTACTACCGTTGATCCTGATGAACTGTCTATACCACAGTTGCCACCTAAATATGTCACATATAGTGAGGTACTACCGTTGATCCTGATGAACTGTCTATACCACAGTTACCACCTAAATATGTCACATATAGTGAGGTACTACCGTTGATCTTGATGAACTGTCTATACCACAGTTACCATCTAAATATGTCACATATAGTGAGGTACTACCGTTGATCCTGAGGAACTGTCTATACCACAGTTACCACCTAAATATGTCACATATAGTGAGGTATAACCGTTGATCCTGATGAACTCTATACCACAGTTACCACCTAAATATGTCACATATAGTGAGGTATAACCGTTGATCCTGATGAACTGTCTATATCACAGTAACCACCTAAATATGTCACATGTAGTGAGGTACTACCGTTGATCCTGATGAACTCTATACCACAGTTACCACCTAAATATGTCACATATAGTGAGGTACTACCGTTGATCTTGATGAACTGTCTATACCACAGTTACCACCTAAATATGTCACATAGAGTGAGGTACTACCATTGATCCCGATGAACTGTCTATACCACAGTTACCACCTAAATATGTCACATATAGTGAGGTACTACCGTTGATCCTGATGAACTGTCTATACCACAGTTACCACCTAAATATGTCACATATAGTGAGGTACTACCGTTGATCCTGATGAACTGTCTAACCCACAGTTACCACCTAAATATGTCACATATAGTGAGGTACTACCGTTGATCCTGATGAACTCTATACCACAGTTACCACCTAAATATGTCACATATAGTGAGGTACTACCGTTGATCCTGATGAACTGTCTATACCACAGTTACCACCTAAATATGTCACATATAGTGAGGTACTAACGTTGATCCTGATGAACTCTATACCACAGTTACCACCTAAATATGTCACATATAGTGAGGTACTACCGTTGATCCTGATGAACTGTCTATACCACAGTTACCACCTAAATATGTCACATATAGTGAGGTACTACCGTTGATCCTGATGAACTCTATACCACAGTTACCACCTAAATATGTCACATATAGTGAGGTACTACCGTTGATCCTGATGAACTGTCTATACCACAGTTACCACCTAAATATGTCACATATAGTGAGGTATAACCGTTGATCCTGATGAACTCTATACCACAGTTACCACCTAAATATGTCACATATAGTGAGGTACTACCGTTGATCCTGATGAACTGTCTATACCACAGTTACCACCTAAATATGTCACATATAGTGAGGTACTACCGTTGATCCTGATGAACTCTATACCACAGTTACCACCTAAATATGTCACATATAGTGAGGTACTACCGTTGATCCTGATGAACTGTCTATACCACAGTTACCACCTAAATATGTCATATATAGTGAGGTACTACCGTTGATCCTGATGAACTGTCTATACCACAGTTACCACCTAAATATGTCACATATAGTGAGGTACTACCGTTGATCCTGATGAACTGTCTATACAACAGTTACCACCTAAATATGTCACATATAGTGAGGTACTACCGTTGATCCTGATGAACTGTCTATACCACAGTTACCACCTAAATATGTCACATATAGTGAGGTACTACCGTTGATCCTGATGAACTCTATACCACAGTTACCACCTAAATATGTCACATATAGTGAGGTACTACCGTTGATCCTGATGGACTCTATACCACAGTTACCACCTAAATATGTCACATATAGTGAGGTACTACCGTTGATCTTGATGAACTGTCTATACCACAGTTACCACCTAAATATGTCACATATTGTGAGGTACTACCGTTGATCCTGATGAACTCTATACCACAGTTACCACCTAAATATGTCACATATAGTGAGGTACTACCGTTGATCCTGATGAACTCTATACCACAGTTACCACCTATATATGTCACATATAGTGAGGTACTACCGTTGATCCTGATGGACTGTCTATACCACAGTTACCACCTAAATATGTCACATATAGTGAGGTACTACCTTTGATCCTGATGAACTGTCTATACCACCGTAACCACCTCAATGTGTCATATATAGTGAGGTACTACCGTTGATCCTGATGAACTGTCTATACCACAGTTGCCACCTAAATATGTCACATATAGTGAGGTACTACCGTTGATCCTGATGAACTGTCTATACCACAGTTACCACCTAAATATGTCACATATAGTGAGGTACTACCGTTGATCTTGATGAACTGTCTATACCACAGTTACCATCTAAATATGTCACATATAGTGAGGTACTACCGTTGATCCTGAGGAACTGTCTATACCACAGTTACCACCTAAATATGTCACATATAGTGAGGTACTACCGTTGATCTTGATGAACTGTCTATACCATAGTTACCACCTAAATATGTCACATATAGTGAGGTACTACCGTTGATCTTGATGAACTGTCTATACCACAGTTACCACCTAAATATGTCACATATAGTGAGGTACTACCGTTGATCCTGATGAACTGTCTATACCACAGTTACCACCTAAATATGTCACATAGAGTGAGGTACTACCGTTGAACCTGATGAACTGTCTATACCACAGTTACCACCTAAATATGTCACATAGAGTGAGGTACTACCGTTGAACCTGATGAACTCTATACCACCGTAACCACCTCAATATGTCACATATAGTGAGGTACTACCGTTGAACCTGATGAACTGTCTATACCACAGTTACCACCTAAATATGTCACATAGAGTGAGGTACTACCGTTGATACTGATGAACTCTATACCACCGTAACCACCTCAATATGACACATATAGTGAGGTACTACCGTTGAACCTGATGAACTGTCTATACCACAGTTACCACCTAAATATGTCACATATAGTGAGGTACTACCGTTGATCCTGATGAACTGTCTATACCACAGTTACCACCTAAATATGTCACATATAGTGAGGTACTACCGTTGATCCTGATGAACTCTATACCACAGTTACCACCTAAATATGTCACATATAGTGAGGTACTACCGTTGATCTTGATGAACTCTATATCACAATTACCACCTAAATATGTCACATATAGTGAGGTACTACCGTTGATCCTGATGAACTGTCTATACCATAGTTACCACCTAAATATATCACATATAGTGAGGTACTACCGTTGATCCTGATGAACTGTCTATACCACAGTTACCACCTAAATATGTCACATATAGTGAGGTACTACCGTTGATCCTGATGAACTCTATACCTCAGTTACCACCTAAATATATCACATATAGTGAGGTACTACCGTTGATCCTGATGAACTCTATACCACAGTTACCACCTAAATATGTCATATATAGTGAGGTACTACCGTTGATCCTGATGAACTGTCTATATCACAGTTACCACCTAAATATGTCACATATAGTGAGGTACTACCGTTGATCCTGATGAACTGTCTATACCACAGTTACCACCTAAATATGTCACATATAGTGAGGTACTACCGTTGATCCTGATGAACTGTCTATATCACAGTTACCACCTAAATATGTCACATATAGTGAGATACTACCGTTGATCCTGATGAACTGTCTATACCACAGTTACCACCTAAATATGTCACATATAGTGAGGTACTACCGTTGATCCTGATGAACTGTCTATACCACAGTTACCACCTAAATATGTCACATATAGTGAGGTACTACCGTTGATCCTGATGAACTGTCTATATCACAGTTACCACCTAAATATGTCACATATAGTGAGGTACTACCGTTGATCTTGATGAACTGTCTATACCACAGTTACCACCTAAATATGTCACATATAGTGAGGTACTACCGTTGATCCTGATGAACTCTATACCACAGTTACCACCTAAATATGTCATATATAGTGAGGTACTACCGTTGATCTTGATGGACTGTCTATACCACAGTTACCACCTAAATATGTCACATAGAGTGAGGTACTACCGTTGATCCTGATGAACTGTCTATACCACAGTTACCACCTAAATATGTCACATATAGTGAGGTACTACCGATGAACCTGATGAACTGTCTATACCACAGTTACCACCTAAATATGTCACATAGAGTGAGGTACTACCGTTGATCCTGATGAACTGTCTATACCACAGTTACCACCTAAATATGTCACATATAGTGAGGTACTACCGTTGAACCTGATGAACTGTCTATACCACAGTTACCACCTAAATATGTCACATAGAGTGAGGTACTACCGTTGATCCTGATGAACTGTCTATACCACAGATACCACCTAAATATGTCACATATAGTGAGGTACTACCGTTGATCCTGATGAACTGTCTATATCACAGTTACCAACTAAATATGTCACATATAGTGAGGTACTACCATTGATCCTGATGAACTGTCTATACTACAGTTACCACCTAAATATGTCACATATAGTGAGGTACTACCGTTGATCTTGATGAACTCTATACCACAGTTACCACCTAAATATGTCACATATAGTGAGGTATAACCGTTGATCCTGATGAACTGTCTATACCATAGTTACCACCTAAATATGTCACATATAGTGAGGTATAACCGTTGATCCTGATGAACTGTCTATATCACAGTAACCACCTAAATATGTCACATGTAGTGAGGTACTACCGTTGATCCTGATGAACTCTATACCACAGTTACCACCTAAATATGTCACATATAGTGAGGTACTACCGTTGATCTTGATGAACTGTCTATACCACAGTTACCACCTAAATATGTCACATATAGTGAGGTACTACCGTTGATCTTGATGAACTCTATACCACAGTTACCACCTAAATATGTCACATAGAGTGAGGTACTACCATTGATCCCGATGAACTGTCTATACCACAGTTACCACCTAAATATGTCACATATAGTGAGGTACTACCGTTGATCCTGATGAACTGTCTATACCACAGTTACCACCTAAATATGTCACATATAGTGAGGTACTACCGTTGATCCTGATGAACTGTCTAACCCACAGTTACCACCTAAATATGTCACATATAGTGAGGTACTACCGTTGATCCTGATGAACTCTATACCACAGTTACCACCTAAATATGTCACATATAGTGAGGTACTACCGTTGATCCTGATGAACTGTCTATACCACATTTACCACCTAAATATGTCACATATAGTGAGGTACTAACGTTGATCCTGATGAACTCTATACCACAGTTACCACCTAAATATGTCACATATAGTGAGGTACTACCGTTGATCCTGATGAACTGTCTATACCACAGTTACCACCTAAATATGTCACATATAGTGAGGTACTACCGTTGATCCTGATGAACTCTATACCACAGTTACCACCTAAATATGTCACATATAGTGAGGTACTACCGTTGATCCTGATGAACTGTCTATACCACAGTTACCACCTAAATATGTCACATATAGTGAGGTATAACCGTTGATCCTGATGAACTCTATACCACAGTTACCACCTAAATATGTCACATATAGTGAGGTACTACCGTTGATCCTGATGAACTGTCTATACCACAGTTACCACCTAAATATGTCACATATAGTGAGGTACTACCGTTGATCCTGATGAACTCTATACCACAGTTACCACCTAAATATGTCACATATAGTGAGGTACTACCGTTGATCCTGATGAACTGTCTATACCACAGTTACCACCTAAATATGTCATATATAGTGAGGTACTACCGTTGATCCTGATGAACTGTCTATACCACAGTTACCACCTAAATATGTCACATATAGTGAGGTACTACCGTTGATCCTGATGAACTCTATACCACAGTTACCACCTAAATATGTCACATATAGTGAGGTACTACCGTTGATCCTGATGGACTCTATACCACAGTTACCACCTAAATATGTCACATATAGTGAGGTACTACCGTTGATCTTGATGAACTGTCTATACCACAGTTACCACCTAAATATGTCACATATTGTGAGGTACTACCGTTGATCCTGATGAACTCTATACCACAGTTACCACCTAAATATGTCACATATAGTGAGGTACTACCGTTGATCCTGATGAACTCTATACCACAGTTACCACCTAAATATGTCACATATAGTGAGGTACTACCGTTGATCCTGATGGACTGTCTATACCACAGTTACCACCTAAATATGTCACATATAGTGAGGTACTACCGTTGATCTTGATGAACTGTCTATACCACAGTTACCACCTACATATGTCACATATAGTGAGGTACTACCGTTGATCTTGATGAACTGTCTATACCACAGTTACCACCTAAATATGTCACATATTGTGAGGTACTACCGTTAATCCTGATGAACTGTCTATACCATAGTTACCACCTAAATATGTCACATATAGTGAGGTACTACCGTTGATCCTGATGAACTGTCTATATCACAGTTACCACCTAAATATGTCACATATAGTGAGGTACTAACGTTGATCTTGATAAACTGTCTATACCACAGTTACCACCTAAATATGTCACATATAGTGAGGTACTACCGTTGATCCTGATGGACTGTCTATATCACAGTTACCACCTAAATATGTCACATATAGTGAGGTACTACCATTGATCCTAATGAACTGTCTATACCACAGTTACCACCTAAATATGTCACATATAGTGAGGTACTACCGTTGATCCTGATGAACTGTCTATACCACAGTTACCACCTAAATATGTCACATATAGTGAGGTACTACCGTTGATCCTGATGAACTGTCTATACCACAGTTACCACCTAAATATGTCACATATAGTGAGGTACTACCATTGATCCTGATGAACTCTATACCACCGTAACCACCTAAATATGTCACATATAGTGAGGTACTACCGTTGATCCTGATGAACTGTCTATACCACAGTTACCACCTAAATGTCACATATAGTGAGGTACTAACGTTGATCCTGATGAACTGTCTATACCACAGTTACCACCTAAATATGTCACATATAGTGAGGTACTACCGTTGATCTTGATGAACTCTATACCACAGTTACCACCTAAATATGTCACATATAGTGAGGTACTACCGTTGATCCTGATGAACTCTATACCACAGTTACCACCTAAATATGTCACATATAGTGAGGTACTACCGTTGATCCTGATGAACTCTATACCACAGTTACCACCTAAATATGTCACATATAGTGAGGTACTACCGTTGATCCTGATGAACTCTATACCACAGTTACCACCTAAATATGTCACATATAGTGAGGTACTACCGTTGATCCTGATGAACTGTCTATACCACAGTTACCACCTAAATATGTCACATATAGTGAGGTACTACCGTTGATCTTGATGAACTGTCTATACCACAGTTACCACCTAAATATGTCCCATATGGTGAGGTACTACCGTTGATCTTGATTAGCTCTATATCACAGTTACCACCTAAATATGTCACATATAGTGAGGTACTACCGTTGATCCTGATGAACTGTCTATACCACAGTTACCACCTAAATATGTCACATATAGTGAGGTACTACCGTTGATCCTGATGAACTGTCTATACCACAGTTACCACCTAAATATGTCACATATAGTGAGGTACTACCGTTGATCCTGATGAACTCTATACCACAGTTACCACCTAAATATGTCACATATAGTGAGGTACTACCGTTGATCCTGATGAACTGTCTATATCACAGTTACCACCTAAATATGTCACATATAGTGAGGTACTACCGTTGATCTTGATGGACTGTCTATACCACAGTTACCACCTAAATATGTCATATATAGTGAGGTACTACCGTTGATCTTGATTAGCTCTATATCACAGTTACCACCTAAATATCTCACATATAGTGAGGTACTACCGTTGATCCTGATGAACTCTATACCACAGTTACCACCTAAATATGTCACATATAGTGAGGTACTAACGTTGATCCTGATGAACTCTATACCACAGTTACCACCTAAATATGTCACATATAGTGAGGTACTACCGTTGATCCTGATGAACTGTCTATACCACAGTTACCACCTAAATATGTCACATATAGTGAGGTACTACCGTTGATCCTGATGAACTCTATACCACAGTTACCACCTAAATATGTCACATATAGTGAGGTACTACCGTTGATCCTGATGAACTGTCTATACCACAGTTACCACCTAAATATGTCACATATAGTGAGGTACTACCGTTGATCCTGATGGACTGTCTATACCACAGTTACCACCTAAATATGTCACATATAGTGAGGTACTACCGTTGATCCTGATGAACTGTCTATATCACAGTTACCAACTAAATATGTCACATATAGTGAGGTACTACCATTGATCCTGATGAACTGTCTATACTACAGTTACCACCTAAATATGTCACATATAGTGAGGTACTACCGTTGATCTTGATGAACTCTATACCACAGTTACCACCTAAATATGTCACATATAGTGAGGTATAACCGTTGATCCTGATGAACTGTCTATACCATAGTTACCACCTAAATATGTCACATATAGTGAGGTATAACCGTTGATCCTGATGAACTGTCTATATCACAGTAACCACCTAAATATGTCACATGTAGTGAGGTACTACCGTTGATCCTGATGAACTCTATACCACAGTTACCACCTAAATATGTCACATATAGTGAGGTACTACCGTTGATCTTGATGAACTGTCTATACCACAGTTACCACCTAAATATGTCACATATAGTGAGGTACTACCGTTGATCTTGATGAACTCTATACCACAGTTACCACCTAAATATGTCACATAGAGTGAGGTACTACCATTGATCCCGATGAACTGTCTATACCACAGTTACCACCTAAATATGTCACATATAGTGAGGTACTACCGTTGATCCTGATGAACTGTCTATACCACAGTTACCACCTAAATATGTCACATATAGTGAGGTACTACCGTTGATCCTGATGAACTGTCTAACCCACAGTTACCACCTAAATATGTCACATATAGTGAGGTACTACCGTTGATCCTGATGAACTCTATACCACAGTTACCACCTAAATATGTCACATATAGTGAGGTACTACCGTTGATCCTGATGAACTGTCTATACCACATTTACCACCTAAATATGTCACATATAGTGAGGTACTAACGTTGATCCTGATGAACTCTATACCACAGTTACCACCTAAATATGTCACATATAGTGAGGTACTACCGTTGATCCTGATGAACTGTCTATACCACAGTTACCACCTAAATATGTCACATATAGTGAGGTACTACCGTTGATCCTGATGAACTCTATACCACAGTTACCACCTAAATATGTCACATATAGTGAGGTACTACCGTTGATCCTGATGAACTGTCTATACCACAGTTACCACCTAAATATGTCACATATAGTGAGGTATAACCGTTGATCCTGATGAACTCTATACCACAGTTACCACCTAAATATGTCACATATAGTGAGGTACTACCGTTGATCCTGATGAACTGTCTATACCACAGTTACCACCTAAATATGTCACATATAGTGAGGTACTACCGTTGATCCTGATGAACTCTATACCACAGTTACCACCTAAATATGTCACATATAGTGAGGTACTACCGTTGATCCTGATGAACTGTCTATACCACAGTTACCACCTAAATATGTCATATATAGTGAGGTACTACCGTTGATCCTGATGAACTGTCTATACCACAGTTACCACCTAAATATGTCACATATAGTGAGGTACTACCGTTGATCCTGATGAACTCTATACCACAGTTACCACCTAAATATGTCACATATAGTGAGGTACTACCGTTGATCCTGATGGACTCTATACCACAGTTACCACCTAAATATGTCACATATAGTGAGGTACTACCGTTGATCTTGATGAACTGTCTATACCACAGTTACCACCTAAATATGTCACATATTGTGAGGTACTACCGTTGATCCTGATGAACTCTATACCACAGTTACCACCTAAATATGTCACATATAGTGAGGTACTACCGTTGATCCTGATGAACTCTATACCACAGTTACCACCTAAATATGTCACATATAGTGAGGTACTACCGTTGATCCTGATGGACTGTCTATACCACAGTTACCACCTAAATATGTCACATATAGTGAGGTACTACCGTTGATCTTGATGAACTGTCTATACCACAGTTACCACCTACATATGTCACATATAGTGAGGTACTACCGTTGATCTTGATGAACTGTCTATACCACAGTTACCACCTAAATATGTCACATATTGTGAGGTACTACCGTTAATCCTGATGAACTGTCTATACCATAGTTACCACCTAAATATGTCACATATAGTGAGGTACTACCGTTGATCCTGATGAACTGTCTATATCACAGTTACCACCTAAATATGTCACATATAGTGAGGTACTAACGTTGATCTTGATAAACTGTCTATACCACAGTTACCACCTAAATATGTCACATATAGTGAGGTACTACCGTTGATCCTGATGGACTGTCTATATCACAGTTACCACCTAAATATGTCACATATAGTGAGGTACTACCATTGATCCTAATGAACTGTCTATACCACAGTTACCACCTAAATATGTCACATATAGTGAGGTACTACCGTTGATCCTGATGAACTGTCTATACCACAGTTACCACCTAAATATGTCACATATAGTGAGGTACTACCGTTGATCCTGATGAACTGTCTATACCACAGTTACCACCTAAATATGTCACATATAGTGAGGTACTACCATTGATCCTGATGAACTCTATACCACCGTAACCACCTAAATATGTCACATATAGTGAGGTACTACCGTTGATCCTGATGAACTGTCTATACCACAGTTACCACCTAAATGTCACATATAGTGAGGTACTAACGTTGATCCTGATGAACTGTCTATACCACAGTTACCACCTAAATATGTCACATATAGTGAGGTACTACCGTTGATCTTGATGAACTCTATACCACAGTTACCACCTAAATATGTCACATATAGTGAGGTACTACCGTTGATCCTGATGAACTCTATACCACAGTTACCACCTAAATATGTCACATATAGTGAGGTACTACCGTTGATCCTGATGAACTCTATACCACAGTTACCACCTAAATATGTCACATATAGTGAGGTACTACCGTTGATCCTGATGAACTCTATACCACAGTTACCACCTAAATATGTCACATATAGTGAGGTACTACCGTTGATCCTGATGAACTGTCTATACCACAGTTACCACCTAAATATGTCACATATAGTGAGGTACTACCGTTGATCTTGATGAACTGTCTATACCACAGTTACCACCTAAATATGTCCCATATGGTGAGGTACTACCGTTGATCTTGATTAGCTCTATATCACAGTTACCACCTAAATATGTCACATATAGTGAGGTACTACCGTTGATCCTGATGAACTGTCTATACCACAGTTACCACCTAAATATGTCACATATAGTGAGGTACTACCGTTGATCCTGATGAACTGTCTATACCACAGTTACCACCTAAATATGTCACATATAGTGAGGTACTACCGTTGATCCTGATGAACTCTATACCACAGTTACCACCTAAATATGTCACATATAGTGAGGTACTACCGTTGATCCTGATGAACTGTCTATATCACAGTTACCACCTAAATATGTCACATATAGTGAGGTACTACCGTTGATCTTGATGGACTGTCTATACCACAGTTACCACCTAAATATGTCATATATAGTGAGGTACTACCGTTGATCTTGATTAGCTCTATATCACAGTTACCACCTAAATATCTCACATATAGTGAGGTACTACCGTTGATCCTGATGAACTCTATACCACAGTTACCACCTAAATATGTCACATATAGTGAGGTACTAACGTTGATCCTGATGAACTCTATACCACAGTTACCACCTAAATATGTCACATATAGTGAGGTACTACCGTTGATCCTGATGAACTGTCTATACCACAGTTACCACCTAAATATGTCACATATAGTGAGGTACTACCGTTGATCCTGATGAACTCTATACCACAGTTACCACCTAAATATGTCACATATAGTGAGGTACTACCGTTGATCCTGATGAACTGTCTATACCACAGTTACCACCTAAATATGTCACATATAGTGAGGTACTACCGTTGATCCTGATGGACTGTCTATACCACAGTTACCACCTAAATATGTCACATAGAGTGAGGTACTACCGTTGATCCTGATGAACTCTATACCACAGTTACCACCTAAATATGTCACATAGAGTGAGGTACTACCGTTGATCATGATGGACTGTCTATACCACAGTTACCACCTAAATATGTCACATATAGTGAGGTACTACCGTTGATCTTGATGAACTCTATACCACAGTTACCACCTAAATATGTCACATATAGTGAGGTACTACCGTTGATCTTGATGAACTGTCTATACCACAGTTACCACCTAAATATGTCACATATAGTGAGGTACTACCATTGATCCTGATGAACTGTCTATACCATAGTTACCACGTAAATATGTCACATATAGTGAGGTACTACCGTTGATCATGATGTACTGTCTATACCACAGTTACCACCTAAATATGTCACATATAGTGAGGTACTACCGTTGATCCTGATGAACTGTCTATACCATAGTTACCACCTAAATATGTCACATATAGTGAGGTACTACCGTTGATCCTGATGAACTCTATACCACAGTTACCACCTAAATATGTCACATATAGTGAGGTACTCCGTTGATCCTGATGAACTGTCTATACCACAGTTACCCCCTAAATATGTCACATAGAGTGAGGTACTACCGTTGATCCTGATGAACTGTCTATACCACAGTTACCACCTAAATATGTCACATATAGTGAGGTACTACCGTTGATCCTGATGAACTGTCTATACCACAGTTACCACCTAAATATGTCACATATAGTGAGGTACTACCGTTGATCCTGATGAACTGTCTATACCACAGTTACCACCTAAATATGTCACATATAGTGAGGTACTACCGTTGATCTTGATGAACAGTTTATTGGTGTCTTTACCGGCTACACATTAGTTTGTTGGTGTCTTTACCGGCTACAGTGTGTTGGTGTCTTTCCCGGCTACACAATAGTTTGTTGGTGTCTTTACCGGCTACAGTTTGTTGGTGTCTTTACCGGCTACACAATAGTTTGTATGTGTCTTTACCGGCTACACAATAGTTTGTTGGTATCTTTCCCGGCTACACAATAGTTTGTTGGTGTCTTTACCGGCTACGCAATAGATTGTTGGTGTTTTAGCGGCTACACAATAGTTTGTTGGTGTCTTTATCGGTTACAGAATAATTTGTTGGTAACTTTACCGGCTACACAATAGTTTGTTGGTGTCTTTACCGGCTACACATTAGTTTGTTGGTGTCTGTACCGGCTACACAATAGTATATTGGTGTCTTTACCGGCTACACAATAGTTTGTTGGTGACTTTACTGGCTACACAATAGTTTGTTGTTGTCTTTACCGGCTACACAATAGATTGTTGTTGTCTTTACCGGCTACACAATAGTTCGTTGGTGTCTTTACCGGCTACACATTAGTTTGTTGTTGCCTTTACCGGCTAGACAATAGTCTGTTGGTGACTTTCACCGGCTACAGTTTGTTGGTGTATTTACCGGCTACACAATAGTTTCTTGGTGTCTTTACCGGCTACACAATAGTTTGTTGCTGTCTTTACCGGCTACAGTTTGTTGGTGTCTTTACCGGCTACACAATAGTTTGTTGGTGTCTTTACCGGCTACACAATAGTTTGTTGGTGTCTTTACCGGCTACACAATTGTTTGTTGGTGATTTTACCGGCTACACATTAGATTGTTTGTGTCTGTACCGGCTAAACAATAGTTTGTTGGTGTCTTTACCGTCTAAACAATAGTTTGTTCGTGTCTTTACCGGCTAAAGATGTTGGTGCCTTTACCGGCTACACAATAGTTTGTTGGTGTCTTTACCGGCTACACAATAGTTTGTTGGTGTCTTTACAGGCTACACAATAGTTTGTTGGTGTCTCTACCGGCTACAGTTTGTTGGTGTCTTTACCGGCTACACAATAGTTTATTGGTGTCTTTACCGGCTACACAATAGATTGTTGGTATCTTTACCGGCTACACAATAGTTTGTTTGTGTCTTTACCGGCTACAGATTCTTTGGGTCTTTACCGGCTATAGTTTGTTGGTGTCTTTACCGGCTACACATTAGTTTCTTGATGACTTTACCGGCTACACAATAGTTTGTTGGTGTCTTTACCGGCTACACAATAGTTTGTTGGTGTCTTTACCGGCTACACAATAGTTTCTTGGTGTCTTTACCGACTACACAATAGTCGGTTGCTGTCTTTACCTGCTACAGTTTGTTTGTGTCTTTACCGGCTACACAATAGTTTGTTGGTGTCTTTACCGGCTACACAATAGTTTGTTGGTGTGTTTACCAGCTACACAATAGTTTGTTGGTGTCTTTACCGGCTACACAATAGTTTGGTGGTGACTTTACTGACTACACAATAGTTTGTTGTTGTCTTTACCGGCTACACAATAGTTCGATGGTGTCTTTACCGGCTACACATTAGTTTGTTGTTGCCTTTACCGGCTACACAATAGTCTGTTGGTGTCTTTACCTGCTACAGTTTGTTTGTGTCTTTACCGTCTACACAATAGTTTGTTGGTGTATTTACCGGCTACAGTTTGTTGGTGTCTTTACCGGCTACACAATAGTTTATTGTGTTGTTTACCGGCTACACAATAGTTTGTTTGTGTCTTTACCGGCTACACAATAATTTGTTGGTGTTTTTACCGGCTACACATTAGTTTGTTGGTGTCTGTACCGGCTACACAATAGTTTGTTGGTATCTTTACCGGCTAAAGATGTTGGTGCCTTTACCGGCTACACAATAGTTTGTTGGTATCTTTACCGGCTAAAGATGTTGGTGCCTTTACCGGCTACACAATAGTTTGTTGGTATCTTTACCGGCTGCACAATAGTTTGTTGGTGTCTTTACCGGCTACACAATAGTTTAGTGGTGTCTTTCCCGGCTACACAATAGTTTGTTGGTATCTTTACCGGCTACACAATAGTCTTTTGGTGTCTTTACCGACTACAGTTTGTTGGTGTCTTTACCGGCTACAGCTTGTTGGTGTCTTTACCGGCTACACAATAGTTTGTTGGAGTCTTTACCGGCTACACAATAATTTGTTGGTGTCTTTACCGGCTACACAATAGTTTGTTGGTGTCTTTACCGGTTACACAATAGTCTGTTGGTGTCTTTACCGGCTACACAATAGTTTGTTGTTGTCTTTACCGGCTACACAATAGTTTGTTGCTGTCTTTACAGGCTGCAGAATAGTTTGTTGGTATCTTTACCGTCTACACAATAGTTTGTTGGTGTCTTTACCGGCTACACATTAGTTTGTTGGTGTCTTTACCGGCTACACAATAGTTTCTTGGTGTCTTTAGCGGCTACACGATCGTTTGTTGGTGTCTTTACCGGCTACATATTAGTTTGTTGGTGTCTTTACCGGCTACACAATAGTTTGTTAGGGTCTTTATCGGCTACATATTAGTTTGTTGGTGTCTTTACCGGCTACACATTGGTTTGTTGTTGTCTTTACCGGCTACACAATAGATTGTTGTCTTTACCGGCTACACAATAGTTTGTTGTTGTCTTTACCGGCTACAGTTTGTTGGTTTCTTTACCGGCTACACAATAGTTTGTTGTTGTCTTTACCGGCTACACAATAGTTTGTTGGTGTCTTTACCGGCTAAACAATAGTTTGTTGGTGCCTTTACCGGCTACACATTAGTTTGTTGGTGTATTTGCCGCCTACACAATAATTTGTTGGTTTCTTTACCGGCTACACATTAGTTTGTTGGTGTCTTTACCGGCTACACAATAGTTTGTTTGTGTCTTTACCGGCTACGCAATAATTTGTTGGTGTCTTTACCGGCTACACAATAGTTTGTTGGTGTCTTTACCGGCTACACAATAGTTTGTTGGTGTCTTTACCGGCTACACAATAGATTGTTGGTGTCTTTACCGGCTACACAATAGTTTGTTGTTGTCTTTACCGGCTACACAATAGTTTGTCGCTGTCTTTACAGGCCACAGAATAGTTTGTTGGTATCTTTATAGGCTACACAATAGTTTGTTGGTGTCTTTACCGGCTACACTATACTTTGTTGGTGTCTTTACCGGCTACACAATAGTTTGTTGTTGTCTTTACCGACTACACAATAGTTTGTTGGAGTCTTTACCGGTTTCACAATAGTTTGTTGGTGTCTTACATGCTACACAATAGTTTGTTGGTAACTTTAGCGGCTACACAATAGTTTGTTGGTGTCTTTACCGGCTACACATTAGTCTGTTGGTGTATTTACCGGCTAGATATTAGTTTGTTCGTGTCTTTACCAGCTACTCAATAGTTTGTTGGTGTCTTTACCGGCTACACAATAATTTTTTTGTGTCTTTACCGGCTACACAATAGTTTGTTGGTATCTTTACCAGCTACACAATAGTTTGTTGGTGTTTTTACCGGCTACACAATATTTTGTTGGTGTCTTTACCGGCTACACAATAGTTTGTTGGTGTCTTTACCGGCTCCATATTAGTTTGTTCATGTCTTTACCGGCTACACAATAGTTTGTTGGTGTCTTTACCAGCTACACAATAGTTTGTTGTTGTCTTTGCCGGCTACACAATAGTTCGTGGGTGTCTTTACCGGCTACACAATAGTTCGTTGGTTTCTTTACCGGCTACAGTTTGTTGGTGTCTTAACCGGCTACAGTTTGTTGGTGTATTTACCGGCTACACAATAGTTGTTGGTGTCTTTACCGGCTACACAATAGTTTGTTGGTGTCTTTACCGGCTACACAATAGTTCGTTGGTGTCTTTATCGGCTACACAATAGTTTGTTGTTGTCTTTAAAGGCTACATATTAGTTTGTTCCTGTCTTTACCGGCTACTCAATAGTTTATTAGTGTCTCCACCGGCTACACAATAGTTTGTTGGTGTCTTTACCGGCTACACAATAGTTTGTATGTGTCTTTACCGGCTACACAATAGTTTGTTGGTGTCTTTCCCGGTTACACAATAGTTTGTTGGTGTCTTTACCGGCTACGCAATAGATTGTTGGTGTTTTAGCGGCTACACAATAGTTTGTTGGTGTCTTTACCGGCTACACAATAGTTTGTTGGTGTCTTTACCGGCTACACAATAGTTTGGTGGTGACTTTCCTTTCGACAGAATAGTTTGTTGTTGTCTTTACCGGCTACCCAATAGTTTGTTGTTGTCTTTACCGGCTACACAATAGTTCGATGGTGTCTTTACCGGCTACACATTAGTTTGTTGTTGCCTTTACCGGCTACACAATAGTTTGTTGGTGTCTTTACCGGCTACAGTTTGTTGGTGTCTTTACCGGCTACACAATAGTTTATTGGTGTTGTTTACCGGCTACACAATAGTTTGTTTGTGTCTTTACCGGCTACACAATAGTTTGTTGGTGTTTTTACCGGCTACACATTAGTTTGTTGGTGTCTGTACCGGCTACACAATAGTTTGTTGGTGTTTTTATCGGCTACAGTTTGTTTGTGTCTTTACCGGCTACAGTTTGTTGGTGTCTTTACCGGCTACAGTTTGTTGGTGTCTTTACCGGCTACAAAATATTTTGTTGGTGTCTTTACCGGCTACACAATAGTTTGTTGGTATCTTTACCGGCTACAGTTTGTTTGTGTCTTTACCGGCTACACAATAGTTTGTTGGTATCTTTACCGGCTACAGTTTCTTGGTGTCTTTACCGGCTACACAATAGTTTCTTGTTGTCTTTACCGTCTAAACAAGAGTTTGTTCGTGTCTTTACCGGCTAAAGATGTTGGTGCCTTTACCGGCTACACAATAGTTTGTTGGTATCTTTACCGGCTGCACAATAGTTTGTTGGTGTCTTTACCGGCTACACAATAGTTTGGTGGTGTCTTTCCCGGCTACACAATAGTTTGTTGGTATCTTTTCCGGCTACACAATAGTCTGTTGGTGTCTTTACCGACTACAGTTTGTTGGTGTCTTTACCGGCTACAGATTGTTGGTGTCTTTACCGGCTACGCAATAATTTGTTGGTGTATTTTCCGGCTACACAATAGTTTGTTGGTGTCTTTACCGGCTACACAAAAGTTTGTTGGTGTCTTTACCGGCTACACAATAATTTGTTGGTGTCTTTACCGGCTACATATTAGTTTGTTGGTGTCTTTACCGGCTACACATTGGTTTGTTGTTGTCTTTACCGGCTACACAATAGATTGTTGTCTTTACCGGCTACACAATAGTTTGTTTTTGTCTTTACCGGCTACAGTTTGTTGGTGTCTTTACCGGCTACACAATAGTTTGTTGTTGTCTTTACCGGCTACACAATAGTTTGTTGGTGTCTTTACCGGCTAAACAATAGTTTGTTGGTGCCTTTACCGGCTACACATTAGTTTGTTGGTGTATTTGCCGCCTACACAATAATTTGTTGGTGTCTTTACCGGCTACACAATAGTTTGTTGTTGTCTTTACCGGCTACACAATAGTTTGTTGCTGTCTTTACAGGCTACAGAATAGTTTGTTGGTATCTTTACCGGCTACACAATAGTTTGATGGTGTCTTTACCGGCTACACTATACTTTGTTGGTGTCTTTACCGGCTACACAATAGTTTGTTGTTGTCTTTACCGACTACACAATAGTTTGTTGGAGTCTTTACCGGTTTCACAATAGTTTGTTGGTGTCTTACATGCTACACAATAGTTTGTTGGTAACTTTAGCGGCTACACAATAGTTTGTTGGTGTCTTTACCGGCTACACAATAGTTTGTTGTTGTCTTTACCGACTACACAATAGTTTGTTGGAGTCTTTACCGGTTTCACAATAATTTTTTTGTGTCTTTACCGGCTACACAATAGTTTGTTGGTATCTTTACCAGCTACACAATAGATTGTTGGTGTTTTTACCGGCTACACAATATTTTGTTGGTGTCTTTACCGGCTACACAATAGTTTGTTGGTGTCTTTACCGGCTCCATATTAGTTTGTTCGTGTCTTTACCGGCTACACAATAGTTTGTTGGTGTCTTTACCAGCTACACAATACTTTGTTGTTGTCTTTGCCGGCTACACAATAGTTCGTTGGTGTCTTTACCGGCTACACAATAGTTCGTTGGTTTCTTTACCGGCTACAGTTTGTTGGTGTCTTAACCGGCTACAGTTTGTTGGTGTCTTTACCGGCTACAGTTTGTTGGTGTCTTTACCGGCTACAAAATAGTTTGTTGGTGTCTTTACCGGCTACACAATAGATTGTTGGTATCTTTACCGGCTACAGTTTGTTTGTGTCTTTACCGGCTACAGTTTGTTTGTGTCTTTACCGGCTACACAATAGTTTGTTGTTGTCTTTACCGGCTACACAATAGTTTGTTGGTGTCTTTATCGGCTAAACAATAGTTTGTTGGTGCCTTTACCGGCTACACAATAGTTTCTTGTTGTCTTTACCGTCCAAACAAGAGTTTGTTCGTGTCTTTACCGGCTAAAGGTGTTGGTGCCTTTACCGGCTACACAATAGTTTGTTGTTGTCTTTACCGACTACACAATAGTTTGTTGGAGTCTTTACCGGTTACACAATAGTTTGTTGGTGTCTTTACCGGCTACACAATAATTTATTGGTGTCTTTACCGGCTACACAATAGTCTGTTGGTGTCTTTACCGACTACAGTTTGTTGGTGTCTTTACCGGCTACAGCTTGTTGGTGTCTTTACCGGCTACGCAATAATTTGTTGGTGTATTTTCCGGCTACACAATAGTTTGTTGGTGTCTTTACCGGCTACACAAAAGTTTGTTGGTGTCTTTACCGGCTACACAATAATTTGTTGGTGTCTTTACCGGCTACACAATAGTTTGTTGGTGTCTTTACCGGCTACACAATAGTTTGCTGGTGTCTTTACCGGCTACACATTAGTTTGCTGGTGTCTTTACGGCTACACAATAGTTTGTTGGTGTCTTTACCGGCTACACAATAGTTTGTTGGTGTCTTAACCGGCTACACAATATTTTATGGTGTCTTTACCGGCTACACAATAGTTTGTTGGTGTCTTTAGCGGCTACACGATAGTTTGTTGGTGTCTTTACCGGCTACATATTAGTTTCTTGGTGTCTTTACCGGCTACACAATATAGTTTGTTGGTGTCTTTACCGGCTACACAATAGTTTGTTGTTGTCTTAACCGGCTACACAATAGTTTATTGGTGTCTTTACCGGCTACACAATAGTTTGTTGGTGTCTTTACCGGCTACACAATAGTATGTTAGGGTCTTTACCGGCTACATATTAGTTTGTTGGTGTCTTTACCGGCTACACATTGGTTTGTTGTTGTCTTTACCGGCTACACAATAGATTGTTGTCTTTACCGGCTACACAATAGTTTGTTGTTGTCTTTACCGGCTACAGTTTGTTGGTGTCTTTACCGGCTACACAATAGTTTGTTGTTGTCTTTACCGGCTACACAATAGTTTGTTGGTGTCTTTACCGGCTAAACAATAGTTTGTTGGTGCCTTTACCGGCTACACATTAGTTTGTTGGTGTATTTGCCGCCTACACAATAATTTGTTGGTTTCTTTACCGGCTACACATTAGTTTGTTGGTGTCTTTACCGTCTACACAATAGTTTGTTTGTGTCTTTTCCGGCTACGCAATAATTTGTTGGTGTCTTTTCCGGCTACACAATAGTTTGTTGGTGTCTTTACCGGCTACACAATAGTTTGTTGGTGTCTTTACCGGCTACACAATAGATTGTTGGTGTCTTTACCGGCTACACAACAGTCTGTTGGTGTCTTTACCGGCTACACAATAGTTTGTTGTTGTCTTTACCGGCTACACAATAGTTTGTTGCTGTCTTTACAGGCTACACTATACTTTGTTGGTGTCTTTACCGGCTACACAATAGTTTGTTGGTGTCTTTACCGGCTACACTATACTTTGTTGGTGTCTTTACCGGCCACACAATAGTTTGTTGTTGTCTTTACCGACTACACAATAGTTTGTTGGAGTCTTTACCGGTTACACAATAGTTTGTTGGTGTCTTACAGGCTACACAATAGTTTGTTGGTAACTTTAGCGGCTACACAATAGTTTGTTAGTGTCTTTACCGGCTACACAATAGTCTGTTGGTGTCTTTACCGGCTACACAATAGTTTGTTGGTGTATTTACCGGCTAGATATTAGTTTGTTCGTGTCTTTACCGGCTACACAATAGTCTGTTGGTGTCTTTACCGGCTACTCAATAGTTTGTTGGTGTCTTTACCGGCTACACAATAATTTTTTTGTGTCTTTACCGGCTACACAATAGTTTGTTGGTATTTTTACCAGCTACACAATAGTTTGTTGGTGTTTTTACCGGCTACACAATATTTGTTGGTGTCTTTACCGGCTACACAATAGTTTGTTGGTGTCGTTACCGGCTCCATATTAGTTTGTTCGTGTCTTTACCGGCTACACAATAGTTTGTTGGTGTCTTTACCAGCTACACCATAGTTTGGTGTTGTCTTTGCCGGCTACACAATAGTTCGTTGGTGTCTTTACCGGCTACACAATAGTTCGTTGGTTTCTTTACCGGCTACAGTTTGTTGGTGTCTTAACCGGCTACAGTTTGTTGGTGTATTTACCGGCTACACAATAGTTGTTGGTGTCTTTACCGGCTACATAATAGTTTGTTGGTGTCTTTACCGGCTACACAATAGTTCGTTGGTGTCTTTATCGGCTACACAATAGTTTGTTGTTGTCTTTAAAGGCTACATATTAGTTTGTTCCTGTCTTTACCGGCTACACAATAGTTTATTAGTGTCTCTACCGGCTACACAATAGTTTGTTGGTGTCTTTACCGGCTACACAATAGTTTGCTGGTGTCTTTCCCGGTTACACAATAGTTTGTTGGTGTCTTTACCGGCTACGCAATAGATTGTTGGTGTTTTAGCGGCTACACAATAGTTTGTTGGTGTCTTTACCGGCTACACAATAGTTTGTTGGTGTCTTTACCGGCTACACAATAGTTTGTTGGTGTCTTTACCGACTGCACTATACTTTGTTGGTGACTTTACCGGCTACACAATAGTTCGTTGGTGTCTTTACCGACTACACATTAGTTCGTTGGTGTCTCTACCGACTACACAATAGTCTGTTGGTGTCTTTACCGGCTACAGTTTGTTGGTGTCTTTACCGGCTACACAATAGTTTGTTGGTGTGTTTCCCAGCTACACAATAGTTTGTTGGTGTCTTTACCGGCTACACAATAGTTTATTGGTGTTTTTACCGGCTACACAATAGTTTGTTGGTGTTTTTACCGGCTACACAATAGTTTATTGGTGTCTGTACCGGCTACAGAATAGTTTGTTGGTGTTTTTATCGGCTACAGTTTGTTTGTGTCTTTACCGGCTACAGTTTGTTGGTGTCTTTACCGGCTACACAATAGTTTCTTGTTGTCTTTACCGTCTAAACAAGAGTTTGTTCGTGTCTTTACCGGCTAAAGATGTTGGTATCTTTACCGGCTGCAAAATAGTTTGTTGGTATCTTTACCGGCTAAACAATAGTTTGGTGGTGTCTTTCCCGGCTACACAATAGTTTGTTGGTATCTTTACCGGCTACACAATAGTCTGTTGGTGTCTTTACCGACTACAGTTTGTTGGTGTCTTTACCGGCTACAGCTTGTTGGTGTCTTTACCGGCTACGCAATAATTTGTTGGTGTATTTTCCGGCTACACAATAGTTTGTTGGTGTCTTTACCGGCTACACAAAAGTTTGTTGGTGTCTTTACCGGCTACACAATAATATGTTGGTGCCTTTACCGGCTACACAATAGTTTGTTGGTGTCTTTACCGGCTACACAATAGTCTGTTGGTGTCTTTACCGGCTACACAATAGTTTGTTGTTGTCTTTACCGGCTACACAATAGTTTGTTGCTGTCTTTACAGGCTGCAGAATAGTTTGTTGGTATCTTTACCGTCTACACATTAGTTTGTTGGTGTCTTTACCGGCTACACAATACTTTCTTGGTGACTTTAGCGGCTACACGATCGTTTGTTGGTGTCTTTACCGGCTACATATTAGTTTGCTGGTGTCTTTACCGGCTACACATTAGTTTGCTGGTGTCTTTACGGCTACACAATAGTTTGTTGGTGTCTTTACCGGCTACACAATAGTTTGTTGGTGTCTTAACCGGCTACACAATATTTTATGGTGTCTTTACCGGCTACACAATAGTTTGTTGGTGTCTTTAGCGGCTACACGATAGTTTGTTGGTGTCTTTACCGGCTACATATTAGTTTCTTGGTGTCTTTACCGGCTACACAATATAGTTTGTTGGTGTCTTTACCGGCTACACAATAGTTTGTTGTTGTCTTAACCGGCTACACAATAGTTTATTGGTGTCTTTACCGGCTACACAATAGTTTGTTGGTGTCTTTACCGGCTACACAATAGTTTGTTAGGGTCTTTACCGGCTACATATTAGTTTGTTGGTGTCTTTACCGGCTACACAATAGATTGTTGTCTTTACCGGCTACACAATAGTTTGTTGTTGTCTTTACCGGCTACAGTTTGTTGGTGTCTTTACCGGCTACACAATAGTTTGTTGTTGTCTTTACCGGCTACACAATAGTTTGTTGGTGTCTTTACCGGCTAAACAATAGTTTGTTGGTGCCTTTACCGGCTACACATTAGTTTGTTGGTGTATTTGCCGCCTACACAATTATTTGTTGGTTTCTTTACTGGCTACACATTAGTTTGTTGGTGTCTTTACCGGCTACACAATAGTTTGTTTGTGTCTTTACCGGCTACGCAATAATTTGTTGGTGTCTTTTCCGGCTACACAATAGTTTGTTGGTGTCTTTACCGGCTACACAATAGTTTGTTGGTGTCTTTACCGGCTACACAATAGATTGTTGGTGTCTTTACCGGCTACACAACAGTCTGTTGGTGTCTTTACCGGCTACACAATAGTTTGTTGTTGTCTTTACCGGCTACACAATAGTTTGTTGCTGTCTTTACAGGCTACAGAATAGTTTGTTGGTATCTTTACCGGCTACACTATAGTTTGTTGGTGTCTTTACCGGCTACACTATACTTTGTTGGTGTCTTTACCGGCTACACAATAGTTTGTTGTTGTCTTTACCGACTACACAATAGTTTGTTGGAGTCTTTACCGGTTACACAATAGTTTGTTAGTGTCTTACAGGCTACACAATAGTTTGTTGGTAACTTTAGCGGCTACACAATAGTTTGTTGGTCTCTTTACCGGCTACACAATAGTCTGTTGGTGTCTTTACCGGCTACACAATAGTTTGTTAGTGTCTTTACCGGCTACACAATAGTTTTTTGGTGTATTTACCGGCTAGATATTAGTTTGTTCGTGTCTTTACCAGCTACTCAATAGTTTGTTGGTGTCTTTACCGGCTACACAATAATTTTTTTGTGTCTTTACCGGCTACACAATAGTTTGTTGGTATCTTTACCAGCTACACAATAGTTTGTTGGTGTTTTTACCGGCTACACAATATTTGTTGGTGTCTTTACCGGCTACACAATAGTTTGTTGGTGTCTTTACCGGCTCCATATTAGTTTGTTCGTGTCTTTACCGGCTACACAATAGTTTGTTGGTGTCTTTACCAGCTACACAATAGTTTGTTGTTGTCTTTGCCGGCTACACAGTAGTTCGTTGGTGTCTTTACCGGCTACACAATAGTTCGTTGGTTTCTTTACCGGCTACAGTTTGTTGGTGTCTTAACCGGCTACAGTTTGTTGGTGTATTTACCGGCTACACAATAGTTGTTGGTGTCTTTACCGGCTACATAATAGTTTGTTGGTGGCTTTACCGGCTACACAATAGTTCGTTGGTGTCTTTATCGGCTACACAATAGTTTGTTGTTGTCTTTAAAGGCTACATATTAGTTTGTTCCTGTCTTTACCGGCTACTCAATAGTTTATTAGTGTCTCTACCGGCTACACAATAGTTTGTTGGTGTCTTTACCGGCTACACAATAGTTTGTTGGTGTCTTTCCCGGTTACACAATAGTTTGTTGGTGTCTTTACCGGCTACGCAATAGATTGTTGGTGTTTTAGCGGCTACACAATAGTTTGTTGGTGTCTTTACCGGCTACACAATAGTTTGTTGGTGTCTTTACCGGCTACACAATAGTTTATTGGTGTCTTTACCGGCTAAACAATAGTTTGTTGGTGTCTTTACCGGCTACACAATAGTTTGTTGGTATCTTTACAGGCTACACAATAGTTTGTTGGTGTCTTTACCGGCTACACAATAGTTTGTTGGTGTCTTTACCGGCTGCACTATACTTTGTTGGTGACTTTACCGGCTACACAATAGTTCGTTGATGTCTTTACCGACTACACATTAGTTCGTTGGTGTCTTTACCGACTACACAGTAGTCTGTTGGTGTCTTTACCGGCTACAGTTTGTTGGTGTCTTTACCGGCTACACAATAGTTTGTTGGTGTCTTTACCGGCTAAACAATAGTTTGTTGGTGCCTTTACCGGCTACACATTAGTTTGTTGGTGTATTTGCCGCCTACACAATAATTTGTTGGTTTCTTTACCGGCTACACATTAGTTTGTTGGTGTCTTTACCGGCTACACAATAATTTGTTTGTGTCTTTACCGGCTACGCAATAATTTGTTGGTGTCTTTTCCGGCTACACAATAGTTTGTTGGTGTCTTTACCGGCTACACAATAGTTTGTTGGTGTCTTTACCGGCTACACAATAGATTGTTGGTGTCTTTACCGGCTACACAACAGTCTGTTGGTGTCTTTACCGGCTACACAATAGTTTGTTGTTGTCTTTACCGGCTACACAATAGTTTGTTGCTGTCTTTACAGGCTACAGAATAGTTTGTTGGTATCTTTACCGGCTACACAATAGTTTGTTGGTGTCTTTACCGGCTACACTATACTTTGTTGGTGTCTTTACCGGCTACACAATAGGTGGTGTTGTCTTTACCGACTACACAATAGTTTGTTGGAGTCTTTACCGGTTACACAATAGTTTGTTGGTGTCTTACAGGCTACACAATAGTTTGTTGGTAACTTTAGCGGCTACACAATAGTTTGTTGGTGTCTTTACCGGCTACACAATAGTCTGTTGGTGTCTTTACCGGCTACACAATAGTTTGTTAGTGTCTTTACCGGCTACACAATAGTTTGTTTGTGTATTTACCGGCTAGATATTAGTTTGTTCGTGTCTTTACCAGCTACTCAATAGTTTGTTGGTGTCTTTACCGGCTACACAATAATTTTTTGTGTCTTTACCGGCTACACAATAGTTTGTTGGTATCTTTACCAGCTACACAATAGTTTGTTGGTGTTTTTACCGGCTACACAATATTTGTTGGTGTCTTTACCGGCTACACAATAGTTTGTTGGTGTCTTTACCGGCTCCATATTAGTTTGTTCGTGTCTTTACCGGCTACACAATAGTTTATTGGTGTCTTTACCAGCTACACAATAGTTTGTTGTTGTCTTTGCCGGCTACACAATAGTTCGTTGGTGTCTTTACCGGCTACACAATAGTTCGTTGGTTTCTTTACCGGCTACAGTTTGTTGGTGTCTTAACCGGCTACAGTTTGTTGGTGTATTTACCGGCTACACAATAGTTGTTGGTGTCTTTACCGGCTACATAATAGTTTGTTGGTGGCTTTACCGGCTACACAATAGTTCGTTGGTGTCTTTATCGGCTACACAATAGTTTGTTGTTGTCTTTAAAGGCTACATATTAGTTTGTTCCTGTCTTTACCGGCTACTCAATAGTTTATTAGTGTCTCTACCGGCTACACAATAGTTTGTTGGTGTCTTTACCGGCTACACAATAGTTTGTTGGTGTCTTTCCCGGTTACACAATAGTTTGTTGGTGTCTTTACCGGCTACGCAATAGATTGTTGGTGTTTTAGCGGCTACACAATAGTTTGTTGGTGTCTTTACCGGCTACACAATAGTTTGTTGGTGTCTTTACCGGCTACACAATAGTTTATTGGTGTCTTTACCGGCTACACAATAGTTTGTTGGTGTCTTTACCGGCTACACAATAGTTTGTTGGTATCTTTACAGGCTACACAATAGTTTGTTGGTGTCTTTACCGGCTACACAATAGTTTGTTGGTGTCTTTACCGGCTGCACTATACTTTGTTGGTGACTTTACCGGCTACACAATAGTTTGTTGGTGTCTTTACCGACTACACATTAGTTCGTTGGTGTCTTTACCGATTACACAATAGTCTGTTGGTGTCTTTACCGGCTACAGTTTGTTGGTGTCTTTACCGGCTACACAATGGTTTGTTGGTGGGTTTCCCAGCTACACAATAGTTTGTTGGTATCTTTACCGGCTACAGTTTGTTGGTGTCTTTACCGGCTACACAATAGTTTATTGGTGTTTTTACCGGCAACACAATAGTTTGTTGGTGTTTTTACCGGCTACACAATAGTTTGTTTGTGTCTGTACCGGCTACAGAATACTTTGTTGGTGTTTTTATCGGCTACAGTTTGTTTGTGTCTTTACCGGCTACAGTTTGTTGGTGTCTTTACCGGCTAGAGTTTGTTGGTGTGTTTACCGGCTACAAAATAGTTTGTTGGTGTCTTTACCGGCTACAGAATAGTTTGTTGGTATCTTTACCGGCTACAGTTTGTTTGTGTCTTTAGCTGCTACACAATAGTTTCTTGTTGTCTTTACCGTCTAAACAATAGTTTGTTCGTGTCTTTACCGGCTAAAGATGTTGGTGCATTTACCGGCTACACAATAGTTTGTTGGTATCTTTACCGGCAGCACAATAGTTTGTTGCTGTCTTTACCGGCTACACAATAGTTTGGTGGTGACTTTCCCGGCTACACAATAGTTTGTTGGTATCTTTACCGGCTACACAGTAGTCTGTTGCTGTCTTTACCGGCTACACAATAGTTTGTTGTTGTCTTTACCGGCTACACAATAGTTTGTTTCTGTCTTTACAGGCTACAGAATAGTTTGTTGGTATCTTTACCGTCTACACGATAGGTGGTGGTGTCTTTATCGGCTACACATTAATTTGTTGGTGTCTATGCCGGCTACACAATAGTGTGTAGTTGTCTTTACCGGCTACACAATAGTTTGTTGGTGTCTTTACCGGCTACACATTAATTTGTTGGTGTCTTTACCGGCTACACAATAGTTTGTTGTTGTCTTTACCGGCTACACAATAGTTTGTTGGTGTCTTTAGCGGCTACACAATAGTTTGTTGGTGTCTTTACCGGCTACACAATAGTTTGTTGTTGTCTTAACCGGCTACACAATAGTTTATTGGTGTCTTTACCGGCTACACAATAGTTTGTTGGTGTCTTTAGCGGCTACACAATAGTTTGTTGGTGTCTTTACCGGCTACATATTAGTTTGCTGGTGTCTTTACCGGCTACACATAGGTTTGATGGTGTCTTTACCGGCTACATAATATAGTTTGTTGGTGTCTTTACCGGCTACGCAATAATTTGTTGGTGTCTTTTCCGGCTACACAATAGTTTGTTGGTGTCTTTACCGGCTACACAACAGTTTGTTGGTGTCTTTACCGGCTACACAATTGTCTGTTGGTGTCTTTGCCGGCTACACAATAGTTTGTTGCTGTCTTTACAGGCTACAGAATAGTTTGTTGGTATCTTTACCGGCTACACAATAGTTTGTTTGTGTCTTTACCGGCTACACTATACTTTGTTGGTGTCTTTACCGGCTACACAATAGTTTGTTGTTGTCTTTACCGGCTAACACAATAGTTTGTTGCTGTCTTTAAAGGCTACAGAATAGTTTGTTGGTATCTTTACCGGCTACACAATAGTTTGTTGGTGTCTTTCCCGGCTACACAATATAGTTTGTTGGTGTCTTTACACAATAGTTTGTTGGTGTCTTTACCGGCTACAGTTTGTTGGTGTCTTTACCGGCTACACAATAGTTTGTTGTTGTCTTTACCGGCTACACAATAGTTTGTTGTTGTCTTTACCGGCTACACAATAGTTTGTTGGTGCCTTTACCGGCTACACATTAGTTTGTTGGTGTATTTGCCGCCTACACAATAATTTGTTGGTTTCTTTACCGGCTACACATTAGTTTGTTGGTGTCTTTACCGGCTACACAATAGTTTGTTGGTGTCTTTACCGGCTACGCAATAATTTGTTGGTGTCTTTTCCGGCTACACAATAGTTTGTTGGTGTCTTTACCGGCTACACAATAGTTTGTTGGTGTCTTTACCGGCTACACAATAGTTTGTTGGTGTCTTTACCGGCTACACAATTGTCTGTTGGTGTCTTTACCGGCTACACAATAGTTTGTTGTTGTCTTTCCCGGCTACACAATAGTTTGTTGCTGTCTTTACAGGCTACAGAATAGTTTGTTGGTATCTTTACCGGCTGCACAATAGTTTGTTGGTGTCTTTACCGGCTACACTATACTTTGTTGGTGTCTTTACCGGCTACACAATAATTTGTTGTTGTCTTTACCGGCTACACAATAGTTTGTTGCTGTCTTTACAGGCTACAGAATAGTTTGTTGGTATCTTTACCGGCTACACAATAGTTTGTTGGTGTCTTTACCGGCTACACATTAGTTTGTTGGTGTCTTTGCCGGCTACACAATAGTGTGTAGTTGTCTTTACCGGCTACACAATAGTTTGTTGGTGTCTTTACCGGCTACACATTAATTTGTTGGTGTCTTTACCGGATACATAATAGTTTGTTGTTGTTTATCGGCTACACAATAGTTTGTTGTTGTCTTTACTGGCTACACAATAGTTTGTTGGTGTCTTTACCGGCTACACATTAGTTTGTTGGTGTCTTTGCCGGCTACACAATAGTTTGTTGGTGTCTTTACCGGTTCCACAATAGTTTGTTGGTGTCTTTACCGGCAACACAATAGTTTGTTGGGGCCTTTACCGGCTACACAATAGTTTGTTGCTGTCTGTACCGGCTACACAATAGTTTGTTGTTGTCTTAACCGGCTACACAATACTTTATTGGTGTCTTTACCGGCTACGCAATAGTTTGTTGGTGTCTTTAGCGCCTACACAGTAGTATGTTGGTGCCTTTACCGGCTACATATTAGTTTGCTGGTGTCTTTACGGCTACACAATAGTTTGTTGGTGTCTTTACCGGCTACACAATAGTCTGTTGGTGTCTTTACCGGCTACAGTTTGTTGGTGTCTTTACCGGCTACACAATAGTTTGTTGGTGTCTTTACCGGCTAAACAATAGTTTGTTGGTGCCTTTACCGGCTACACATTAGTTTGTTGGTGTATTTGTCGCCTACACAATAATTTGTTGGTTTCTTTACCGGCTACACATTAGTTTGTTGGTGTCTTTACCGGCTACACAATAGTTTGTTTGTGTATTTACCGGCTACGCAATAATTTGTTGGTGTCTTTTCCGGCTACACAATAGTTTGTTGGTGTCTTTACCGGCTACACAATAGTTTGTTGGTGTCTTTACCGGCTACACAATAGATTGTTGGTGTCTTTACCGGCTACACAACAGTCTGTTGGTGTCTTTACCGGCTACACAATAGTTTGTTGTTGTCTTTACCGGCTACACAATAGTTTGTTGGTGTCTTTACCGGCTACATATTAGCTTGCTGGTGTCTTTACGGCTACACAATAGTTTGTTGGTGTCTTTACCGGCTACACAATAGTTTGTTGTTGTCTTAACCGGCTACACAATAGTTTATTGGTGTCTTTACCGGCTACACAATAGTTTGTTTTTGTCTTTAGCGGCTACACGATAGTTTGTTGGTGTCTTTACCGGCTACATATTAGTTTGCTGGTGTCTTTACCGGCTACACATTAGTTTGATGGTGTCTTTACCGGCTACATAATATAGTTTGTTGGTGTCTTTACCGGCTACGCAATAATTTGTTGGTGTCTTTTCCGGCTACACAATAGTTTGTTGGTGTCTTTACCGGCTACACAATAGTTTGTTGGTGTCTTTACCGGCTACACAATAGTTTGTTGGTGTCTTTACCGGCTACACTATACTTTGTTGGTGTCTTTACCGGCTACACAATAGTTTGTTGTTGTCTTTACCGGCTAACACAATAGTTTGTTGCTGTCTTTACAGGCTACAGAATAGTTTGTTGGTATCTTTACCGGCTACACAATAGTTTGTTGGTGTCTTTCCCGGCTACACAATATAGTTTGTTGGTGTCTTTACACAATAGTTTGTTGGTGTCTTTACCGGCTACAGTTTGTTGGTGTCTTTACCGGCTACACAATAGTTTGTTGTTGTCTTTACCGGCTACACAATAGTTTGTTGTTGTCTTTACCGGCTACACAATAGTTTGTTGGTGCCTTTACCGGCTACACATTAGTTTGTTGGTGTATTTGCCGCCTACACAATAATTTGTTGGTGTCTTTACCGGCTACACAATAGTTTGTTGGTGTCTTTACCGGCTACGCAATAATTTGTTGGTGTCTTTTCCGGCTACACAATAGTTTGTTGGTGTCTTTACCGGCTACACAATAGTTTGTTGGTGTCTTTACCGGCTACACAATAGTTTGTTGGTGTCTTTACCGGCTACACAATTGTCTGTTGGTGTCTTTACCGGCTACACAATAGTTTGTTGTTGTCTTTACCGGCTACACAATAGTTTGTTGCTGTCTTTACAGGCTACAGAATAGTTTGTTGGTATCTTTACCGGCTACACAATAGTTTGTTGGTGTCTTTACCGGCTACACTATACTTTGTTGGTGTCTTTACCGGCTACACAATAATTTGTTGTTGTCTTTACCGGCTACACAATAGTTTGTTGCTGTCTTTACAGGCTACAGAATAGTTTGTTGGTATCTTTACCGGCTACACAATAGTTTGTTGGTGTCTTTACCGGCTACACATTAGTTTGTTGGTGTCTTTGCCGGCTACACAATAGTGTGTAGTTGTCTTTACCGGCAACACAATAGTTTGTTGGGGCCTTTACCGGCTACACAATAGTTTGTTGGTGTCTGTACCGGCTACACAATAGTTTGTTGTTGTCTTAACCGGCTACACAATACTTTATTGGTGTCTTTACCGGCTACGCAATAGTTTGTTGGTGTCTTTAGCGCCTACACAGTAGTATGTTGGTGCCTTTACCGGCTACATATTAGTTTGCTGGTGTCTTTACGGCTACACAATAGTTTGTTGGTGTCTTTACCGGCTACACAATAGTTTGTTGTTGTCTTAACCGGCTACACAATAGTTTATTGGTGTCTTTACCGGCTACACAATAGTTTGTTGGTGTCTTTAGCGGCTACACGATAGTTTGTTGGTGTCTTTACCGGCTACATATTAGTTTGCTGGTGTCTTTACCGGCGACACATTAGTTTGTTGGTGTCTTTCCCGGCTACACAATATAGTTTGTTGGTGTCTTTACCGGCTACACAATAGTTGTTATTGTCTTAACCGGCTACACAATAAGTTATTGGTGTCTTTACCGGCTACACAATAGTTTGTTGGTGTCTTTACCGGCTACACAATAGTTTGTTGGTGTCTTTACCGGCTACACAATAGTTTATTGGTATCTTTACCGGCTACACAATAGTTTGTTGGTGTCTTTACCGGCTACACAATAGTTTGTTGGTATCTTTACAGGCTACACAATAGTTTGTTGGTGTCTTTACCGGCTACACAATAGTTTGTTGGTGTCTTTACCGGCTACACAATAGTTTGTTGGTATCTTTACAGGCTACACAATAGTTTGTTTGTGACTTTACCGGCTACACAATAGTTCGTTGGTATCTTTACCGACTACACATTAGTTTGTTGTTGCCTTTACCGGCTACACAATAGTTTGTTGGTGTCTTTACCTGCTACAGTTTGTTGGTGTCTTTACCGGCTACACAATAGTTTGTTGGTGTCTTTACCGGCTACACTATACTTTGTTGGTGACTTTACCGGCTACACAATAGTTTGTTGGTGTGTTTCCCAGCTACACAATAGTTTGTTGGTATCTTTACCGGCTACAGTTTGTTGGTGTCTTTACCGGCTACACAATAGTTTATTGGTGTTTTTACCGGCTACACAATAGTTTGTTGGTGTCTTTACCGGCTACACTATACTTTGTTGGTGTCTTTACCGGCTACACAATAGTTTGTTGGTGTGTTTCCCAGCTACACAATAGTTTGTTGTTATCTTTACCGGCTACAGTTTGTTGGTGTCTTTACCGGCTACATAATAGTTTATTGGTGTTTTTACCGGCTACACAATAGTTTGTTTGTGTCTTTACCGGCTACACAATAGTTTGTTGGTGTTTTTACCGCCTACACAATAGTTTGTTGGTGTCTGTACCGGCTACACAATAGTTTGTTGGTGTTTTTATCGGCTACAGCTTGTTTGTGTCTTTACAGGCTACAGTTTGTTGGTGTCTTTACCGGCTAGAGTTTGTTGGTGTCTTTACCGGCTACACAATAGATTGTTGGTATCTTTACCGGCTACAGTTTGTTTGTGTCTTTACCTGCTACACAATAGTTTCTTGTTGTCTTTACCGTCTAAACAATAGTTTGTTCGTGTCTTTACCGGCTAAAGATGTTGGTGCATTTACCGGCTACACAATAGTTTGTTGGTATCTTTACCGGCTGCACAATAGTTTGTTGCTGTCTTTACCGGCTACACAATAGTTTGGTGGTGTCTTTCCCGGCTACACAATAGATTTTTGGTATCTTTACCGGCTACACAATAGTCTGTTGGTGTCTTTACCGGCTACAGTTTGTTGGTGTCTTTACCGGCTACAGTTTGTTGGTGTCTTTACCGGCTACACAATAGTTTGTTGGTGTCTTTACCGGCTACGCAATAATTTGTTGGTGTCTTTTCAGGCTACACAATAGTTTGTTGGTGTCGTTACCGGCTACACAATAGTTTGTTGGTGCCTTTACCGGCTACACAAAAGTTTGTTGGTGTCTTTACCGGCTACACAATAGTCTGTTGGTGTTTTTACCGGCTACACAATAGTTTGATGTTGTCTTTACCGGCTACACAATAGTTTGTTGCTGTCTTTACAGGCTACCAAATAGTTTATTGGTGTTTTTACCGGCTACACAATAGTTTGTTGGTGTTTTTACCGGCTACACAATAGTTTGTTGGTGTCTGTACCGGCTAGACAATAGTTTGTTGGTGTTTTTATCGGCTACTGTTTGTTTGTGTCTTTACCGGCTACAGTTTGTTGGTTTCTTTACCGGCTACAGTTTGTTGGTGTCTTTACCGGCTACAGTTTGTTGGTGTCTTTACCGGCTACGAAATAGTTTGTTGGTGTCTTTACCGGCTACAGAATAGTTTGTTGGTATCTTTACCGGCTACAGTTTGTTTGTGTCTTTACCGGCTACACAATATTTTGTTGTTGTCTTTACCGTCTAAACAATAGTTTGTTCGTGTCTTTACCGGTTAAAGATGTTGGTGCATTTACCGGCTACACAATAGTTTGTTGGTATCTTTACCGGCTGCACAATAGTTTGTTGCTGTCTTTACCGGCTACACAATAGTTTGGTGGTGTCTTTACCGGTTACACAATAGTTTGTTGGTGTTTTTACCGGCAACACAATAGTTTGTTGGGGCCTTTACCGGCTACACAATATTTTGTTGGTGTCTGTACCGGCTACACAATAGTTTGTTGTTGTCTTAACCGGCTACACAATACTTTATTGGTGTCTTTACCGGCTACGCAATAGTTTGTTGGTGTCTTTAGCGCCTACACAGTAGTATGTTGGTGCCTTTACCGGCTACATATTAGTTTGCTGGTGTCTTTACGGCTACACAATAGTTTGTTGGTGTCTTTACCGGCTACACAATAGTTTGTTGTTGTCTTAACCGGCTACACAATAGTTTATTGGTGTCTTTACCGGCTACACAATAGTTTGTTGGTGTCTTTAGCGGCTACACGATAGTTTGTTGGTGTCTTTACCGGCTACATATTAGTTTGCTGGTGTCTTTACCGGCGACACATTAGTTTGTTGGTGTCTTTCCCGGCTACACAATATAGTTTGTTGGTGTCTTTACCGGCTACACAATAGTTGTTATTGTCTTAACCGGCTACACAATAATTTATTGGTGTCTTTACCGGCTACACAATAGTTTGTTGGTGTCTTTACCGGCTACACAATAGTTTGTTGGTGTCTTTCCCGGCTACACAATAGTTTATTGGTATCTTTACCGGCTACACAATAGTTTGTTGGTGTCTTTACCGGCTACACAATAGTTTGTTGGTATCTTTACAGGCTACACAATAGTTTGTTGGTGCCTTTACCGGCTACACAATAGTTTGTTGGTGTCTTTACCGGCTACACAATAGTTTGTTGGTATCTTTACAGGCTACACAATAGTTTGTTTGTGACTTTACCGGCTACACAATAGTTCGTTGGTATCTTTACCGACTACACATTAGTTTGTTGTTGCCTTTACCGGCTACACAATAGTTTGTTGGTGTCTTTACCTGCTACAGTTTGTTGGTGTCTTTACCGGCTACACAATAGTTTGTTGGTGTCTTTACCGGCTACACTATACTTTGTTGGTGACTTTACCGGCTACACAATAGTTTGTTGGTGTGTTTCCCAGCTACACAATAGTTTGTTGGTATCTTTACCGGCTACAGTTTGTTGGTGTCTTTACCGGCTACACAATAGTTTATTGGTGTTTTTACCGGCTACACAATAGTTTATTGGTGTCTTTACCGGCTACACTATACTTTGTTGGTGTCTTTACCGGCTACACAATAGTTTGTTGGTGTGTTTCCCAGCTACACAATAGTTTGTTGTTATCTTTACCGGCTACAGTTTGTTGGTGTCTTTACCGGCTACACAATAGTTTATTGGTGTTTTTACCGGCTACACAATAGTTTGTTTGTGTCTTTACCGGCTACACAATAGTTTGTTGGTGTTTTTACCGCCTACACAATAGTTTGTTGGTGTCTGTACCGGCTACACAATAGTTTGTTGGTGTTTTTATCGGCTACAGTTTGTTTGTGTCTTTACCGGCTACAGTTTGTTGGTGTCTTTACCGGCTAGAGTTTGTTGGTGTCTTTACCGGCTACAAAATAGTTTGTTGGTGTCTTTACCGGCTACACAATAGAGTGTTGGTATCTTTACCGGCTACAGTTTGTTTGTGTCTTTACCTGCTACACAATAGTTTCTTGTTGTCTTTACCGTCTAAACAATAGTTTGTTCGTGTCTTTACCGGCTAAAGATGTTGGTGCATTTACCGGCTACACAATAGTTTGTTGGTATCTTTACCGGCTGCACAATAGTTTGTTGCTGTCTTTACCGGCTACACAATAGTATGGTGGTGTCTTTCCCGGCTACACAATAGATTTTTGGTATCTTTACCGGCTACACAATAGACTGTTGGTGTCTTTACCGGCTACAGTTTGTTGGTGACGTTACCGGCTACAGTTTGTTGGTGTCTTTACCGGCTACACAATAGTTTGTTGGTGTCTTTACCGGCTACGCAATAATTTGTTGGTGTCTTTTCCGGTTACACAATAGTTTGTTGGTGTCTTTACCGGCTACACAATAGTTTGTTGGTGTCTTTACCGGCTACACAATAGTTTGTTGGTGTCTTTACCGGCTACGCAATAATTTGTTGGTGTCTTTTCCGGTTACACAATAGTTTGTTGGTGTCTTTACCGGCTACACAATAGTTTGTTGGTGTCTTTACCGGCTACACAAAAGTTTGTTGGTGTATTTACCGGCTACACAATAGTCTGTTGGTGTCTTTACCGGCTACACAATAGTTTGATGTTGTCTTTACCGGCTACACAATAGTTTGTTGCTGTCTTTACAGGCTACCAAATAGTTTATTGGTGTTTTTACCGGCTACACAATAGTTTGTTGGTGTCTTTACCGGCTACACATTAGTTTGTTGGTGTCTTTGCCGGCTCCACAATAGTGTGTAGTTGTCTTTGCCGGCTACACAATAGTTTGTTGGTGTCTTTACCGGCTACACATTAATTTGTTGGTGTCTTTACCGGCTACACAATAGTTTGTTGTTGTCTTTACCGGCTACACAATAGTTTGTTGGTGTCTCTACCGGCTACACAATAGTTTGTTGGTGTCTTTACCGGCTACGCAATAATTTGTTGGTGTCTTTTCCGGCTACACAATAGTTTGTTGCTGTCTTTACCGACTACACAATAGTTTGTTGGTTTCTTTACCGGCTACACAATAGTTTGTTGTTGTCTTTACCGGCTACACAATAGTTTGTTGCTCTCTTTTCAGGCTACAGAATAGTTTATTGGAGTTTTTACCGGCTACACAATAGTTTGTTTGTGTCTTTCCCGGCTACACAATAGTTTGTTGGTGTTTTTACCGGCTACACAATAGTTTGTTGGTGTCTGTACCGGCTACACAATAGTTTGTTGGTGTTTTTATCGGCTACAGTTTGTTTGTGTCTTTACCGGCTACAGTTTGTTGGTTTCTTTACCGGCTACAGTTTGTTGGTGTCTTTACCGGCTACAGTTTGTTGGTGTCTTTACCGGCTACGAAATAGTTTGTTGGTGTCTTTACCGGCTACAGAATAGTTTGTTGGTATCTTTACCGGCTACAGTTTGTTTGTGTCTTTACCGGCTACACAATATTTTCTTGTTGTCTTTACCGTCTAAACAATAGTTTGTTCGTGTCTTTACCGGCTAAAGATGTTGGTGCATTTACCGGCTACACAATAGTTTGTTGGTATCTTTACCGGCTGCACAATAGTTTGTTGCTGTCTTTACCGGCTACACAATAGTTTGGTGGTGTCTTTCCCGGCTACACAATAGTTTGTTGGTATCTTTACCGGCTACACAATAGTCTGTTGGTGTCTTTACCGGCTACAGTTTGTTGGTGTCTTTACCGGCTACACAATAGTTCGTTGGTGTCTTTACCGGCTACGCAATAATTTGTTGGTGTCTTTTCCGGCTACACAATAGTTTGTTGGTGTCTTTACCGGCTACACAATAATTTGTTGGTGTCTTTACCGGCTACACAATAGTTTGTTGGTGTCTTTACCGGCTACACAGTAGTCTGTTGCTGTCTTTACAGGCTACAGAATAGTTTGTTGGTATCTTTACCGTCTACACAATAGTTTGTTGGTGTCTTTACCGGCTACACATTAGTTTGTTGGTGTCTTTGCCGGCTACACAAAAGTGTGTAGTTGTCTTTACCGGCTACACAATAGTTTGTTTGTGTCTTTACCGGCTACACATTAATTTGTTGGTGTCTTTACCGGCTACACAATAGTTTGTTGTTGTCTTTATCGGCTACACAATAGTTTGTTGTTGTCTTTATCGGCTACACAATAGTTTGTTGGTGTCTTTACCGGCTCCACAATAGTGTGTAGTTGTCTTTACCGGCTACACAATTGTTTGTTGGTGTCTTTACCGGCTACACATTAATTTGTTGGTGTCTTTACCGGCTACACATTAGTTTGTTGGTGTCTTTGCCGGCTACACAATAGTTTGTTGGTGTCTTTACCGGCTACACAATAGTTTGTTGGTGTCTTTACCGGCAACACAATAGTTTGTTGGGGCCTTTACCGGCTACACAATAGTTTGTTAGTGTCTTTACCGGCTACACAATAGTTTGTTGTTGTCTTAACCGGCTACACAATAGTTTATTGGTGTCTTTACCGACTACATATTAGCTTGCTGGTGTCTTTACGGCTACACAATAGTTTGTTGGTGTCTTTACCGGCTACACAATAGTTTGTTGTTGTCTTAACCGGCTACACAATAGTTTATTGGTGTCTTTACTGGCTACACAATAGTTTGTTGTTGTCTTTAGCGGCTACACGATAGTTTGTTGGTGTCTTTACCGGCTACATATTACTTTGCTGGTGTCTTTACCGGCTACACATTAGTTTGATGGTGTCTTTACCGGCTACACAATATAGTTTGTTGGTGTCTTTACCGGCTACACAATAGTTTGTTGTTGTCTTAACCGGCTACACAATAGTTTATTGTTGTCTTTACCGGCTACACAATAGTTTGTTGGTGTCTTTACCGGCTACACATTGGTTTGTTGTTGTCTTTACCGGCTACACAATAGATTGTTGTGTTTACCGGCTACACAATTGTTTGTTGGTGTCTTTACCGGCTACAGTTTGTTGGTGTCTTTACCGGCTACACAATAGTTTGTTGGTGTCTTTACCGGCTACACGATAGTTTGTTGGTGTCTTTACCGGCTACATATTAGTTTGCTGGTGTCTTTACCGGCTACACATTAGTTTGATGGTGTCTTTACCGGCTACACAATATAGTTTGTTGGTGTCTTTACCGGCTACACAATAGTTTGTTGTTGTCTTAACCGGCTACACAATAGTTTATTGTTGTCTTTACCGGCTACACAATAGTTTGTTGGTGTCTTTACCGGCTACACATTGGTTTGTTGTTGTCTTTACCGGCTACACAATAGATTGTTGTCTTTACCGGCTACACAATTGTTTGTTGGTGTCTTTAGCGGCTACAGTTTGTTGGTGTCTTTACCGGCTACACATTAGTTTGTTGGTGTTTTTGCCGGCTACACAAAAGTGTGTAGTTGTCTTTACCGGCTACACAATAGTTTGTTTGTGTCTTTACCGGCTACACATTAATTTGTTGGTGTCTTTACCGGCTACACATTAGTTTGTTGTTGTCTTTATCGGCTACACAATAGTTTGTTGTTGTCTTTACCGGCTACACAATAGTTTGTTGGTGTCTTTACCGGCTCCACAATAGTGTGTAGTTGTCTTTACCGGCTACACAATTGTTTGTTGGTGTCTTTACCGGCTACACATTAATTTGTTGGTGTCTTTACCGGCTACACATTAGTTTGTTGGTGTCTTTGCCGGCTACACAATAGTTTGTTGGTGTCTTTACCGGCTACACAATAGTTTGTTGGTGTCTTTACCGGCAACACAATAGTTTGTTGGGGCCTTTACCGGCTACACAATAGTTTGTTAGTGTCTTTACCGGCTACACAATAGTTTGTTGTTGTCTTAACCGGCTACACAATAGTTTATTGGTGTCTTTACCGACTACATATTAGCTTGCTGGTGTCTTTACGGCTACACAATAGTTTGTTGGTGTCTTTACCGGCTACACAATAGTTTGTTGTTGTCTTAACCGGCTACACAATAGTTTATTGGTGTCTTTACTGGCTACACAATAGTTTGTTGTTGTCTTTAGCGGCTACACGATAGTTTGTTGGTGTCTTTACCGGCTACATATTACTTTGCTGGTGTCTTTACCGGCTACACATTAGTTTGATGGTGTCTTTACCGGCTACACAATATAGTTTGTTGGTGTCTTTACCGTCTACACAATAGTTTGTTGTTGTCTTAACCGGCTACACAATAGTTTATTGTTGTCTTTACCGGCTACACAATAGTTTGTTGGTGTCTTTACCGGCTACACATTGGTTTGTTGTTGTCTTTACCGGCTACACAATAGATTGTTGTCTTTACCGGCTACACAATTGTTTGTTGGTGTCTTTACCGGCTACAGTTTGTTGGTGTCTTTACCGGCTACACAATAGTTTGTTGGTGTCTTTACCGGCTACACGATAGTTTGTTGGTGTCTTTACCGGCTACATATTAGTTTGCTGGTGTCTTTACCGGCTACACATTAGTTTGATGGTGTCTTTACCGGCTACACAATATAGTTTGTTGGTGTCTTTACCGGCTACACAATAGTTTCTTGTTGTCTTAACCGGCTACACAATAGTTTATTGTTGTCTTTACCGGCTACACAATAGTTTGTTGGTGTCTTTACCGGCTACACATTGGTTTGTTGTTGTCTTTACCGGCTACACAATAGTTTGTTGTTGTCTTTACCGGCTACACAATAGTTTGTTGCTGTCTTTACAGGCTACAGAATAGTTTGTTGGTATCTTTACCGGCTACACAATAGTTTGTTGGTGTCTTTACCGGCTACACTATACTTTGTTGGTGTCTTTACCGGCTACACAATAATTTGTTGTTGCCTTTACCGGCTACACAATAGTTTGTTGCTGTCTTTACAGGCTACAGAATAGTTTGTTGGTATCTTTACCGGCTACACAATAGTTTGTTGGTGTCTTTACCGGCTACACATTAGTTTGTTAGTGTCTTTGCCGGCTACACAATAGTGTGTAGTTGTTTTTACCGGCTACACAATAGTTTGTTGGTGTCTTTACCGGCTACACATTAATTTGTTGGTGTCTTTACCGGATACATAATAGTTTGTTGTTGTTTATCGGCTACACAATAGTTTGTTGTTGACTTTACTGGCTACACAATAGTTTGTTGGTGTCTTTACCGGCTACACATTAGTTTGTTGGTGTCTTTGCCGGCTACACAATAGTTTGTTGGTGTCTTTACCGGTTACACAATAGTTTGTTGGTGTCTTTACCGGCAACACAATAGTTTGTTGGGGCCTTTACCGGCTACACAATAGTATGTTGGTGTCTGTACCGGCTACACAATAGTTTGTTGTTGTCTTAACCGGCTACACAATACTTTATTGGTGTCTTTACCGGCTACGCAATAGTTTGTTGGTGTCTTTAGCGCCTACACAATAGTATGTTGGTGCCTTTACCGGCTACATATTAGTTTGCTGGTGTCTTTACGGCTACACAATAGTTTGTTGGTGTCTTTACCGGCTACACAATAGTTTGTTGGTGTCTTTACCGGTTACACAATAGTTTGTTGGTGTCTTTACCGGCAACACAATAGTTTGTTGGGGCCTTTACCGGCTACACAATAGTATGTTGGTGTCTGTACCGGCTACACAATAGTTTATTGGTGTCTTTACCGGCTACACAATAGTTTGTTGGTGTCTTTAGCGGCTACACAATAGTTTGTTGGTGTCTTTACCGGCTACATATTAGTTTGCTGGTGTCTTTACCGGCTACACATTAGTTTGTTGGTGTCTTTCCCGGCTACACAATATAGTTTGTTGGTGTCTTTACCGGCTACACAATAGTTGTTATTGTCTTAACCGGCTACACAATAATTTATTGGTGTCTTTACCGGCTACACAATAGTTTGTTGGTGTCTTTACCGGCTACACAATAGTTTGTTGGTGTCTTTACCGGCTACACAATTGTCTGTTGGTGTCTTTACCGGCTACACAATAGTTTGTTGTTGTCTTTACCGGCTACACAATAGTTTGTTGCTGTCTTTACAGGCTACAGAATAGTTTGTTGGTATCTTTACCGGCTACACAATAGTTTGTTGGTGTCTTTACCGGCTACACTATACTTTGTTGGTGTCTTTACCGGCTACACAATAATTTGTTGTTGTCTTTACCGGCTACACAATAGTTTGTTGCTGTCTTTACAGGCTACAGAATAGTTTGTTGGTATCTTTACCGGCTACACAATAGTTTGTTGGTGTCTTTACCGGCTACACATTAGTTTGTTGGTGTCTTTGCCGGCTACACAATAGTGTGTAGTTGTCTTTACCGGCTACACAATAGTTTGTTGGTGTCTTTACCGGCTACACATTAATTTGTTGGTGTCTTTACCGGATACATAATAGTTTGTTGTTGTTTATCGGCTACACAATAGTTTGTTGTTGACTTTACTGGCTACACAATAGTTTGTTGGTGTCTTTACCGGCTACACATTAGTTTGTTGGTGTCTTTGCCGGCTACACAATAGTTTGTTGGTGTCTTTACCGGTTACATAATAGTTTGTTGGTGTCTTTACCGGCAACACAATAGTTTGTTGGGGCCTTTACCGGCTACACAATAGTATGTTGGTGTCTGTACCGGCTACACAATAGTTTGTTGTTGTCTTAACCGGCTACACAATACTTTATTGGTGTCTTTACCGGCTACGCAATAGTTTGTTGGTGTCTTTAGCGCCTACACAATAGTATGTTGGTGCCTTTACCGGCTACATATTAGTTTGCTGGTGTCTTTACGGCTACACAATAGTTTGTTGGTGTCTTTACCGGCTACACAATAGTTTGTTGTTGTCTTAACCGGCTACACAATAGTTTATTGGTGTCTTTACCGGCTACACAATAGTTTGTTGGTGTCTTTAGCGGCTACACAATAGTTTGTTGGTGTCTTTACCGGCTACATATTAGTTTGCTGGTGTCTTTACCGGCTACACATTAGTTTGTTGGTGTCTTTCCCGGCTACACAATATAGTTTGTTGGTGTCTTTACCGGCTACACAATAGTTGTTATTGTCTTAACCGGCTACACAATAATTTATTGGTGTCTTTACCGGCTACACAATAGTTTGTTGGTGTCTTTACCGGCTACACAATAGTTTGTTGGTGTCTTTACCGGCTACACAATAGTTTATTGGTATCTTTACCGGCTACACAATAGTTTGTTGGTGTCTTTACCGGCAACACAATAGTTTGTTGGGGCCTTTACCGGCTACACAATAGTATGTTGGTGTCTGTACCGGCTACACAATAGTTTATTGGTGTCTTTACCGGCTACACAATAGTTTGTTGGTGTCTTTAGCGGCTACACAATAGTTTGTTGGTGTCTTTACCGGCTACATATTAGTTTGCTGGTGTCTTTACCGGCTACACATTAGTTTGTTGGTGTCTTTCCCGGCTACACAATATAGTTTGTTGGTGTCTTTACCGGCTACACAATAGTTGTTATTGTCTTAACCGGCTACACAATAATTTATTGGTGTCTTTACCGGCTACACAATAGTTTGTTGGTGTCTTTACCGGCTACACAATAGTTTGTTGGTGTCTTTACCGGCTACACAATTGTCTGTTGGTGTCTTTACCGGCTACACAATAGTTTGTTGTTGTCTTTACCGGCTACACAATAGTTTGTTGCTGTCTTTACAGGCTACAGAATAGTTTGTTGGTATCTTTACCGGCTACACAATAGTTTGTTGGTGTCTTTACCGGCTACACTATACTTTGTTGGTGTCTTTACCGGCTACACAATAATTTGTTGTTGTCTTTACCGGCTACACAATAGTTTGTTGATGTCTTTACAGGCTACAGAATAGTTTGTTGGTATCTTTACCGGCTACACAATAGTTTGTTGGTGTCTTTACCGGCTACACATTAGTTTGTTGGTGTCTTTGCCGGCTACACAATAGTGTGTAGTTGTCTTTACCGGCTACACAATAGTTTGTTGGTGTCTTTACCGGCTACACATTAATTTGTTGGTGTCTTTACCGGATACATAATAGTTTGTTGTTGTTTATCGGCTACACAATAGTTTGTTGTTGACTTTACTGGCTACACAATAGTTTGTTGGTGTCTTTACCGGCTACACATTAGTTTGTTGGTGTCTTTGCCGGCTACACAATAGTTTGTTGGTGTCTTTACCGGTTACATAATAGTTTGTTGGTGTCTTTACCGGCAACACAATAGTTTGTTGGGGCCTTTACCGGCTACACAATAGTATGTTGGTGTCTGTACCGGCTACACAATAGTTTGTTGTTGTCTTAACCGGCTACACAATACTTTATTGGTGTCTTTACCGGCTACGCAATAGTTTGTTGGTGTCGTTAGCGCCTACACAATAGTATGTTGGTGCCTTTACCTGCTACATATTAGTTTGCTGGTGTCTTTACGGCTACACAATAGTTTGTTGGTGTCTTTACCGGCTACACAATAGTTTGTTGTTGTCTTAACCGGCTACACAATAGTTTATTGGTGTCTTTACCGGCTACACAATAGTTTGTTGGTGTCTTTAGCGGCTACACAATAGTTTGTTGGTGTCTTTACCGGCTACATATTAGTTTGCTGGTGTCTTTACCGGCTACACATTAGTTTGTTGGTGTCTTTCCCGGCTACACAATATAGTTTGTTGGTGTCTTTACCGGCTACACAATAGTTGTTATTGTCTTAACCGGCTACACAATAATTTATTGGTGTCTTTACCGGCTACACAATAGTTTGTTGGTGTCTTTACCGGCTACACAATAGTTTGTTGGTGTCTTTACCGGCTACACAATAGTTTATTGGTATCTTTACCGGCTACACAATAGTTTGTTGGGGTCTTTACCGGCTACACAATAGTTTGTTGGTATCTTTACAGGCTACACAATAGTTTGTTGGTGTCTTTACCGGCTACACAATAGTTTGTTGGTGTCTTTACCGGCTACACAATAGTTTGTTGGTATCTTTACAGGCTACACAATAGTTTGTTTGTGACTTTACCGGCTACACAATAGTTCGTTGGTATCTTTACCGACTACACATTAGTTTGTTGTTGCCTTTACCGGCTACACAATAGTTTGTTGGTGTCTTTACCTGCTACAGTTTGTTGGTGTCTTTACCGGCTACACAATAGTTTGTTGGTGTCTTTACCGGCTACACTATACTTTGTTGGTGACTTTACCGGCTACACAATAGTTTGTTGGTGTGTTTCCCAGCTACACAATAGTTTGTTGCTATCTTTACCGGCTACAGTTTGTTGGTGTCTTTACCGGCTACACAATAGTTTATTGGTGTTTTTACCGGCTACACAATAGTTTGTTGGTGTCTTTACCGGCTACACTATACTTTGTTGGTGTCTTTACCGGCTACACAATAGTTTGTTGGTGTGTTTCCCAGCTACACAATAGTTTGTTGTTATCTTTACCGGCTACAGTTTGTTGGTGTCTTTACCGGCTACACAATAGTTTATTGGTGTTTTTACCGGCTACACAATAGTTTGTTTGTGTCTTTACCGGCTACACAATAGTCTGTTGGTGTTTTTAACGCCTACACAATAGTTTGTTGGTGTCTGTACCGGCTACACAATAGTTTGTTGGTGTTTTTATCGGCTACAGTTTGTTTGTGTCTTTACCGGCTACAGTTTGTTGGTGTCTTTACCGGCTAGAGTTTGTTGGTGTCTTTACCGGCTACAAAATAGTTTGTTGGTATCTTTACCGGCTACACAATAGATTGTTGGTATCTTTACCGGCTACAGTTTGTTTGTGTCTTTACCTGCTACACAATAGTTTCTTGTTGTCTTTACCGTCTAAACAATAGTTTGTTCGTGTCTTTACCGGCTAAAGATGTTGGTGCATTTACCGGCTACACAATAGTTTGTTGGTATCTTTACCGGCTGCACAATAGTTTGTTGCTGTCTTTACCGGCTACACTATAGTTTGGTGGTGTCTTTCCCGGCTACACAATAGATTTTTGGTATCTTTACCGGCTACACAATAGTCTGTTGGTGTCTTTACCGGCTACAGTTTGTTGGTGTCTTTACCGGCTACAGTTTGTTGGTGTCTTTACCGGCTACACAATAGTTTGTTGGTGTCTTTACCGGCTACGCAATAATTTGTTGGTGTCTTTTCCGGTTACACAATAGTTTGTTGGTGTCTTTACCGGCTACACAATAGTTTGTTGGTGTCTTTACCGGCTACACAATAGTTTGTTGGTGTCTTTACCGGCTACGCAATAATTTGTTGGTGTCTTTTCCGGCTACACAATAGTTTGTTGGTGTCTTTACCGGCTACACACTAGTCTGTTGGTGTCTTTACCGGCTACACAAAAGTTTGTTGGTGTCTTTACCGGCTACACAATAGTCTGTTGGTGTATTTACCGGCTACACAATAGTTTGATGTTGTCTTTACCGGCTACACAATAGTTTGTTGCTGTCTTTACAGGCTACCAAATAGTTTATTGGTGTTTTTACCGGCTACACAATAGTTTGTTGGTGTTTTTACCGGCTACACAATAGTTTGTTGGTGTCTGTACCGGCTAGACAATAGTTTGTTGGTGTTTTTATCGGCTACAGTTTGTTTGTGTCTTTACCGGCTACAGTTTGTTGGTTTCTTTACCGGCTACAGTTTGTTGGTGTCTTTACCGGCTAGAGTTTGTTGGTGTCTTTACCGGCTACAAAATAGTTTGTTGGTATCTTTACCGGCTACACAATAGATTGTTGGTATCTTTACCGGCTACAGTTTGTTTGTGTCTTTACCTGCTACACAATAGTTTCTTGTTGTCTTTACCGTCTAAACAATAGTTTGTTCGTGTCTTTACCGGCTAAAGATGTTGGTGCATTTACCGGCTACACAATAGTTTGTTGGTATCTTTACCGGCTGCACAATAGTTTGTTGTTGTCTTTACCGGCTACACAATAGTTTGGTGGTGTCTTTCCCGGCTACACAATAGATTTTTGGTATCTTTACCTGCTAGAACAATAGTCTGTTGGTGTCTTTACCGGCTACAGTTTGTTGGTGTCTTTACCGGCTACACAATAGTTTGTTGGTGTCTTTACCGGCTACGCAATAATTTGTTGGTGTCTTTTCCGGCTACACAATAGTTTGTTGGTGTCTTTACCGGCTACACAATAGTCTGTTGGTGTCTTTACCGGCTACACAAAAGTTTGTTGGTGTCTTTACCGGCTACACAATAGTCTGTTGGTGTTTTTACCGGCTACACAATAGTTTGTTGGTGTTTTTACCGGCTACACAATAGTTTGTTGGTGTCTGTACCGGCTAGACAATAGTTTGTTGGTGTTTTTATCGGCTACAGTTTGTTTGTGTCTTTACCGGCTACAGTTTGTTGGTTTCTTTACCGGCTACAGTTTGTTGGTGTCTTTACCGGCTACAGTTTGTTGGTGTCTTTACCGGCTACGAAATAGTTTGTTGGTGTCTTTACCGTCTACAGAATAGTTTGTTGGTATCTTTACCGGCTACAGTTTGTTTGTCTTTACCGGCTACACAATATTTTGTTGTTGTCTTTACCGTCTAAACAATAGTTTGTTCGTGTCTTTACCGGCTAAAGATGTTGGTGCATTTACCGGCTACACAATAGTTTGTTGGTATCTTTACCGGCTGCACAATAGTTTGTTGGTGTCTTTACCGGCTACACAATAGTTTGGTGGTGTCTTTCCCGGCTACACAATAGTTTGTTGGTATCTTTACCGGCTACACAATAGTCTGTTGGTGTCTTTACCGGCTACAGTTTGTTGGTGTCTTTACCGGCTACACAATAGTTCGTTGGTGTCTTTACCGGCTACGCAATAATTTGTTGGTGTCTTTTCCGGCTACACAATAGTTTGTTGGTGTCTTTACCGGCTACACAATAATTTGTTGGTGTCTTTACCGGCTACACAATAGTTTGTTGGTGTCTTTACCGGCTACACAGTAGTCTGTTGCTGTCTTTACAGGCTACAGAATAGTTTGTTGGTATCTTTACCATATACACAATAGTTTGTTGGTGTCTTTACCGGCTACACATTAGTTTGTTGGTGTCTTTGCCGGCTACACAATAGTGTGTAGTTGTCTTTACCGGCTACACAATAGTTTGTTGGTGTCTTTACCGGCTACACATTAATGTGTTGGTGTCTTTACCGGCTACACAATAGTTTGTTGTTGTCTTTACCGGCTACACAATAGTTTGTTGGTGTCTTTACCTGCTACACAATAGTTTGTTGGTGTCTTTACCGGCTACGCAATAATTTGTTGGTGTCTTTTCCGGCTACACAATAGTTTGTTGGTGTCTTTACCGACTACACAATAGTTTGTTGGTGTCTTTACCGGCTACACAATAGTTTGTTGGTGTCTTTACCGGCTACACAATAGTCTGTTGGTGTCTTTACCGGCTACACAATAGTTTGTTGTTGTCTTTACCGGCTACACAATAGTTTGTTGCTGTCTTTTCAGGCTACAGAATAGTTTATTGGTGTTTTTACCGGCTACACAATAGTTTGTTTGTGTCTTTACCGGCTACACAATAGTTTGTTGGTGTTTTTACCGGCTACACAATAGTTTGTTGGTGTCTGTACCGGCTACACAATAGTTTGTTGGTGTCTTTACCGGCTACACAATAGTTTGTTGCTGTCTTTACAGGCTACCAAATAGTTTATTGGTGTTTTTACCGGCTACACAATAATTTGTTGGTGTCTGTACCGGCTAGACAATAGTTTGTTGGTGTTTTTATCGGCTACAGTTTGTTTGTGTCTTTACCGGCTACAGTTTGTTGGTTTCTTTACCGGCTACAGTTTGTTGGTGTCTTTACCGGCTACAGTTTGTTGGTGTCTTTACCGGCTACGAAATAGTTTGTTGGTGTCTTTACCGGCTACAGAATAGTTTGTTGGTATCTTTACCGGCTACAGTTTGTTTGTGTCTTTACCGGCTACACAATATTTTGTTGTTGTCTTTACCGGCTAAAGATGTTGGTGCATTTACCGGCTACACAATAGTTTGTTGGTATCTTTACCGGCTGCACAATAGTTTGTTGCTGTCTTTACCGGCTACACAATAGTTTGGTGGTGTCTTTCCCGGCTACACAATAGTTTGTTGGTATCTTTACCGGCTACACAATAGTCTGTTGGTGTCTTTACCGGCTACAGTTTGTTGGTGTCTTTACCGGCTACAGTTTGTTGGTGTCTTTACCGGCTACACAATAGTTTGTTGGTGTCTTAACCGGCTACGCAATAATTTGTTGGTGTCTTTTCCGGCTACACAATAGTTTGTTGGTGTCTTTACCGGCTACACAATAATTTGTTGGTGTCTTTACCGGCTACACAATAGTTTGTTGGTGTCTTTACCGGCTACACAGTAGTCTGTTGGTGTCTTTACAGGCTACAGAATAGTTTGTTGGTATCTTTACCGTCTACACAATAGTTTGTTGGTGTCTTTACCGGCTACACATTAGTTTGTTGGTGTCTTTGCCGGCTACACAAAAGTGTGTAGTTGTCTTTACCGGCTACACAATAGTTTGTTGGTGTCTTTACCGGCTACACATTAATTTGTTGGTGTCTTTACCGGCTACACAATAGTTTGTTGTTGTCTTTATCGGCTACACAATAGTTTGTTGTTGTCTTTACCGGCTACACAATAGTTTGTTGGTGTCTTTACCGGCTCCACAATAGTGTGTAGTTGTCTTTACCGGCTACACAATTGTTTGTTGGTGTCTTTACCGGCTACACATTAATTTGTTGGTGTCTTTACCGGCTACACATTAGTTTGTTGGTGTCTTTGCCGGCTACACATTAGTTTGTTGGTGTCTTTACCGGCTACACAATAGTTTGTTGGTGTCTTTACCGGCAACACAATAGTTTTTTGGGGCCTTTACCGGCTACACAATAGTTTGTTAGTGTCTTTACCGGCTACACAATAGTTTGTTGTTGTCTTAACCGGCTACACAATAGTTTATTGGTGCCTTTACCGACTACATATTAGCCTTCTGGTGTCTTTACGGCTACACAATAGTTTGTTGGTGTCTTTACCGGCTACACAATAGTTTGTTGTTGTCTTAACCGGCTACACAACAGTTTATTGGTGTCTTTACTGGCTACACAATAGTTTGTTGTTGTCTTTAGCGGCTACACGATAGTTTGTTGGTGTCTTTACCGGCTACATATTAGTTTGCTGGTGTCTTTACCGGCTACACATTAGTTTGATGGTGTCTTTACCGGCTACACAATAGTTTGTTGTTGTCTTAACCGGCTACACAATAGTTTATTGTTGTCTTTACCGGCTACACAATAGTTTGTTGGTGTCTTTACCGGCTACACATTGGTTTGTTGTTGTCTTTACCGGCTACACAATAGTTTGTTGCTGTCTTTACAGGCTACAGAATAGTTTGTTGGTATCTTTACCGGCTACACAATAGTTTGTTGGTGTCTTTACCGGCTACACAATAGTTTGTTGTTGTCTTAACCGGCTACACAATAGTTTATTGGTGTCTTTACCGGCTACACAATAGTTTGTTGATGTCTTTAGCGGCTACACGATAGTTTGTTGGTGTCTTTACCGGCTACATATTAGTTTGCTGGTGTCTTTACCGGCTACACATTAGTTTGATGGTGTCTTTACCGGCTACACAATATAGTTTGTTGGTGTCTTTACCGGCTACACATTGGTTTGTTGTTGTCTTTACCGGCTACACAATAGATTGTTGTCTTTACCGGCTACACAATAGTTTGTTGGTGTCTTTACCGGCTACAGTTTGTTGGTGTCTTTAGCGGCTACACAATAGTTTGTTGTTGTCTTTACCGGCTACACAATAGTTTGTTGTTGTCTTTACCTGCTACACAATAGTTTGTTGGTGCCTTTACCGGCTACACATTAGTTTGTTGGTGTATTTGCCGCCTACACAATAATTTGTTGGTTTCTTTACCGGCTACACATTAGTTTGTTGGTTTCTTTACCGGCTACACAATAGTTTGTTGGTGTCTTTACCGGCTACGCAATAATTTGTTGGTGTCTTTTCCGGCTACACAATAGTTTGTTGGTGTCTTTACCGGCCACACAATAGTTTGTTGGTGTCTTTACCGGCTACACAATAGTTTGTTGGTGTCTTTACCGGCTACACAATTGTCTGTTGGTGTCTTTACCGGCTACGCAATAGTTTGTTGTTGTCTTTAACGGCTACACAATAGTTTGTTGCTGTCTTTACAGGCTACAGAATAGTTTGTTGGTATCTTTACCGGCTACACAATAGTTTGTTGGTGTCTTTACCGGCTACACTATACTTTGTTGGTGTCTTTACCGGCTACACAATAGTTTGTTGTTGTCTTTACCGGCTACACAATAGTTTGTTGCTGTCTTTACAGGCTACAGAATAGTTTGTTGTTATCTTTACCGGCTACACAATAGTTTGTTGGTGTCTTTACCGGCTACACATTAGTTTGTTGCTGTCTTTGCCGGCTACACAATAGTGTGTTGTTGTCTTTACCGGCTACACAATAGTTTGTTGGTGTCTTTACCGGTTACACAATAGTTTGTTGGTGTCTTACAGGCTACACAATAGTTTGTTGGTATCTTTAGCGGCTACACAATAGTTTCTTGGTGTCTTTACCGGCAACACAATAGTTTGTTGGTGTCTTTACCGGCTCCATATTAGTTTGTTCGTGTCTTTACCGGCTACACAATAGTTTGTTGTTGTCTTTGCCGGCTACACAATAGTTTTTGCTGTCTTTACCGGCTACACATTAGTTTGATGGTGTCTTTACCGGCTACACAATATAGTTTGTTGGTGTCTTTACCGGCTACACATTGGTTTGTTGTTGTCTTAACCGGCTACACAATAGATTGTTGTCTTTACCGGCTACACAATAGTTTGTTGGTGTCTTTACCGGCTACAGTTTGTTGGTGTCTTTACCGGCTACACAATAGTTTGTTGTTGTCTTTACCGGCTACACAATAGTTTGTTGTTGTCTTTACCGGCTACACAATAGTTTGTTGGTGCCTTTGCCGGCTACACATTAGTTTGTTGGTGTATTTGCCGCCTACACAATAATTTGTTGGTTTCTTTACCGGCTACACATTAGTTTGTTGGTTTCTTTACCGGCTACGCAATAGTTTGTTGGTGTCTTTACCGGCTTCGCAATAATTTGTTGGTGTCTTTTCCGGCTACACAATAGTTTGTTGGTGTCTTTACCGGCCACACAATAGTTTGTTGGTGTCTTTACCGGCTATACAATAGTTTGTTGGTGTCTTTACCGGCTACACAATTGTCTGTTGGTGTCTTTACCGGCTACGCAATAGTTTGTTGTTGTCTTTAACGGCTACACAATAGTTTGTTGCTGTCTTTACAGGCTACAGAATAGTTTGTTGGTATCTTTACCGGCTACACAATAGTTTGTTGGTGTCTTTACCGGCAACACTATACTTTGTTGGTGTCTTTACCGGCTACACAATAGTTTGTTGTTGTCTTTACCGGCTACACAATAGTTTGTTGGTGTCTTTACCGGCTACACATTAATTTGTTGGTGTCTTTACCGGATACATAATAGTTTGTTGTTGTTTATCGGCTACACAATAGTTTGTTGTTGTCTTTACCGGCTACACAATAGTTTGTTGGTGTCTTTACCGGCTACACATTAGTTTGTTGGTGTCTTTGCCGGCTACACAATAGTTTGTTGGTGTCTTTACCGGTTACACAATAGTTTGTTGGTGTCATTACCGGCAACACAATAGTTTGTTGGGGCCTTTACCGGCTACACAATAGTTTGTTGGTGTCTGTACCGGCTACACAATAGTTTGTTGTTGTCTTAACCGGCTACACAATAGTTTATTGGTGTCTTTACCGGCTACACAATAGTTTGTTGGTGTCTTTAGCGGCTCCACAATAATTTGTTGGTGTCTTTACCGGCTACACAATAGTTTGTTGGTGTCGTTACTGGCTACACAATAGTTTGTTGCTGTCTTTACCGGCTACACAATAGTTTGTTGGTGTCTTTACCGGCTACACAATAGTTTGTTGGTGTCTTTACCGGCAACACAATAGTTTGTTGGTGTCTTTACCGGCTCCATATTAGTTTGTTCGTGTCTTTACCGGCTACACAATAGTTTGTTGTTGTCTTTGCCGGCTACACAATGGTTTGTTGGTGTCTTAACCGGCTACAGTTTGTTGGTGTCTTTACCGGCTACACAATAGTTGTTGGTGCCTTTACCGGCTACACCATACTTTGTTGGTGTCTTTACCGCCTATACAATAGTTTGATGGTGTCTTTACCAACTACACAATAGTTTGTTGTTGTCTTTGCCGGCTACACAATAGTTTGTTGGTGTCTTTACCGGCTAAACAATAGTTTGTTGGTGTCTTTACCGGCTACACACTAGTTTGTTGGTTTCTTTATCGGCTACAGTTTGATGGTGTATTTACCGTCTACAGTATATTGGAGTATTTACCGGCTACACGACAGTTTGTTGGTGTCTCTACCGGCTACACAATAGTTAGTTGGTGTCTTTACCGGCTACACAATTGTTCGTTTGTGTATTTACCGGCTACATATTAGTTTGTTCGTGTCTTTACCAGCTACACAATAGTTTGTTGGTGTCTTTACCGGCTACACAATAATTTGTTGGTGTCTTTACCGGCTACACAATAGTTCGTTGGTGTCTTTACCGGCTACACCATACTTTATTGGTGTCTTTACCGCCTATACAATAGTTTGATGGTGTCTTTACCAAATACACAATAGTTTGTTGTTGTCTTTGCCGGCTACACAATAGTTTGTTGGTGTCTTTACCGGCTAAACAATAGTTTGTTGGTGTCTTTACCGGCTACACAGTAGTTTGTTGGTTTCTTTACCGGCTACAGTTTGTTGGTGTATTTACCGGCTACAGTTTATTGGAGTCTTTACCGGCTACACGACAGTTTGTTGGTGTCTTTACCGGCTACACAATAGTTTGCTGGTGCCTTTACCGGCTACACAATTGTTCGTTTGTGTATTTACGGGCTACATATTAGTTTGTTCGTGTCTTTACCAGCTACTCAATAGTTTGTTGGTGTCTTTACCGGCTACACAATAATTTGTTGGTGTCTTTACCGGCTACACAATAGTTCGGTGGTGTCTTTACCGGCTTCATAATAGTTTGTTGGTGTCTTTACCGGCTACACAATAGTTTGTTGGTGTCTTTACCGGCTACAGTTTGTTGGTGTCTTTACCAGCTACAGTTTATTGGTGTCTTTACCGGCTACACCATACTTTGTTGGTGTCTTTACCGGCTACACAATAGTTTGATGGTGTCTCTACCGGCTATACAATAGATTGTTGGTGTCTTTACCGGCTACACAATTGTTTGTTGGTGTCTTTACCGGCTACACAATAGTTTGTTGTTCTCTTTCCCGGCTACACAATAGTTTGTTGGTGTCTTTAGCGGCTACACAATAGTTTGTTGGTGTCTTTACCGGCTACATATTAGCTTGCTGGTGTCTTTACTGCTACACAATAGTTTGTTGGTGTCTTTACCGGCTACACAATAGTTTGTTGTTGTCTTAACCGGCTACACAATAGTTTATTGGTGTCTTTACCGGCTACACAATAGTTTGTTGATGTCTTTAGCGGCTACACGATAGTTTGTTGGTGTCTTTACCGGCTACATATTAGTTTGCTGGTGTCTTTACCGGCTACACATTAGTTTGATGGTGTCTTTACCGGCTACACAATATAGTTTGTTGGTGTCTTTACCGGCTACACATTGGTTTGTTGTTGTCTTTACCGGCTACACAATAGATTGTTGTCTTTACCGGCTACACAATAGTTTGTTGGTGTCTTTACCGGCTACAGTTTGTTGGTGTCTTTACCGGCTACACAATAGTTTGTTGTTGTCTTTACCGGCTACACAATAGTTTGTTGTTGTCTTTACCGGCTACACAATAGTTTGTTGGTGCCTTTACCGGCTACACATTAGTTTGTTGGTGTATTTGCCGCCTACACAATAATTTGTTGGTTTCTTTACCGGCTACACATTAGTTTGTTGGTTTCTTTACCGGCTACACAATAGTTTGTTGGTGTCTTTACCGGCTACGCAATAATTTGTTGGTGTCTTTTCCGGCTACACAATAGTTTGTTGGTGTCTTTACCGGCCACACAATAGTTTGTTGGTGTCTTTACCGGCTACACAATAGTTTGTTGGTGTCTTTACCGGCTACACAATTGTCTGTTGGTGTCTTTACCGGCTACGCAATAGTTTGTTGTTGTCTTTAACGGCTACACAATAGTTTGTTGCTGTCTTTACAGGCTACAGAATAGTTTGTTGGTATCTTTACCGGCTACACAATAGTTTGTTGGTGTCTTTACCGGCTACACTATACTTTGTTGGTGTCTTTACCGGCTACACAATAGTTTGTTGTTGTCTTTACCGGCTACACAATAGTTTGTTGCTGTCTTTACAGGCTACAGAATAGTTTGTTGGTATCTTTACCGGCTACACAATAGTTTGTTGGTGTCTTTACCGGCTACACATTAGTTTGTTGGTGTCTTTGCCGGCTACACAATAGTGTGTTGTTGTCTTTACCGGCTACACAATAGTTTGTTGGTGTCTTTACCGGTTACACAATAGTTTGTTGGTGTCTTACAGGCTACACAATAGTTTGTTGGTATCTTTAGCGGCTACACAATAGTTTCTTGGTGTCTTTACCGGCAACACAATAGTTTGTTGGTGTCTTTACCGGCTCCATATTAGTTTGTTCGTGTCTTTACCGGCTACACAATAGTTTGTTGTTGTCTTTGCCGGCTACACAATAGTTTGTTGCTGTCTTTACCGGCTACACATTAGTTTGATGGTGTCTTTACCGGCTACACAATATAGTTTGTTGGTGTCTTTACCGGCTACACATTGGTTTGTTGTTGTCTTAACCGGCTACACAATAGATTGTTGTCTTTACCGGCTACACAATAGTTTGTTGGTGTCTTTACCGGCTACAGTTTGTTGGTGTCTTTACCGGCTACACAATAGTTTGTTGTTGTCTTTACCGGCTACACAATAGTTTGTTGTTGTCTTTACCGGCTACACAATAGTTTGTTGGTGCCTTTGCCGGCTACACATTAGTTTGTTGGTGTATTTGCCGCCTACTCAATAATTTGTTGGTTTCTTTACCGGCTACACATTAGTTTGTTGGTTTCTTTACCGGCTACACAATAGTTTGTTGGTGTCTTTACCGGCTACGCAATAATTTGTTGGTGTCTTTTCCGGCTACACAATAGTTTGTTGGTGTCTTTACCGGCCACACAATAGTTTGTTGGTGTCTTTACCGGCTATACAATAGTTTGTTGGTGTCTTTACCGGCTACACAATTGTCTGTTGGTGTCTTTACCGGCTACGCAATAGTTTGTTGGTGTCTTTACCGGCTACACTATACTTTGTTGGTGTCTTTACCGGCTACACAATAGTTTGTTGTTGTCTTTACCGGCTACACAATAGTTTGTTGGTGTCTTTACCGGCTACACATTAATTTGTTGGTGTCTTTACCGGATACATAGTAGTTTGTTGTTGTTTATCGGCTACACAATAGTTTGTTGTTGTCTTTACCGGCTACACAGTAGTTTGTTGGTGTCTTTACCGGCTATACATTAGTTTGTTGGTGTCTTTGCCGGCTACACAATAGTTTGTTGGTGTCTTTACCGGTTACACAATAGATTGTTGGTGTCATTACCGGCAACACAATAGTTTGTTGGGGCCTTTACCGGCTACACAATAGTTTGTTGGTGTCTGTACCGGCTACACAATAGTTTGTTGTTGTCTTAACCGGCTACACAATAGTTTATTGGTGTCTTTACCGGCTACACAATAGTTTGTTGGTGTCTTTAGCGGCTACACGATAGTTTGTTGGTGTCTTTACCGGCTACATATTAGTTGCTGGTGTCTTGACCGGCTACACATTAGTTTGTTGGTGTCTTTACCGGCTACACAATATAGTTTGTTGGTGTCTTTACCGGCTACACAATAGATGTTGTGGTCTTAACCGGCTACACAATAATTTATTGGTGTCTTTACCGGCTACACAATAGTTTGTTGGTGTCTTTACCGGCTACACAATAGTTTGTTAGGGTCTTTACCGGCTACATATTAGTTTGTTGGTGTCTTTACCGGCTACACATTGGTTTGTTGTTGTCTTTACCGGCTACACAATAGATTGTTGTCTTTACCGGCTACACAATAGTTTGTTGGTGTATTTACCGGCTACAGTTTGTTGGTGTCTTTACCGGCTACACAATAGTTTGTTGTTGTCTTTACCGGCTACACAATAGATTGTTGTCTTTACCGGCTACACATTAGTTTGTTGGTGTCTTTACCGGCTACGCAATAATTTGTTGGTGTCTTTTCCGGCTAAACAATAGTTTGTTGGTGTCTTTACCGGCTACACAATAGTTTGTTGGTGTCTTTACCGGCTACACAATAGTCTGTTGGTGCCTTTACCGGCTACACAATAGTTTGTTGTTGTTTTTACCGTCTACACAATAGTTTGTTGTTGACTTTACCGACTACACAATAGTTTGTTGGAGTCTTTACCGGTTACACAATAGTTTTTTGGTGTCTTACAGGCTACACAATAGTTTGTTGGTATCTTTAGCGGCTACACAATAGTTTCTTGGTGTCTTTACCGGCTACACAATAGTTTCTTGGTGTCTTTACCGGCTACATATTAGTTTGTTCGTGTCTTTACCAGCTACTCAATAGTTTGTTGGTGTCTTTACCGGCTACACAATAATTTGTTGGTGTCTTTACCGGCTACACAATAGTTTGTTCGTGTCTTTACTGGCTACACAATAGTTTGTTGCTGTCTTTACCGGCTACACAATAGTTTGTTGGTTTCTTTACTGGCTACACAATAGTTTGTTGCTGTCTTTGCCGGCTACACAATAGTTTGTTGGTGTCTTTACCGGCAACACAATAGTTTGTTCGTGTCTTTACCGGCTACATATTAGTTTGTTCGTGTCTTTACCGGCTACACTATAGTTTGTTGTTGTCTTTGCCGGCTACACAATGGTTTGTTGGTGTCTTAACCGGCTACAGAGTGTTGGTGTCTTTACCGGCTACATATTAGTTTGTTCGTGTCTTTACCAGCTACTCAATAGTTTGTTGGTGTCTTTACCGGCTACACAATAATTTGTTGGTGTCTTTACCGGCTACACAATAGTTCGTTGGTGTCTTTACCGGCTACACCATATTTGTTGGTGTCTTTACCGCCTATACAATAGTTTGATGGTGTCTTTACCAACTACACAATAGTTTGTTGTTGTCTTTGCCGGCTACACAATAGTTTGTTGGTGTCTTTACCGGCTAAACAATAGTTTGTTGGTGTCTTTACCGGCTACACAGTAGTTTGTTGGTTTCTTTACCGGCTACAGTTTGTTGGTGTATTTACCGGCTACAGTTTATTGGAGTCTTTACCGGCTACACGACAGTTTGTTGGTGTCTCTACCGGCTACACAATAGTTTGCTGGTGCCTTTACTGGCTACACAATAGTTTGTTGGTGTCTTTACTGGCTACACAATAGTTTGTTGCTGTCTTTACCGGCTACACAATAGTTTATTGGTGTCTTTACCGGCAACACAATAGTTTGTTGGTGTCTTTACCGGCTCCATATTAGTTTGTTCGTGTCTTTACCGGCTACACAATAGTTTGTTGTTGTCTTTGCCGGCTACACAATGGTTTGTTGGTGTCTTAACCGGCTACAGTTTGTTCGTGTCTTTACCGGCTACACAATAGTTTGCTGTTGTCTTTGCCGGCTACACAATAGTTTATTGGTGTCTTTACCGGCAACACAATAGTTTGTTGGTGTCTTTACCGGCTCCATATTAGTTTGTTCGTGTCTTTACCGGCTACACAATAATTTGTTGGTGTCTTTACCGGCTACACAACAGTTCGTTGGTGTCTTTACCAGCTTCATAATAGTTTGTTGGTGTCTTTACCAGCTACACTATAGTTTGTTGTTGTCCTTGCCGGCTATACAATAGTTTGTTGGTGTCTTGGTGTCTTAACCAGCTACAGTTTGTTGGTGTCTTTACCGGCTACACAATAGGTGTTGGTTCCTTTACCGGCTACACAATAGTTTGTTGGTGTCTTTACCGGCAACACAGTAGTTCGTTGGTGTCTTTACCGGCTACACAATTGTTTGTTGGTGCCTTTAACGGCTACGTATTAGTTTGTTCCTGTCTTTACAGACTACTCAATAGTTTGTTGGTGTCTTTACCGGCTACACAATAGTTTGTTGGTGTCTTAACCGGTTACACAATAGTTTGTTGGTATTTTTACTGGCTACACAATAGTTTGTTGGTGTATTTACCGGCTACAGTTTATTGGTGTCTTTACCGGCTACACAATAGTTTGTTGGTGTCTTTACCGGCTACACATTAGTTTGTTGGTGACTTTACCGGCTACACAATAGTTTGTTTGTGTCTTTACCGGCTATACAATAGTTTGTTGTTGTCTTTACCGGCTACACAATAGTTTGTTGCTGTCTTTACAGGCTACAGAATAGTTTGTTGGTATCTTTACCGTCTACACAATAGTTTGTTGATGTCTTTACCGGCTACACATTAGTTTGTTGGTGACTTTACCGGCTACACAATAGTTTGTTGCTGTCTTTACAGGCTACAGAATAGTTTGTTGGTATCTTTACCGTCTACACAATAGTTTGTTGGTGTCTTTACCGGCTACACATTAGTTTGTTGGTGTCTTTACCGGCTACACAATAGTTTCTTGGTGTCTTTAGCGGCTACACAATAGTTTGTTGGTGTCTTTACCGGCTACACAATAATTTATTGGTGTCTTTACCGGCTACACAATAGTTTGTTGGTGTCTTTACCGGCTACACAGTAGTCTGTTGGTGTCTTTACCGGCTACACAATAGTGTGTAGTTGTCTTTACCGGCTACACAATAGTTTGTTGGTGTCTTTACCGGCTACACATTAATTTGTTGGTGTCTTTACCGGCTACACAATAGTTTGTTGTTGTCTTTATCGGCTACACAATAGTTTGTTGTTGTCTTTACCGGCTACACAATAGTTTGTTGGTGTCTTTACCGGCTACACATTAGTTTGTTGGTGTCTTTGCCGGCTACACAATAGTTTGTTGGTGTCTTTACCGGCTACACAATAGTTTGTTGGTGTCTTTACCGGCAACACAATAGTTTGTTGGGGCCTTTACCGGCTACACAATAGTTTGTTGGTGTCTGTACCGGCTACACAATAGTTTGTTGTTGTCTTAACCGGCTACACAATAGTTTGTTGGTGTCTTTACCGGCTACACATTGGTTTGTTGTTGTCTTTACCGGCTACACAATAGTTTGTTGGTGTCTTTAGCGGCTACACAATAGTTTGTTGGTGTCTTTACCGGCTACATATTAGCTTGCTGGTGTCTTTACGGCTACACAATAGTTTGTTGGTGTCTTTACCGGCTACACAATAGTTTGTTGTTGTCTTAACCGGCTACACAATAGTTTATTGGTGTTTTTACCGGCTACACAATAGTTTGTTGGTGTCTTTAGCGGCTGCACAATAGTTTGTTGGTGTCTTTACCGGCTACATATTAGTTTGCTGGTGTCCTTACCGGCTACACATTCGTTTGATGGTGTCTTTACCGGCTACACAATATAGTTTGTTGGTGTCTTTACCGGCTACACAATAGTTTGTTCTTGTCTTTACCGGCTACACAATAGTTTGTTGTTGTCTTTACCGGCTACACAATAGTTTGTTGGTGCCTTTACCGGCTACACATTAGTTTGTTGGTGTATTTGCCGCCTACACAATAATTTGTTGGTTTCTTTACCGGCTACACATTAGTTTGTTGGTGTCGTTACCGGCTACACAATAGTTTGTTGCTGTCTTTACCGGCTACGCAATAATTTGTTCGTGTCTTTTCCGGCTACACAATAGTTTGTTGGTGTCTTTACCGGCTACACAATAGTTTGTTGGTGTCTTTACCGGCTACACAATAGTTTGTTGGTCTCTTTACCGGCTACACAATTGTCTGTTGGTGTCTTTACCGGCTACACAATAGTCTGTTGTTGTCTTTACCGGCTACACAATAGTTTGTTGCTGTCTTTACAGGCTACAGAATGGTTTGTTGGTATCTTTACCGGCTACACAATAGTTTGTTGGTGTCTTTACCGGCTACACTATACTTTGTTGGTGTCTTTACCGGCTACACAATAGTTTGTTGTTGTCTTTACCGGCTACACAATAGTTTGTTGCTGTCTTTACAGGCTACAGAATAGTTTGTTGGTATCTTTACCGGCTACACAATAGTTTGTTGGTGTCTTTACCGGCTACACATTAGTTTGTTGGTGTCTTTGCCGGCTACACAATAGTGTGTTGTTGTCTTTACCGGCTACACAATAGTTTGTTGGTGTCTTTACCGGCTACACATTAATTTGTTGGTGTCTTTACCGGATACATAATAGTTTGTTGTTGTTTATCGGCTACACAATAGTTTGTTGTTGTCTTTACCGGCTACACAATAGTTTGTTGGTGTCTTTACCGGCTACACATTAGTTTGTTGGTGTCTTTGCCGGCTACACAATAGTTTGTTGGTGTCTTTACCGGTTACACAATAGTTTGTTGGTGTCTTTACCGGCAACACAATAGTTTGTTGGGGCCTTTACCGGCTACACAATATTTTGTTGGTGTCTGTACCGGCTACACAATAGTTTGTTGTTGTCTTAACCGGCTACACAATAGTTTATTGGTGTCTTTACCGGCTACACAATAGTTTGTTGGTGTCTTTAGCGGCTACACAATAGTATGTTGGTGTCTTTACCGGCTACATATTAGTTTGCTGGTGTCTTTACCGGCTACACAATAGTTTGTTGTTGTCTTAACCGGCTACACAATAGTTTATTGGTGTCTTTACCGGCTACACAATAGTTTGTTGGTTTTTTTAGCGGCTACACGATAGTTTGTTGGTGTCTTTACCGGCTACATATTAGTTTGCTGGTGTCTTTACCGGCTACACATTAGTTTGTTGGTGTCTTTACCGGCTACACAATAGTTTGTTAGGGTCTTTACCGGCTACATATTAGTTTGTTGGTGTCTTTACCGGCTACACATTGGTTTGTTGTTGTCTTTACCGGCTACACAATAAATTGTTGTCTTTACCGGCTACACAATAGTTTGTTGGTGTCTTTACCAGCTACAGTTTGTTGGTGTCTTTACCGGCTACACAATAGTTTGTTGTCGTTACCGGCTACACATTAGTTTGCTGGTGTCTTTACCGGCTACGCAATAATTTGTTGGTGTCTTTTCCGGCTACACAATAGTTTGTTGGTGTCTTTACCGGCTAAACAATAGTTTGTTGGTGTCTTTACCGGCTACACAATAGTTTGTTGGTGTCTTTACCGGCTACACAATAGTCTGTTGGTGCCTTTACCGGCTACACAATAGTTTGTTGTTGTCTTTACCGGCTACACAATAGTTTGTTGCTGTCTTTACAGGCTACAGAATAGTTTGTTGGTATCTTTACCGGCTACACAATAGTTTGTTGGTGTCTTTACTGGCTACACTATACTTTGTTGGTGTCTTTACCGTCTACACAATAGTTTGTTGTTGACTTTACCGACTACACAATAGTTTGTTGGAGTCTTTACCGGTTACACAATAGTTTGTTGGTGTCTTTAGCGGCTACACAATAGTTTGTTGGTGTCTTACAGGCTACACAATAGTTTGTTGGTGTCTTTACCGGCTACACAATAGTTTGTTGGTGTCTTTACTGGCTACACAATAGTTTGTTGCTATCTTTACCGGCTACACGATAGTTTGTTGGTGTCTTTACCGGCAACACAATAGTTTGTTGGTGTCTTTACCGGCTCCATATTAGTTTGTTCGTGTCTTTACCGGCTACACAATAGTTTGTTGTTGTCTTTGCCGGCTACACAATGGTTTGTTGGTGTCTTATCCGGCTACAGTTTGTTGGTGTCTTTACCGGCTACACGATAGTTGTTGGTGCCTTTACTGGCTACACAATAGTTTGTTGCTATCTTTACCGGCTACACCATACTTTGTTGGTGTCTTTACCGCCTATACAATAGTTTGATGGTGTCTTTACCAACTACACAATAGTTTGTTGTTGTCTTTGCCGGCTACACAATAGTTTGTTGTTGTCTTTACCGGCTAAACAATAGTTTGTTGGTGTCTTTACCGGCTACACAGTAGTTTGTTGGTTTCTTTACCGGCTACAGTTTGTTGGTGTATTTACCGTCTACAGTATATTGGAGTATTTACCGGCTACACGACAGTTTGTTGGTGTCTCTACCGGCTACACAATAGTTAGTTGGTGTCTTTACCGGCTACACAATTGTTCGTTTGTGTATTTACCGGCTACATATTAGTTTGTTCGTGTCTTTACCAGCTACTCAATAGTTTGTTGGTGTCTTAACCGGCTACAGTTTGTTGGTGTCTTTACCGGCTACACAATAGTTCGTTGGTGTCTTTACCGGCTACACCATACTTTATTGGTGTCTTTACCGCCTATACAATAGTTTGATGGTGTCTTTACCAACTACACAATAGTTTGTTGTTGTCTTTGCCAGCTACACAATAGTTTGTTGGTGTCTTTACCGGCTAAACAATAGTTTGTTGGTGTCTTTACCGGCTACACAGTAGATTGTTGGTTTCTTTACCGGCTACAGTTTGTTGGTGTATTTACCGGCTACAGTTTATTGGATTCTTTACCGGCTACACGACAGTTTGTTGGTGTCTCTACCGGCTACACAATAGTTTGTTGGTGTCTTTACCGGCTACACAATTGTTCGTTTGTGTATTTACGGGCTACATATTAGTTTGTTCGTGTCTTTACCAGCTACTCAATAGTTTGTTGGTGTCTTTACCGGCTACACAATAATTTGTTGGTGTCTTTACCGGCTACACAACAGTTCGTTGGTGTCTTTACTGGCTTCATAATAGTTTGTTGGTGTCTTTACCGGCTACACAATAGTTTGTTGGTGTCTTTACCGGCTACAGTTTGTTGGTGTCTTTACCGGCTACAGTTTATTGGTGTCTTTACCGGCTACACCATACTTTGTTGGTGTCTTTACCGGCTACACATTAGTTTGATGGTGTCTCTACCGGCTATACAATAGATTGTTGGTGTCTTTACCGGCTACACAATAGTTTGTTGATGTCTTTACCGGCTACATAATAGTTTGTTGGTGTCTTTACCAACTACACAATAGTTTGTTGGGGTCTTTACCGGCTACACATTAGTTTGTTGGTCTCTTTACCGGCTACACATTCGTTTGTTGGTGTCTTTACCGGCTACACATTAGTTTGTTTGTGTCTTTACCGGCTACACAATAGTTTGTTGGTGTCTTTATCGGCTACGCGATAGTTGGTTGGTGTCTTTACCGGCTAGACAATAGGTTGTTGGTGTATTTACCGGCTACACAGTAGTTTGTTGGTTTCTTTACCGGCTACAGTTTATTAGTGTCTTTACCGGCTACACGACATTTTGTTGCTGACTCTACCGGCTAAACAATAGTTGTTGTTGTCTTTACCGGCTACACAATAGTTTGTTGGTGTCTTTACCGGCTACACATTAGTTTGTTGGTGTCTTTGCCGGCTACACAATAGTTTGTTGGTGTCTTTACCGGCTACACAATAGTTTGTTGGTGTCTTTACCGGCAACACAATAGTTTGTTGGGGCCTTTACCGGCTACACAATAGTTTGTTGGTGTCTGTACCGGCTACACAATAGTTTGTTGTTGTCTTAACCGGCTACACAACAGTTTGTTGGTGTCTTTACCGGCTACACATTGGTTTGTTGTTGTCTTTACCGGCTACACAATAGTTTGTTGGTGTCTTTAGCGGCTACACAATAGTTTGTTGGTGTCTTTACCGGCTACATATTGGCTTGCTGGTGTCTTTACGGCTACACAATAGTTTGTTGGTGTCTTTACCGGCTACACAATAGTTTGTTGTTGTATTAACCGGCTACACAATAGTTTGTTGGTGTCTTTTCCGGCTACACAATAGTTTGTTGGTGTCTTTAGCGGCTACACGATAGTTTGTTGGTGTCTTTACCGACTACATATTAGTTTGCTGGTGTCTTTACCGGCTACACATTAGTTTGATGGTGTCTTTACCGGCTACACAATATAGTTTGTTGGTGTCTTTACCGGCTACACATTGGTTTGTTGTTGTCTTTACCGGCTACACAATAGATTGTTGTCTTTACCGGCTACACAATAGTTTGTTGGTGTCTTTACCGGCTACAGTTTGTTGGTGTCTTTACCGGCTACACAATAGTTTGTTGTTGTCTTTACCGGCTACACAATAGTTTGTTATTGTCTTTACCGGCTACACAATAGTTTGTTGGTGCCTTTACCGGCTACACATTAGTTTGTTGGTGTATTTGCCGCCTACACAATAATTTGTTGGTTTCTTTACCGGCTACACATTAGTTTGTTGGTGTCTTTACCGGCTACACAATAGTTTCTTGGTGTCTTTACCGGCTACGCAATAATTTGTTGGTGTCTTTTCCGGCTACACAATAGTTTGTTGGTGTCTTTACCGGCTACACAATAGTTTGTTGGTGTCTTTACCGGCTACACAATAGTTTGTTGGTGTCTTTACCGGCTACACTATTGTCTGTTGGTGTCTTTACCGGCTACACAATAGTTTGTTGTTGTCTTTACCGGCTACACAATAGTTTGTTGCTGTCTTTACAGGCTACAGAATAGTTTGTTGGTATCTTTACCGGCTACACAATAGTTTGTTGGTGTCTTTACCGCCTACACTATACTTTGTTGGTGTCTTTACCGGCTACACAATAGTTTGTTGTTGTCTTTACCGGCTACACAATAGTTTGTTGTTGTCTTTACAGGCTACAGAATAGTTTGTTGGTATCTTTACCGGCTACGCAATAGTTTGTTGGTGTCTTTACCGGCTACACATTAGTTTGTTGGTGTCTTTGCCGGCTACACAATAGTGTGTTGTTGTCTTTACCGGCTACACAATAGTTTGTTGGTGTCTTTACCGGCTACACATTAATTTGTTGGTGTCTTTACCGGAAACATAATAGTTTGTTGGTGTCTTTACCGGCAACACAATAGTTTGTTGGGGCCTTTACCGGCTACACAATAGTTTGTTGGTGTCTGTACCGGCTACACAATAGTTTGTTGGTGTCTTTACCGGCTACACATTAGTTTGTTGGTGTCTTTGCCGGCTACACAATAGTTTGTTGGTGTCTTTACCGGTTACACAATAGTTTTTTGGTGTCTTTACCGGCAACACAATAGTTTGTTGGGGCCTTTACCGGCTACACAATAGTTTGTTGGTGTCTGTACCGGCTACACAATAGTTTGTTGGTGTCTTTACCGGCTACACAATAGTTTGTTAGGGTCTTTACCGGCTACATATTAGTTTGTTGGTGTCTTTACCGGCTACACATTGGTTTGTTGTTGTCTTTACCGGCTACACAATAGATTGTTGTCTTTACCGGCTACACAATAGTTAGTTGGTGTCTTTACCGGCTACAGTTTGTTGGTGTCTTTACCGGCTACACAATAGTTTGTTGTTGTCTTTACCGGCTACACAATAGATTGTTGGTGTCTTTACCGGCTACGCAATAATTTGTTGGTGTCTTTTCCGGCTACACAATAGTTTGTTGGTGTCTTTACCGGCTAAACAATAGTTTGTTGGTGTCTTTACCGGCTACACAATAGTTTGTTGGTTTCTTTACCGGCTACACAATAGTCTGTTGGTGTCTTTACCGGCTACACAATAGTTTGTTGTTGTCTTTACCGGCTACACAATAGTTTGTTGCTGTCTTTACAGGCTACAGAATAGTTTGTTGGTATCTTTACCGGCTACACAATAGTTTGTTGGTGTCTTTACCGGCTACACTATACTATGTTGGTGTCTTTACCGTCTACACAATAGTTTGTTGTTGACTTTACCGACTACACAATAGTTTGTTGGAGTCTTTACCGGTTACACAATAGTTTGTTGGTATCTTTAGCAGCTACACAATAGTTTGTTGGTGTCTTTAGCGGCTACACAATAGTTTGTTGGTGTCTTTACCGGCTACATATTAGCTTGCTGGTGTCTTTACGGCTACACAATAGTTTGTTGGTGTCTTTAGCGGCTACACAATAGTTTGTTGTTGTCTTAACCGGCTACACAATAGTTTATTGGTGTCTTTACCGGCTACACAATAGTTTGTTGGTGTCTTTAGCGGCTACACGATAGTTTGTTGGTGTCTTTACCGGCTACATATTAGTTTGCTGGTGACTTTACCGGCTACACATTGGTTTGTTGTTGTCTTTACCGGCTAAACAATAGATTGTTGTCTTTACCGGCTACACAATAGTTTGTTGGTGTCTTTACCGGCTACAGTTTGTTGTTGTCTTTACCGGCTACACAATAGTTTGTTGGTGCCTTTACCGGCTACACATTAGTTTGTTGGTGTATTTGCCGCCTACACAATAATTTGTTGGTTTCTTTACCGGCTACACATTAGTTTGTTGGTGTCTTTACCGGCTACTCAATAAGTTGTTGGTGTCTTTTCCGACTACACAATAGTTTGTTGGTGTCTTTACCGGCTACACAATAGTTTATTGGTGTCTTTACCGACTACACAATAGTTTGTTGGTGTCTTTACCGGCTACTCAATTGTCTGTTGGTGTCATTACCGGCTACACAATAGTTTGTTGTTGTCTTTACCGGCTACACAATATTTTGTTGCTGTCTTTACAGGCTACAGAATAGTTTGTTGGTATCTTTACCGGCTACACAATAGTTTGTTGGTGTCTTTACCGGCTACACTATACTTTGTTGGTGTCTTTACCGGCTACACAATAGTTTGTTGTTGTCTTTACCGGCTACACAATAGTTTGTTGGTGTCTTTACCAACTACACAATAGTTTGTTGGGGTCTTTACCGGCTACACATTAGTTTGTTGGTCTCTTTACCGGCTACACATTCTTTTGTTGGTGTCTTTACCGGCTACACATTAGTTTGTTTGTGTCTTTACCGGCTACACAATAGTTTTTTGGTGTCTTTACCGGCTACGCAATAGTTGGTTGGTGTCTTTACCGGCTAGACAATAGGTTGTTGGTGTCTTTACCGGCTACACAGTAGTTTATTGGTTTCTTTACCGGCTACAGTTTATTGGTGTCTTTACCGGCTACACGACAGTTTGTTGCTGTCTCTACACAATTGTTTATTGGTGTATTTACCGGCTACATATTTGTTTGTTCGTGTCTTTACCAGCTACTCAATAGTTTGTTGGTGTCTTTACCGGCTCCATATTAGTTTGTTCGTGTCTTTACCGGCTACACAATAGTTTGTTGGTGTCTTTACCAGCTACACAATAGTTTGTTGTTGTCCTTGCCGGCTATACAATAGTTTGTTGGTGTCTTGGTGTCTTAACCAGCTACAGTCTGTTGGTGTCTTTACCGGCTACACAATAATTGTTGGTGCCTTTACCGGCTACACAATATTTTGTTGGTGTCTTTACCGGCAACACAGTAGTTCGTTGGTGTCTTTACCGGCTACACAATAGTTTGTTGATGTCATTACCGGCTACACAATTGTTTGTTGGTGTCTTTACCGGCTACACAATAGTTTGTTGGTGTCTTTACCGGTTACACAATAGTTTGTTGGTGTTTTTACCGGCTACACAATAGTTTGTTGGTGTCTTTACCGGCTACAGTTTATTGGTGTCTTTACCGGCTACACAATAGTTTGTTGGTGTCTTTACCGGCTACACATTAGTTTGTTGGTGTCTTTACCGGCTACACAATAGTTTGTTTGTGACTTTACCGGCTATACAATAGTTTGTTGGTGTCTTTACCGGCTACACAATAGTTCGTTTATGTCTTTAACGGCTACACAATAGTTTGTTGTTGTCTTTACCGGCTACATATTATTTTGCTGGTGTCTTTACCGGCTACACATTATTTTGTTGGTGTCTTTACCGGCTACACCATATAGTTTGTTGGTGTCTTTACCGGCTACACAATAGTTGTTATTGTCTTAACCGGCTACACAATAATTTGTTGGTGTCTTTACCAGCTACATATTAGTTTGTTGGAGTCTTTACCGGCTACACATTGGTTTGTTGTTGTCTTTACCGGCTACACAATAGATTGTTGTCTTTACCGGCTACACAATAGTTTGTTGGTGTCTTTACCGGCTACAGTTTGTTGGTGTCTTTACCGGCTACACAATAGTTTGTTGTTGTCTTAACCGGCTACACAATAGTTTATTGGTGTCTTTACCGGCTACACAATAGTTTGTTGATGTCTTTAGCGGCTACACGATAGTTTGTTGGTGTCTTTACCGGCTACATATTAGTTTGCTGGTGTCTTTACCGGCTACACATTAGTTTGATGGTGTCTTTACCGGCTACACAATATAGTTTGTTGGTGTCTTTACCGGCTACACATTGGTTTGTTGTTGTCTTTACCGGCTACACAATAGATTGTTGTCTTTACCGGCTACACAATAGTTTGTTGGTGTCTTTACCGGCTACAGTTTGTTGGTGTCTTTACCGGCTACACAATAGTTTGTTGTTGTCTTTACCGGCTACACAATAGTTTGTTGTTGTCTTTACCGGCTACACAATAGTTTGTTGGTGCCTTTACCGGCTACACATTAGTTTGTTGGTGTATTTGCCGCCTACACAATAATTTGTTGGTTTCTTTACCGGCTACACATTAGTTTGTTGGTTTCTTTACCGGCTACACAATAGTTTGTTGGTGTCTTAACCGGCTACGCAATAATTTGTTGGTGTCTTTTCCGGCTACACAATAGTTTGTTGGTGTCTTTACCGGCCACACAATAGTTTGTTGGTGTCTTTACCGGCTACACAATAGTTTGTTGGTGTCTTTACCGGCTACACAATTGTCTGTTGGTGTCTTTACCGGCTACGCAATAGTTTGTTGTTGTCTTTAACGGCTACACAATAGTTTGTTGCTGTCTTTACAGGCTACAGAATAGTTTGTTGGTATCTTTACCGGCTACACAATAGTTTGTTGGTGTCTTTACCGGCTACACTATACTTTGTTGGTGTCTTTACCGGCTACACAATAGTTTGTTGTTGTCTTTACCGGCTACACAATAGTTTGTTGCTGTCTTTACAGGCTACAGAATAGTTTGTTGGTATCTTTACCGGCTACACAATAGTTTGTTGGTGTCTTTACCGGCTACACATTAGTTTGTTGGTGTCTTTGCCGGCTACACAATAGTGTGTTGTTGTCTTTACCGGCTACACAATAGTTTGTTGGTGTCTTACAGGCTACACAATAGTTTGTTGGTATCTTTAGCGGCTACACAATAGTTTCTTGGTGTCTTTACCGGCAACACAATAGTTTGTTGGTGTCTTTACCGGCTCCATATTAGTTTGTTCGTGTCTTTACCGGCTACACAATAGTTTGTTGTTGTCTTTGCCGGCTACACAATAGTTTGTTGCTGTCTTTACCGGCTACACATTAGTTTGATGGTGTCTTTACCGGCTACACAATATAGTTTGTTGGTGTCTTTACCGGCTACACATTGGTTTGTTGTTGTCTTAACCGGCTACACAATAGATTGTTGTCTTTACCGGCTACACAATAGTTTGTTGGTGTCTTTACCGGCTACAGTTTGTTGGTGTCTTTACCGGCTACACAATAGTTTGTTGTTGTCTTTACCGGCTACACAATAGTTTGTTGTTGTCTTTACCGGCTACACAATAGTTTGTTGGTGCCTTTGCCGGCTACACATTAGTTTGTTGGTGTATTTGCCGCCTACTCAATAATTTGTTGGTTTCTTTACCGGCTACACATTAGTTTGTTGGTTTCTTTACCGGCTACACAATAGTTTGTTGGTGTCTTTACCGGCTACGCAATAATTTGTTGGTGTCTTTTCCGGCTACACAATAGTTTGTTGGTGTCTTTACCGGCCACACAATAGTTTGTTGGTGTCTTTACCGGCTATACAATAGTTTGTTGGTGTCTTTACCGGCTACACAATTGTCTGTTGGTGTCTTTACCGGCTACGCAATAGTTTGTTGGTGTCTTTACCGGCTACACTATACTTTGTTGGTGTCTTTACCGGCTACACAATAGTTTGTTGTTGTCTTTACCGGCTACACAATAGTTTGTTGGTGTCTTTACCGGCTACACATTAATTTGTTGGTGTCTTTACCGGATACATAGTAGTTTGTTGTTGTTTATCGGCTACACAATAGTTTGTTGTTGTCTTTACCGGCTACACAATAGTTTGTTGGTGTCTTTACCGGCTATACATTAGTTTGTTGGTGTCTTTGCCGGCTACACAATAGTTTGTTGGTGTCTTTACCGGTTACACAATAGATTGTTGGTGTCATTACCGGCAACACAATAGTTTGTTGGGGCCTTTACCGGCTACACAATAGTTTGTTGGTGTCTGTACCGGCTACACAATAGTTTGTTGTTGTCTTAACCGGCTACACAATAGTTTATTGGTGTCTTTACCGGCTACACAATAGTTTGTTGGTGTCTTTAGCGGCTACACGATAGTTTGTTGGTGTCTTTACCGGCTACATATTAGTTGCTGGTGTCTTGACCGGCTACACATTAGTTTGTTGGTGTCTTTACCGGCTACACAATATAGTTTGTTGGTGTCTTTACCGGCTACACAATAGATGTTGTGGTCTTAACCGGCTACACAATAATTTATTGGTGTCTTTACCGGCTACACAATAGTTTGTTGGTGTCTTTACCGGCTACACAATAGTTTGTTAGGGTCTTTACCGGCTACATATTAGTTTGTTGGTGTCTTTACCGGCTACACATTGGTTTGTTGTTGTCTTTACCGGCTACACAATAGATTGTTGTCTTTACCGGCTACACAATAGTTTGTTGGTGTATTTACCGGCTACAGTTTGTTGGTGTCTTTACCGGCTACACAATAGTTTGTTGTTGTCTTTACCGGCTACACAATAGATTGTTGTCTTTACCGGCTACACATTAGTTTGTTGGTGTCTTTACCGGCTACGCAATAATTTGTTGGTGTCTTTTCCGGCTAAACAATAGTTTGTTGGTGTCTTTACCGGCTACACAATAGTTTGTTGGTGTCTTTACCGGCTACACAATAGTCTGTTGGTGCCTTTACCGGCTACACAATAGTTTGTTGTTGTTTTTACCGTCTACACAATAGTTTGTTGTTGACTTTACCGACTACACAATAGTTTGTTGGAGTCTTTACCGGTTACACAATAGTTTTTTGGTGTCTTACAGGCTACACAATAGTTTGTTGGTATCTTTAGCGGCTACACAATAGTTTCTTGGTGTCTTTACCGGCTACACAATAGTTTCTTGGTGTCTTTACCGGCTACATATTAGTTTGTTCGTGTCTTTACCAGCTACTCAATAGTTTGTTGGTGTCTTTACCGGCTACACAATAATTTGTTGGTGTCTTTACCGGCTACACAATAGTTTGTTCGTGTCTTTACTGGCTACACAATAGTTTGTTGCTGTCTTTACCGGCTACACAATAGTTTGTTGGTTTCTTTACTGGCTACACAATAGTTTGTTGCTGTCTTTGCCGGCTACACAATAGTTTGTTGGTGTCTTTACCGGCAACACAATAGTTTGTTCGTGTCTTTACCGGCTACATATTAGTTTGTTCGTGTCTTTACCGGCTACACTATAGTTTGTTGTTGTCTTTGCCGGCTACACAATGGTTTGTTGGTGTCTTAACCGGCTACAGAGTGTTGGTGTCTTTACCGGCTACATATTAGTTTGTTCGTGTCTTTACCAGCTACTCAATAGTTTGTTGGTGTCTTTACCGGCTACACAATAATTTGTTGGTGTCTTTACCGGCTACACAATAGTTCGTTGGTGTCTTTACCGGCTACACCATACTTTGTTGGTGTCTTTACCGCCTATACAATAGTTTGATGGTGTCTTTACCAACTACACAATAGTTTGTTGTTGTCTTTGCCGGCTACACAATAGTTTGTTGGTGTCTTTACCGGCTAAACAATAGTTTGTTGGTGTCTTTACCGGCTACACAGTAGTTTGTTGGTTTCTTTACCGGCTACAGTTTGTTGGTGTATTTACCGGCTACAGTTTATTGGAGTCTTTACCGGCTACACGACAGTTTGTTGGTGTCTCTACCGGCTACACAATAGTTTGCTGGTGCCTTTACTGGCTACACAATAGTTTGTTGGTGTCTTTACTGGCTACACAATAGTTTGTTGCTGTCTTTACCGGCTACACAATAGTTTATTGGTGTCTTTACCGGCAACACAATAGTTTGTTGGTGTCTTTACCGGCTCCATATTAGTTTGTTCGTGTCTTTACCGGCTACACAATAGTTTGTTGTTGTCTTTGCCGGCTACACAATGGTTTGTTGGTGTCTTAACCGGCTACAGTTTGTTCGTGTCTTTACCGGCTACACAATAGTTTGCTGTTGTCTTTGCCGGCTACACAATAGTTTATTGGTGTCTTTACCGGCAACACAATAGTTTGTTGGTGTCTTTACCGGCTCCATATTAGTTTGTTCGTGTCTTTACCGGCTACACAATAATTTGTTGGTGTCTTTACCGGCTACACAACAGTTCGTTGGTGTCTTTACCAGCTTCATAATAGTTTGTTGGTGTCTTTACCAGCTACACTATAGTTTGTTGTTGTCCTTGCCGGCTATACAATAGTTTGTTGGTGTCTTGGTGTCTTAACCAGCTACAGTTTGTTGGTGTCTTTACCGGCTACACAATAGGTGTTGGTTCCTTTACCGGCTACACAATAGTTTGTTGGTGTCTTTACCGGCAACACAGTAGTTCGTTGGTGTCTTTACCGGCTACACAATTGTTTGTTGGTGCCTTTAACGGCTACGTATTAGTTTGTTCCTGTCTTTACAGACTACTCAATAGTTTGTTGGTGTCTTTACCGGCTACACAATAGTTTGTTGGTGTCTTAACCGGTTACACAATAGTTTGTTGGTATTTTTACTGGCTACACAATAGTTTGTTGGTGTATTTACCGGCTACAGTTTATTGGTGTCTTTACCGGCTACACAATAGTTTGTTGGTGTCTTTACCGGCTACACATTAGTTTGTTGGTGACTTTACCGGCTACACAATAGTTTGTTTGTGTCTTTACCGGCTATACAATAGTTTGTTGTTGTCTTTACCGGCTACACAATAGTTTGTTGCTGTCTTTACAGGCTACAGAATAGTTTGTTGGTATCTTTACCGTCTACACAATAGTTTGTTGATGTCTTTACCGGCTACACATTAGTTTGTTGGTGACTTTACCGGCTACACAATAGTTTGTTGCTGTCTTTACAGGCTACAGAATAGTTTGTTGGTATCTTTACCGTCTACACAATAGTTTGTTGGTGTCTTTACCGGCTACACATTAGTTTGTTGGTGTCTTTACCGGCTACACAATAGTTTCTTGGTGTCTTTAGCGGCTACACAATAGTTTGTTGGTGTCTTTACCGGCTACACAATAATTTATTGGTGTCTTTACCGGCTACACAATAGTTTGTTGGTGTCTTTACCGGCTACACAGTAGTCTGTTGGTGTCTTTACCGGCTACACAATAGTGTGTAGTTGTCTTTACCGGCTACACAATAGTTTGTTGGTGTCTTTACCGGCTACACATTAATTTGTTGGTGTCTTTACCGGCTACACAATAGTTTGTTGTTGTCTTTATCGGCTACACAATAGTTTGTTGTTGTCTTTACCGGCTACACAATAGTTTGTTGGTGTCTTTACCGGCTACACATTAGTTTGTTGGTGTCTTTGCCGGCTACACAATAGTTTGTTGGTGTCTTTACCGGCTACACAATAGTTTGTTGGTGTCTTTACCGGCAACACAATAGTTTGTTGGGGCCTTTACCGGCTACACAATAGTTTGTTGGTGTCTGTACCGGCTACACAATAGTTTGTTGTTGTCTTAACCGGCTACACAATAGTTTGTTGGTGTCTTTACCGGCTACACATTGGTTTGTTGTTGTCTTTACCGGCTACACAATAGTTTGTTGGTGTCTTTAGCGGCTACACAATAGTTTGTTGGTGTCTTTACCGGCTACATATTAGCTTGCTGGTGTCTTTACGGCTACACAATAGTTTGTTGGTGTCTTTACCGGCTACACAATAGTTTGTTGTTGTCTTAACCGGCTACACAATAGTTTATTGGTGTTTTTACCGGCTACACAATAGTTTGTTGGTGTCTTTAGCGGCTGCACAATAGTTTGTTGGTGTCTTTACCGGCTACATATTAGTTTGCTGGTGTCCTTACCGGCTACACATTCGTTTGATGGTGTCTTTACCGGCTACACAATATAGTTTGTTGGTGTCTTTACCGGCTACACAATAGTTTGTTGTTGTCTTTACCGGCTACACAATAGTTTGTTGTTGTCTTTACCGGCTACACAATAGTTTGTTGGTGCCTTTACCGGCTACACATTAGTTTGTTGGTGTATTTGCCGCCTACACAATAATTTGTTGGTTTCTTTACCGGCTACACATTAGTTTGTTGGTGTCGTTACCGGCTACACAATAGTTTGTTGCTGTCTTTACCGGCTACGCAATAATTTGTTAGTGTCTTTTCCGGCTACACAATAGTTTGTTGGTGTCTTTACCGGCTACACAATAGTTTGTTGGTGTCTTTACCGGCTACACAATAGTTTGTTGGTCTCTTTACCGGCTACACAATTGTCTGTTGGTGTCTTTACCGGCTACACAATAGTCTGTTGTTGTCTTTACCGGCTACACAATAGTTTGTTGCTGTCTTTACAGGCTACAGAATGGTTTGTTGGTATCTTTACCGGCTACACAATAGTTTGTTGGTGTCTTTACCGGCTACACTATACTTTGTTGGTGTCTTTACCGGCTACACAATAGTTTGTTGTTGTCTTTACCGGCTACACAATAGTTTGTTGCTGTCTTTACAGGCTACAGAATAGTTTGTTGGTATCTTTACCGGCTACACAATAGTTTGTTGGTGTCTTTACCGGCTACACATTAGTTTGTTGGTGTCTTTGCCGGCTACACAATAGTGTGTTGTTGTCTTTACCGGCTACACAATAGTTTGTTGGTGTCTTTACCGGCTACACATTAATTTGTTGGTGTCTTTACCGGATACATAATAGTTTGTTGTTGTTTATCGGCTACACAATAGTTTGTTGTTGTCTTTACCGGCTACACAATAGTTTGTTGGTGTCTTTACCGGCTACACATTAGTTTGTTGGTGTCTTTGCCGGCTACACAATAGTTTGTTGGTGTCTTTACCGGTTACACAATAGTTTGTTGGTGTCTTTACCGGCAACACAATAGTTTGTTGGGGCCTTTACCGGCTACACAATATTTTGTTGGTGTCTGTACCGGCTACACAATAGTTTGTTGTTGTCTTAACCGGCTACACAATAGTTTATTGGTGTCTTTACCGGCTACACAATAGTTTGTTGGTGTCTTTAGCGGCTACACAATAGTATGTTGGTGTCTTTACCGGCTACATATTAGTTTGCTGGTGTCTTTACCGGCTACACAATAGTTTGTTGTTGTCTTAACCGGCTACACAATAGTTTATTGGTGTCTTTACCGGCTACACAATAGTTTGTTGGTTTTTTTAGCGGCTACACGATAGTTTGTTGGTGTCTTTACCGGCTACATATTAGTTTGCTGGTGTCTTTACCGGCTACACATTAGTTTGTTGGTGTCTTTACCGGCTACACAATAGTTTGTTAGGGTCTTTACCGGCTACATATTAGTTTGTTGGTGTCTTTACCGGCTACACATTGGTTTGTTGTTGTCTTTACCGGCTACACAATAAATTGTTGTCTTTACCGGCTACACAATAGTTTGTTGGTGTCTTTACCAGCTACAGTTTGTTGGTGTCTTTACCGGCTACACAATAGTTTGTTGTCGTTACCGGCTACACATTAGTTTGCTGGTGTCTTTACCGGCTACGCAATAATTTGTTGGTGTCTTTTCCGGCTACACAATAGTTTGTTGGTGTCTTTACCGGCTAAACAATAGTTTGTTGGTGTCTTTACCGGCTACACAATAGTTTGTTGGTGTCTTTACCGGCTACACAATAGTCTGTTGGTGCCTTTACCGGCTACACAATAGTTTGTTGTTGTCTTTACCGGCTACACAATAGTTTGTTGCTGTCTTTACAGGCTACAGAATAGTTTGTTGGTATCTTTACCGGCTACACAATAGTTTGTTGGTGTCTTTACTGGCTACACTATACTTTGTTGGTGTCTTTACCGTCTACACAATAGTTTGTTGTTGACTTTACCGACTACACAATAGTTTGTTGGAGTCTTTACCGGTTACACAATAGTTTGTTGGTGTCTTTAGCGGCTACACAATAGTTTGTTGGTGTCTTACAGGCTACACAATAGTTTGTTGGTGTCTTTACCGGCTACACAATAGTTTGTTGGTGTCTTTACTGGCTACACAATAGTTTGTTGCTATCTTTACCGGCTACACGATAGTTTGTTGGTGTCTTTACCGGCAACACAATAGTTTGTTGGTGTCTTTACCGGCTCCATATTAGTTTGTTCGTGTCTTTACCGGCTACACAATAGTTTGTTGTTGTCTTTGCCGGCTACACAATGGTTTGTTGGTGTCTTATCCGGCTACAGTTTGTTGGTGTCTTTACCGGCTACACGATAGTTGTTGGTGCCTTTACTGGCTACACAATAGTTTGTTGCTATCTTTACCGGCTACACCATACTTTGTTGGTGTCTTTACCGCCTATACAATAGTTTGATGGTGTCTTTACCAACTACACAATAGTTTGTTGTTGTCTTTGCCGGCTACACAATAGTTTGTTGTTGTCTTTACCGGCTAAACAATAGTTTGTTGGTGTCTTTACCGGCTACACAGTAGTTTGTTGGTTTCTTTACCGGCTACAGTTTGTTGGTGTATTTACCGTCTACAGTATATTGGAGTATTTACCGGCTACACGACAGTTTGTTGGTGTCTCTACCGGCTACACAATAGTTAGTTGGTGTCTTTACCGGCTACACAATTGTTCGTTTGTGTATTTACCGGCTACATATTAGTTTGTTCGTGTCTTTACCAGCTACTCAATAGTTTGTTGGTGTCTTAACCGGCTACAGTTTGTTGGTGTCTTTACCGGCTACACAATAGTTCGTTGGTGTCTTTACCGGCTACACCATACTTTCTTGGTGTCTTTACCGCCTATACAATAGTTTGATGGTGTCTTTACCAACTACACAATAGTTTGTTGTTGTCTTTGCCAGCTACACAATAGTTTGTTGGTGTCTTTACCGGCTAAACAATAGTTTGTTGGTGTCTTTACCGGCTACACAGTAGATTGTTGGTTTCTTTACCGGCTACAGTTTGTTGGTGTATTTACCGGCTACAGTTTATTGGATTCTTTACCGGCTACACGACAGTTTGTTGGTGTCTCTACCGGCTACACAATAGTTTGTTGGTGTCTTTACCGGCTACACAATTGTTCGTTTGTGTATTTACGGGCTACATATTAGTTTGTTCGTGTCTTTACCAGCTACTCAATAGTTTGTTGGTGTCTTTACCGGCTACACAATAATTTGTTGGTGTCTTTACCGGCTACACAACAGTTCGTTGGTGTCTTTACTGGCTTCATAATAGTTTGTTGGTGTCTTTACCGGCTACACAATAGTTTGTTGGTGTCTTTACCGGCTACAGTTTGTTGGTGTCTTTACCGGCTACAGTTTATTGGTGTCTTTACCGGCTACACCATACTTTGTTGGTGTCTTTACCGGCTACACATTAGTTTGATGGTGTCTCTACCGGCTATACAATAGATTGTTGGTGTCTTTACCGGCTACACAATAGTTTGTTGATGTCTTTACCGGCTACATAATAGTTTGTTGGTGTCTTTACCAACTACACAATAGTTTGTTGGGGTCTTTACCGGCTACACATTAGTTTGTTGGTCTCTTTACCGGCTACACATTCGTTTGTTGGTGTCTTTACCGGCTACACATTAGTTTGTTTGTGTCTTTACCGGCTACACAATAGTTTGTTGGTGTCTTTATCGGCTACGCGATAGTTGGTTGGTGTCTTTACCGGCTAGACAATAGGTTGTTGGTGTATTTACCGGCTACACAGTAGTTTGTTGGTTTCTTTACCGGCTACAGTTTATTAGTGTCTTTACCGGCTACACGACATTTTGTTGCTGACTCTACCGGCTAAACAATAGTTGTTGTTGTCTTTACCGGCTACACAATAGTTTGTTGGTGTCTTTACCGGCTACACATTAGTTTGTTGGTGTCTTTGCCGGCTACACAATAGTTTGTTGGTGTCTTTACCGGCTACACAATAGTTTGTTGGTGTCTTTACCGGCAACACAATAGTTTGTTGGGGCCTTTACCGGCTACACAATAGTTTGTTGGTGTCTGTACCGGCTACACAATAGTTTTTTGTTGTCTTAACCGGCTACACAACAGTTTGTTGGTGTCTTTACCGGCTACACATTGGTTTGTTGTTGTCTTTACCGGCTACACAATAGTTTGTTGGTGTCTTTAGCGGCTACACAATAGTTTGTTGGTGTCTTTACCGGCTACATATTGGCTTGCTGGTGTCTTTACGGCTACACAATAGTTTGTTGGTGTCTTTACCGGCTACACAATAGTTTGTTGTTGTCTTAACCGGCTACACAATAGTTTGTTGGTGTCTTTTCCGGCTACACAATAGTTTGTTGGTGTCTTTAGCGGCTACACGATAGTTTGTTGGTGTCTTTACCGACTACATATTAGTTTGCTGGTGTCTTTACCGGCTACACATTAGTTTGATGGTGTCTTTACCGGCTACACAATATAGTTTGTTGGTGTCTTTACCGGCTACACATTGGTTTGTTGTTGTCTTTACCGGCTACACAATAGATTGTTGTCTTTACCGGCTACACAATAGTTTGTTGGTGTCTTTACCGGCTACAGTTTGTTGGTGTCTTTACCGGCTACACAATAGTTTGTTGTTGTCTTTACCGGCTACACAATAGTTTGTTATTGTCTTTACCGGCTACACAATAGTTTGTTGGTGCCTTTACCGGCTACACATTAGTTTGTTGGTGTATTTGCCGCCTACACAATAATTTGTTGGTTTCTTTACCGGCTACACATTAGTTTGTTGGTGTCTTTACCGGCTACACAATAGTTTCTTGGTGTCTTTACCGGCTACGCAATAATTTGTTGGTGTCTTTTCCGGCTACACAATAGTTTGTTGGTGTCTTTACCGGCTACACAATAGTTTGTTGGTGTCTTTACCGGCTACACAATAGTTTGTTGGTGTCTTTACCGGCTACACTATTGTCTGTTGGTGTCTTTACCGGCTACACAATAGTTTGTTGTTGTCTTTACCGGCTACACAATAGTTTGTTGCTGTCTTTACAGGCTACAGAATAGTTTGTTGGTATCTTTACCGGCTACACAATAGTTTGTTGGTGTCTTTACCGCCTACACTATACTTTGTTGGTGTCTTTACCGGCTACACAATAGTTTGTTGTTGTCTTTACCGGCTACACAATAGTTTGTTGTTGTCTTTACAGGCTACAGAATAGTTTGTTGGTATCTTTACCGGCTACGCAATAGTTTGTTGGTGTCTTTACCGGCTACACATTAGTTTGTTGGTGTCTTTGCCGGCTACACAATAGTGTGTTGTTGTCTTTACCGGCTACACAATAGTTTGTTGGTGTCTTTACCGGCTACACATTAATTTGTTGGTGTCTTTACCGGAAACATAATAGTTTGTTGGTGTCTTTACCGGCAACACAATAGTTTGTTGGGGCCTTTACCGGCTACACAATAGTTTGTTGGTGTCTGTACCGGCTACACAATAGTTTGTTGGTGTCTTTACCGGCTACACATTAGTTTGTTGGTGTCTTTGCCGGCTACACAATAGTTTGTTGGTGTCTTTACCGGTTACACAATAGTTTTTTGGTGTCTTTACCGGCAACACAATAGTTTGTTGGGGCCTTTACCGGCTACACAATAGTTTGTTGGTGTCTGTACCGGCTACACAATAGTTTGTTGGTGTCTTTACCGGCTACACAATAGTTTGTTAGGGTCTTTACCGGCTACATATTAGTTTGTTGGTGTCTTTACCGGCTACACATTGGTTTGTTGTTGTCTTTACCGGCTACACAATAGATTGTTGTCTTTACCGGCTACACAATAGTTAGTTGGTGTCTTTACCGGCTACAGTTTGTTGGTGTCTTTACCGGCTACACAATAGTTTGTTGTTGTCTTTACCGGCTACACAATAGATTGTTGGTGTCTTTACCGGCTACGCAATAATTTGTTGGTGTCTTTTCCGGCTACACAATAGTTTGTTGGTGTCTTTACCGGCTAAACAATAGTTTGTTGGTGTCTTTACCGGCTACACAATAGTTTGTTGGTTTCTTTACCGGCTACACAATAGTCTGTTGGTGTCTTTACCGGCTACACAATAGTTTGTTGTTGTCTTTACCGGCTACACAATAGTTTGTTGCTGTCTTTACAGGCTACAGAATAGTTTGTTGGTATCTTTACCGGCTACACAATAGTTTGTTGGTGTCTTTACCGGCTACACTATACTATGTTGGTGTCTTTACCGTCTACACAATAGTTTGTTGTTGACTTTACCGACTACACAATAGTTTGTTGGAGTCTTTACCGGTTACACAATAGTTTGTTGGTATCTTTAGCAGCTACACAATAGTTTGTTGGTGTCTTTAGCGGCTACACAATAGTTTGTTGGTGTCTTTACCGGCTACATATTAGCTTGCTGGTGTCTTTACGGCTACACAATAGTTTGTTGGTGTCTTTAGCGGCTACACAATAGTTTGTTGTTGTCTTAACCGGCTACACAATAGTTTATTGGTGTCTTTACCGGCTACACAATAGTTTGTTGGTGTCTTTAGCGGCTACACGATAGTTTGTTGGTGTCTTTACCGGCTACATATTAGTTTGCTGGTGACTTTACCGGCTACACATTGGTTTGTTGTTGTCTTTACCGGCTAAACAATAGATTGTTGTCTTTACCGGCTACACAATAGTTTGTTGGTGTCTTTACCGGCTACAGTTTGTTGTTGTCTTTACCGGCTACACAATAGTTTGTTGGTGCCTTTACCGGCTACACATTAGTTTGTTGGTGTATTTGCCGCCTACACAATAATTTGTTGGTTTCTTTACCGGCTACACATTAGTTTGTTGGTGTCTTTACCGGCTACTCAATAAGTTGTTGGTGTCTTTTCCGACTACACAATAGTTTGTTGGTGTCTTTACCGGCTACACAATAGTTTATTGGTGTCTTTACCGACTACACAATAGTTTGTTGGTGTCTTTACCGGCTACTCAATTGTCTGTTGGTGTCATTACCGGCTACACAATAGTTTGTTGTTGTCTTTACCGGCTACACAATATTTTGTTGCTGTCTTTACAGGCTACAGAATAGTTTGTTGGTATCTTTACCGGCTACACAATAGTTTGTTGGTGTCTTTACCGGCTACACTATACTTTGTTGGTGTCTTTACCGGCTACACAATAGTTTGTTGTTGTCTTTACCGGCTACACAATAGTTTGTTGGTGTCTTTACCAACTACACAATAGTTTGTTGGGGTCTTTACCGGCTACACATTAGTTTGTTGGTCTCTTTACCGGCTACACATTCTTTTGTTGGTGTCTTTACCGGCTACACATTAGTTTGTTTGTGTCTTTACCGGCTACACAATAGTTTTTTGGTGTCTTTACCGGCTACGCAATAGTTGGTTGGTGTCTTTACCGGCTAGACAATAGGTTGTTGGTGTCTTTACCGGCTACACAGTAGTTTGTTGGTTTCTTTACCGGCTACAGTTTATTGGTGTCTTTACCGGCTACACGACAGTTTGTTGCTGTCTCTACACAATTGTTTATTGGTGTATTTACCGGCTACATATTTGTTTGTTCGTGTCTTTACCAGCTACTCAATAGTTTGTTGGTGTCTTTACCGGCTCCATATTAGTTTGTTCGTGTCTTTACCGGCTACACAATAGTTTGTTGGTGTCTTTACCAGCTACACAATAGTTTGTTGTTGTCCTTGCCGGCTATACAATAGTTTGTTGGTGTCTTGGTGTCTTAACCAGCTACAGTCTGTTGGTGTCTTTACCGGCTACACAATAATTGTTGGTGCCTTTACCGGCTACACAATATTTTGTTGGTGTCTTTACCGGCAACACAGTAGTTCGTTGGTGTCTTTACCGGCTACACAATAGTTTGTTGATGTCATTACCGGCTACACAATTGTTTGTTGGTGTCTTTACCGGCTACACAATAGTTTGTTGGTGTCTTTACCGGTTACACAATAGTTTGTTGGTGTTTTTACCGGCTACACAATAGTTTGTTGGTGTCTTTACCGGCTACAGTTTATTGGTGTCTTTACCGGCTACACAATAGTTTGTTGGTGTCTTTACCGGCTACACATTAGTTTGTTGGTGTCTTTACCGGCTACACAATAGTTTGTTTGTGACTTTACCGGCTATACAATAGTTTGTTGGTGTCTTTACCGGCTACACAATAGTTCGTTTATGTCTTTAACGGCTACACAATAGTTTGTTGTTGTCTTTACCGGCTACATATTATTTTGCTGGTGTCTTTACCGGCTACACATTATTTTGTTGGTGTCTTTACCGGCTACACCATATAGTTTGTTGGTGTCTTTACCGGCTACACAATAGTTGTTATTGTCTTAACCGGCTACACAATAATTTGTTGGTGTCTTTACCAGCTACATATTAGTTTGTTGGAGTCTTTACCGGCTACACATTGGTTTGTTGTTGTCTTTACCGGCTACACAATAGATTGTTGTCTTTACCGGCTACACAATAGTTTGTTGGTGTCTTTACCGGCTACAGTTTGTTGGTGTCTTTACCGGCTACACAATAGTTTGTTGTTGTCTTTACTGGCTACACAATAGATTGTTGTCTTTACCGGCTACACATTAGTTTGTTGGTGTCTTTACCGGCTACGCAATAATTTGTTGGTGTCTTTTCCGGCTACACAATAGTTTGTTGGTGTCTTTACCGGCTAAACAATAGTTTGTTGGTGTCTTTACCGGCTACACAATAGTTTGTTGGTGTCTTTACGGGCTACAAAATAGTCTGTTGGTGTCTTTACCGGCTACACAATAGTTTGTTGGTGTCTTTACCGGCTACACAATAGTTTGTTGCTGTCTTTACAGGCTACAGAATAGTTTGTTGGTATCTTTACCGGCTACACAATAGTTTGTTGGTGCCTTTACCGGCTACACTATACTTTGTTGGTGTCTTTACCGTCTACACAATAGTTTGTTGTTGACTTTACCGACTACACAATAGTTTGTTGGAGTCTTTACCGGTTACACAATAGTTTGTTGGTATCTTTAGCGGCTACACAATAGTTTGTTAGTGTCTTTAGCGACTACACAATAGTTTGTTGGTGTCTTTACCGGCTACATATTAGCTTGCTGGTGTCTTTACGGCTACACAATAGTTTGTTGGTGTCTTTACCGGCTACACAATAGTTTGTTGTTGTCTTAACCGGCTACACAATAGTTTATTGGTGTCTTTACCGGCTACACAATAGTTTGTTGGTGTCTTTAGCGGCTACACGATAGTTTGTTGGTGTCTTTACCGGCTACATATTAGTTTGCTGGTGTCTTTACCGGCTACACATTAGTTTGATGGTGTCTTTACCTGCTACACAATATAGTTTGTTGGTGTCTTTACCGGCTACACAATAGTTTGTTGTTGTCTTAACCGGCTACACAATAGTTTATTGGTGTCTTTACCGGCTACACAATAGTTTGTTGGTGTCTTTATCGGCTACACATTGGTTTGTTGTTGTCTTTACCGGCTACACAATAGATTGTTGTCTTTACCGGCTACACAATAGTTTGTTGGTGTCTTTACCGGCTACAATTTGTTGGTGTCTTTACCGGCTACACAATAGTTTGTTGTTGTCTTTACCGGCTACACAATAGTTTATTGGTGTCTTTACCGGCTACACAATAGTTTGTTGGTGTCTTTACCGGCTACTCAATTGTCTGTTGGTGTCTTTACCGGCTACACAATAGTTTGTTGTTGTCTTTACCGGCTACACAATAGTTTGTTGCTGACTTTACAGGCTACAGAATAGTTTGTTGGTATCTTTACCGGCTACACAATAGTTTGTTGGTGTCTTTGCCGGCTACACAATAGTGTGTTGTTGTCTTTACCGGCTACACAATAGTTTGTTGGTGTCTTTACCGGCTACACATTAATTTGTTGGTGTCTTTACCGGATACAGAATAGTTTGTTGTTGTTTATCGGCTACACAATAGTTTGTTGTTGTCTTTAGCGACTACACAATAGTTTGTTGGTGTCTTTACCGGCTACATATTAGCTTGCTGGTGTCTTTACGGCTACACAATAGTTTGTTGGTGTCTTTACCGGCTACACAATAGTTTGTTGTTGTCTTAACCGGCTACACAATAGTTTATTGGTGTCTTTACCGGCTACACAATAGTTTGTTGGTGTCTTTAGCGGCTACACGATAGTTTGTTGGTGTCTTTACCGGCTACATATTAGTTTGCTGGTGTCTTTACCGGCTACACATTAGTTTAATGGTGTCTTTACCTGCTACACAATATAGTTTGTTGGTGTCTTTACCGGCTACACAATAGTTTGTTGCTGTCTTAACCGGCTACACAATAGTTTATTGGTGTCTTTACCGGCTACACAATAGTTTGTTGGTGTCTTTATCGGCTACACATTGGTTTGTTGTTGTCTTTACCGGCTACACAATAGATTGTTGTCTTTACCGGCTACACAATAGTTTGTTGTTGTCTTTACCGGCTACACAATAGTTTATTGGTGTCTTTACCGGCTACACAATAGTTTGTTGGTGTCTTTACCGGCTACTCAATTGTCTGTTGGTGTCTTTACCGGCTACACAATAGTTTGTTGTTGTCTTTACCGGCTACACAATAGTTTGTTGCTGACTTTACAGGCTACAGAATAGTTTGTTGGTATCTTTACCGGCTACACAATAGTTTGTTGGTGTCTTTACCGGCTACACTATACTTTGTTGGTGTCTTTACCGGCTACACAATAGTTTGTTGTTGTCTTTACCCGCTACACAATAGTTTGTTGCTGTCTTTACAGGCTACAGAATAGTTTGTTGGTATCTTTTCCGGCTACACAATAGTTTGTTGGTGTCTTTACCGGCTACACATTAGTTTCTTGGTGTCTTTGCCGGCTACACAATAGTGTGTTGTTGTCTTTACCGGCTACACAATAGTTTGTTGGTGTCTTTACCGGCTACACATTAATTTGTTGGTGTCTTTACCGGATACATAATAGTTTGTTGTTGTTTATCGGCTACACAATAGTTTGTTGGTGTCTTTACCGGCAACACAATAGTTTGTTGGGGCCTTTACCGGCTACACAATAGTTTGTTGGTGTCTGTACCGGCTACACAATAGTTTGTTGTTGTCTTAAACAGCTACACAATAGTTTATTGGTGTCTTTCCCGGCTACACAATAGTTTGTTGGTGTTTTTACCGGCTACACAATAGTTTGTTGGTGTCTTTACCGGCTACACAATAGTTTGTTGGTGCCTTTACCGGCTCCATATTAGTTTCTTCGTGTCTTGACCGGCTACACAATAGTTTGTTGGTGTCTTTACCAGCTACACAATAGTTTGTTGTTGTCTTTGCCGTCTACAACCAAGATAAACCTCTGCTACCAACACCACTGTCTACCAAGATAGACCTCTGCTACCAACACCACTGTCTACCAAGATAGACCTCTGCTACCAACCACACTGTCTACCAAGATAGACCTCTGCTACCAACACCACTGTCTACCAACATAGACCTCTGTACCAACACCACTGTCTACCAAGATAGAGCTCTGCTACCAACCTCACTGTCTACCAAGATAGACCTCTGCTACCAACCTCACTGTCTACCAATATAGACCTCTGCTACCAACCTCACTGTCTACCAACATAGACCTCTGTACCAACACCACTGTCTACTAAGATAGACCTCTGCTTCCAACACCACTGTCTACCAACATAGACCTCTGCTACCAACACTACTGTCTACCAAGATAGACCTCTGCTACCAACCCCACTGTCTACCAAGATAGACTTCTGCTACCAACACCACTGTCTACCAAGATTAACCTCTGCTAAAAACACCACTGTCTACCAACATTGACCTCTGCTACCAACACCACTGTCTACCAAGATAGACCTCTGCTACCACCCTCACTGTCTACCAAGATAGACCTCTGCTACCAACCTCACTGTCTACCAAGATAGACCTATGTTACCAATCTCACTGTCTACCAACATAGACCTCTGCTACCAACACCACTATCTACCAAGATAGACCTCTGCTACCAACCTCACTGTCTACCAAGATAGACCTCTGCTACCAACCTCACTGTCTACCAAGATAAACCTCTGCTACCAACCTCACTTTCTACCAACATAGACCTATTCTACTAACATCACTGTCTACCAAGATATACTTCTGCTACCAACACCACTGTCTACCAAGATAGACCTCTGTTACCAACACCACTGTCTACCAAGATAGACCTCTGCTACCAATAACACTGTCTACCAAGATAGACCTCTGCTACCAACACCACTGTCTACCAAGATAGACCTCTGCTTCCAACACCACTGTCTACCAAGATAGACCTCTGTTACCAACACCACTGTCTACCAACATAGACCTCTGCTACCAACACCACTGTCTACCAAGATAGACCTCTGCTACCAACACCACTGCCTACCAAGATAGACCTCTGCTACCAACACCACTGTCTACCAAGATAGACATCTGCTACCAACACCACTGTCTACCAAGATAGATGTCTGCTACCAACACCACTGTCTACCAAGATAGACCTCTACTACCAACACCACTGTCTACCAATATAGACCTCTGCTACCAAAACAAATGTCTACCAAGATAGACCTCTGCTACCAACACCACTGTCTACCAAGATAGACCTCTACTACCAACACCACTGTCTACCAATATAGACCTCTGCTACCAAAACCACTGTCTACCAAGATAGACCTCTGCTACCAACACCACTGTCTACCAAGATAGACCTCTGCTAGCAACACCACTGTCTACCAACATAGACCTCTGCTACCAACACCACTGTCTACCAACATAGACCTCTGCTACCAACCTCACTGTCTGCCAAGATAGACCTCTGCTACCAACCTCACTGTCTACCAACATAGACCTCTTCTACCAACACCACTGTCTACCAAGATAGACCTATGCTACCAACACCACTGTCTACCAACATAGACCTCTGCTACCAACCTCACTTTCTACCAACATAGACCTCTGCTACCAACACCACTGTCTACCAAGATAGACCTCTGCTACCAACACCACTGTCTACCAAGATAGACCTCTGCTACCAACACCACTGACTACCAAGATAGACCTCTGCTACCAACACCACTGTCTACCAACATAGACCTCTGCTACCAACACCACTGTCTACCAAGATAGATATCTGCTACCAACACCACTGTCTACCAAGATAGACCTCTGCTACCAACACCACTGTCTACCAAGATAGACATCTGCTACCAACACCACTGTCTAGCAAGATAGACCTCTACTACCAACACCACTGTCTACCAACATAGACCTCTGCTACCAACACCACTGTCTACCAAGATAGACCTATGCTACCAACACCACTGTCTACCAACATAGACCTCTGCTACCAACCTCACTGTCTACCAAGATAGACCTCTGATACCAACCTCACTGTCTACCAAGATAGACCTCTGCTACCAACACCACTGTCTACCAAGATAGACCTCTGCAAGCACCCTCACTGTCTACCAAGATAGACCTCTGCTACCAACCTCACTGTCTACCAACATAGACCTTTGCTACCAACACCACTGTCTACCAAGATAGACCTCTGCTAGCAACACCACTGTCTACCAAGATAGACCTCTGCTACCAACACCACTGTCTACCAAGATAGACCTCTGCTACCAACACCACTGTCTACCAAGATAGACCTCTGCTACCAACACCACTGTCTACCAAGATAGACCTCTGCTACCAACACCACTGTCTACCAAGATAGACCTCTGCTACCAACCTCACTGTCTACCAAGATAGACTTCTGCTACCAACACCACTGTCTACCAACATAGACCTCAGCTACCAACCTCACTTTCTACCAACATAGACCTCTGCTAGCAACACCACTGTCTACCAAGAAAGACCTCTGCTACCAACACCACTGTCTACCAAGATAGAGCTCTGCTACCAACACCACTGCCTACCAAGATATACCTCTGCTACCAACACCACTGTCTACCAACATAGACCTCTGCTACCAACACCACTGTCTACCAAGATAAACCTCTGCTACCAACACCACTGTCTACCAACATAGACCTCTGCTACCAACACCACTTTCTACCAAGATAGAGCTCTGCTACCAACCTCACTGTCTACCAAGATAGACCTCTGCTACCAACCTCACTGTCTACCAATATAGACCTCTGCTACCAACCTCACTGTCTACCAACATAGACCTATGTACCACACCACTGTCTACTAAGATAGACCTCTGCTTCCAACACCACTGTCTACCAACATAGACCTCTGCTACAAACACCACTGTCTACCAACATAGACCTCTGCTACCAACACTACTGTCTACCAAGATGGATCTATGCTACCAACACCACTGTCTACCAAGATAGACCTCTGCTACCAACACCACTGTCTACCAAGATTAACCTCTGCTACCAACACCACTGTCTACCAACATAGACCTCTGCTACCAACACCACTGTCTACCAAGATAGACCTCTGCTACCAACACCACTGTCTACCAAGATAGACCTCTGCTACCCACCCCACTGTCTACCAAGATAGACCTCTGCTACCAACACCACTGTCTACCAAGATAGACCTCTGCTACCAACCTCACTGTCTACCAAGATAGACCTCTGCTACCAACACCACTGTCTACCAAGATAGACCTCTGCTACGAACACCACTGTCTACCAAGATAGACCTCTGCTACCACCCTCACTGTCTACCAAGATAGACCTCTGCTACCAACTTCACTGTCTACCAAGATAGACCTCTGCTACCAACCTCACTGTCTACCAACATAGACCTCTGCTACCAACACCACTGTCTACCAAGATAGACCTCTGCTACCAACCTCACTGTCTACGAAGATAGACCTCTGCTACCAACCTCACTGTCTACCAAGATAGACCTCTGCTACCAACACCACTGTCTACCAATATAGACATCTGCTACCAACACCACTGTCTACCAAGATAGACCTCTGCTACCAACACCACTGTCTACCAACATAGACCTCTGCTACCAACACCACTGTCTACCAAGATAGACCTCTGCTACCAACCTCAATGTCTACCAAGATAAACCTCTGCTACCAACACCACTGTCTACCAATATAAACCTCTGCTACCAACACCGCTGTCTACCAAGATAGACCTCTGCTACCAACCTCACTTTCTACCAACATAGACCTCTTCTACCAACATCACTGTCTACCAAGATAGACCTCTGCTACCAACACCACTGTCTACCAAGATAGACCTCTGCTACCAACCTCACTGTCTACCAAGATAGACCTCTGCGACCAACACCACTGTCTACCAAGATAGATTCTGCTACCAACACAACTGTCTACCAAGATATACCTCTGCTACCAACACCACTGTCTACCAAGATAGACCTCTGTTACCAACACCACTGTCTACTAAGATAGACCTCTGCTACCAATACCACTGTCAACCAAGATAGACCTCTGCTACCAACACCACTGTCTACCAAGATATACCTCTGCTACCAACACCACTGTCTACCAAGATAGACCTCTGTTACCAACACCACTGTCTACTAAGATAGACCTCTGCTACCAATACCACTGTCAACCAAGATAGACCTCTGCTACCAACACCACTGTCAACCAAGATAGACCTCTGCTTCCAACACCACTGTCTACCAAGATAGACCTCTGCTACCAACACCACTGTCTACCAAGATAGACCTCTGCTACCAACACCACTGTCTACCAAGATAGACCTCTGCTACCAACACCACTGCCTACCAAGATAGATGTCTGCTACCAACACCACTGTCTACCAAGATAGACATCTGTTACCAACACCACTGTCTACCAAGATAGATGTCTGCTACCAACACCACTGTCTACCAAGATAGACCTCTGCTTCCAACAACACTGTCTACCAAGATAGACCTCTGCTACCAACACCACTGTCTACCAAGATAGACCTCTGTTTCCAACAACACTGTCTACCAAGATAGACCTCTGCTACCAACACCACTGTCTACCAAGATAGACCTCTGCTACCACCCTCACTGTCTACCAAGATAGACCTCTGTTACCAACACCACTGTCTACCAAGATAGACCTCTGCTACCACCCTCACTGTCTACCAAGATAGACATCTGTTACCAACACCACTGTCTACCAAGATAGACCTCTGCTACCAACACCACTGTCTACCCAGATAGACCTCTGCTTCCAACACCACTGTCTACCAAGATAGACCTTGCTACCACCACCACTGTCTACCAAGATAGACCTCTGCTACCAACACCACTGTCTACCAAGATAGACCTCTGCTACCAACACCACTGTCTACCAAGATAGACATCTGCTACCAACAACACTGTCTACCAAGATAGACCTCTGCTACCAACACCACTGTCTACCAAGATAGACCTTGCTACCACCACCACTGTCTACCAAGATAGACCTCTGCTACCAACACCACTGTCTACCAAGATAGACCTCTGCTACCAACACCACTGTCTACCAAGATAGACCTCTGCTACCAACAACACTGTCTACCAAGATAGACATCTGCTACCAACACCACTGTCTACCAAGATAGACCTCTGCTACCAACACCACTGTCTACCAACATAGACCTCTGCTACCAACACCACTGTCTACCAAGATAGACATCTGTTACCAACACCACTGTCTACCAAGATAGACCTCTGCTACCAACCTCACTGTCTACCAACATAGACCTCTGCTACCAACACCACTGTCTACCAAGATAGACCTCTGCTACCAACACCACTGTCTACCAAGATAGACCTCTGCTACCAACAACACTGTCTACCAAGATAGACATCTGCTACCAACACCACTGTCTACCAAGATATACCTCTACTACCAACACCACTGTCTACCAATATAGACCTCTGCTACCAACCTCACTGTCTACCAAGATAGACCTCTGCTACCAACACCACTGTCTACCAAGATAGACCTCTGCTACCAACACCACTGTCTACCAAGATAGACCTCTGCTACCAACACCACTGTCTACCAAGATAGACCTCTGCTACCAACACCACTGTCTACCAACATAGACCTCTGCTACCAACACCACTGTCTACCAACATAGACCTCTGCTACCACCCTGATTGTCTACCAAGATAGACCTCGGCTACCAACACCACTGTCTACCAAGATAGACCTCTGCTACCAACACCACTGTCTACCAAGATAGACCTCTGCTACCAACACCACTGTCTACCAACATAGACCTCTGCTACCAACACCACTGTCTACCAACATAGACCTCTGCTACCACCCTGATTGTCTACCAAGATAGACCTCGGCTACCAACACCACTGTCTACCAAGATAGACCTCTGCTACCACCACCACTGTCTACCAAGATAGACCTCTGCTACCAACCTCACTGTCTACCAAGATAGACATCTGCTACCAACCTCACTGTCTACCAACATAGACCTCTTCTACCAACACCACTGTCTACCAAGATAGACCTCTGCTACCAACACCACTGTCTACCAACATAGACCTCTGCTACCAACCTCACTGTCTACCAACATAGACCTCTGCTACCAACACCACTGTCTACCAAGATAGACCTCTGCTACCAACACCACTGTCTACCAAGATAGACCTCTGCTACCAACACCACTGTCTACCAAGATAGACCTCTGCTACCAACACCACTGTCTACCAAGATTAACCTCTGCTAAAAACACCACTGTCTACCAACATAGACCTCTGCTACCAACACCACTGTCTACCAAGATAGACCTCTGCTACCACCCTCACTGTCTACCAAGATAGACCTCTGCTACCAACCTCACTGTCTACCAAGATAGACCTATGTTACCAACCTCACTGTCTACCAACATAGACCTCTGCTACCAACACCACTATCTACCAAGATAGACCTCTGCTACCAACACCACTGTCTACCAAGATAGACCTCTGCTACCAACACCACTGTCTACCAACATAGACCTCTGCTACCACCCTGATTGTCTACCAAGATAGACCTCGGCTACCAACACCACTGTCTACCAAGATAGACCTCTGCTATCACCACCACTGTCTACCAAGATAGACCTCTGCTACCAACCTCACTGTCTACCAAGATAGACCTCTGCTACCAACCTCACTGTCTACCAACATAGACCTCTTCTACCAACACCACTGTCTACCAAGATAGACCTCTGCTACCAACACCACTGTCTACCAACATAGACCTCTGCTACCAACCTCACTGTCTACCAACATAGACCTCTGTTACCAACACCACTGTCTACCAAGATAGACCTCTGCTACCAACACCACTGTCTACCAAGATAGACCTCTGCTACCAACACCACTGTCTACCAGGATAGACCTCTGCTACCAACACCACTGTCTACCAAGATTAACCTCTGCTAAAAACACCACTGTCTACCAACATAGACCTCTGCTACCAACACCACTGTCTACCAAGATAGACCTCTGCTACCACCCTCACTGTCTACCAAGATAGACCTCTGCTACCAACCTCACTGTCTACCAAGATAGACCTATGTTACCAACCTCACTGTCTACCAACATAGACCTCTGCTACCAACACCACTATCTACCAAGATAGACCTCTGCTACCAACCTCACTGTCTACCAAGATAGACCTCTGCTACCAACCTCACTGTCTACCAAGATAGACCTCTGCTACCAACACCACTGTCTACCAATATAGACCTCTGCTACCAACACCACTGTCTACCAAGATAGACCTCTGCTACCAACACCACTGTCTACCAACATAGACCTCTGCTACCAACACCACTGTCTACCAAGATAGACCTCTGCTACCAACCTCAATGTCTACCAAGATAGACCTCTGCTACCAACACCACTGTCTACCAATATAAACCTCTGCTACCAACACCACTGTCTACCAAGATAGACCTCTGCTACCAACCTCACTTTCTACCAACATAGACCTATTCTACTAACATCACTGTCTACCAAGATATACTTCTGCTACCAACACCACTGTCTACCAAGATAGACCTCTGTTACCAACACCACTGTCTACCAAGATAGACCTCTGCTACCAATAACACTGTCTACCAAGATAGACCTCTGCTACCAACACCACTGTCTACCAAGATAGACCTCTGCTTCCAACACCACTGTCTACCAAGATAGACCTCTGTTACCAACACCACTGTCTACCAACATAGACCTCTGCTACCAACACCACTGTCTACCAAGTTAGACCTCTGCTACCAACACCACTGCCTACCAAGATAGACCTCTGCTACCAACACCACTGTCTACCAAGATAGACATCTGCTACCAACACCACTGTCTACCAAGATAGATGTCTGCTACCAACACCACTGTCTACCAAGATAGACCTCTGCTACCAACAACACTGTCTACCAAGATAGACCTCTGCTACCAACACCACTGTCTACCAAGATAGACCTCTGCTACCAACACCACTGTCTACCAAGATAGACCTCTGCTACCAACACCACTGTCTACCAAGATAGACATCTGCTACCAACACCACTGTCTACCAAGATAGACCTCTACTACCAACACCACTGTCTACCAATATAGACCTCTGCTACCAAAACCACTGTCTACCAAGATAGACCTCTGCTACCAACACCACTGTCTACCAAGATAGACCTCTGCTAGCAACACCACTGTCTACCAACATAGACCTCTGCTACCAACACCACTGTCTACCAACATAGACCTCTGCTACCAACCTCACTGTCTGCCAAGATAGACCTCTGCTACCAACCTCACTGTCTACCAACATAGACCTCTTCTACCAACACCACTGTCTACCAAGATAGACCTCTGCTACCAACACCACTGTCTACCAACATAGACCTCTGCTACCAACCTCACTTTCTACCAACATAGACCTCTGCTACCAACACCACTGTCTACCAAGATAGACCTCTGCTACCAACACCACTGTCTACCAAGATAGACCTCTGCTACCAACACCACTGACTACCAAGATAGACCTCTGCTACCAACACCACTGTCTACCAACATAGACCTCTGCTACCAACACCACTGTCTACCAAGATAGACATCTGTTACCAACACCACTGTCTACCAAGATAGACCTCTGCTACCAACCTCACTGTCTACCAACATAGACCTCTGCTACCAACACCACTGTCTACCAAGATAGACCTCTGCTACCAACACCACTGTCTACCAAGATAGACCTCTGCTACCAACAACACTGTCTACCAAGATAGACATCTGCTACCAACACCACTGTCTACCAAGATATACCTCTGCTACCAACACCACTGTCTACCAATATAGACCTCTGCTACCAACCTCACTGTCTACCAAGATAGACCTCTGCTACCAACACCACTGTCTACCAAGATAGACCTCTGCTACCAACACCACTGTCTACCAACATAGACCTCTGCTACCAACACCACTGTCTACCAACATAGACCTCTGCTACCACCCTGATTGTCTACCAAGATAGACCTCGGCTACCAACACCACTGTCTACCAAGATAGACCTCTGCTACCAACACCACTGTCTACCAAGATAGACCTCTGCTACCAACACCACTGTCTACCAACATAGACCTCTGCTACCAACACCACTGTCTACCAACATAGACCTCTGCTACCACCCTGATTGTCTACCAAGATAGACCTCGGCTACCAACACCACTGTCTACCAAGATAGACCTCTGCTACCACCACCACTGTCTACCAAGATAGACCTCTGCTACCAACCTCACTGTCTACCAAGATAGACATCTGCTACCAACCTCACTGTCTACCAACATAGACCTCTTCTACCAACACCACTGTCTACCAAGATAGACCTCTGCTACCAACACCACTGTCTACCAACATAGACCTCTGCTACCAACCTCACTGTCTACCAACATAGACCTCTGCTACCAACACCACTGTCTACCAAGATAGACCTCTGCTACCAACACCACTGTCTACCAAGATAGACCTCTGCTACCAACACCACTGTCTACCAAGATAGACCTCTGCTACCAACACCACTGTCTACCAAGATTAACCTCTGCTAAAAACACCACTGTCTACCAACATAGACCTCTGCTACCAACACCACTGTCTACCAAGATAGACCTCTGCTACCACCCTCACTGTCTACCAAGATAGACCTCTGCTACCAACCTCACTGTCTACCAAGATAGACCTATGTTACCAACCTCACTGTCTACCAACATAGACCTCTGCTACCAACACCACTATCTACCAAGATAGACCTCTGCTACCAACACCACTGTCTACCAAGATAGACCTCTGCTACCAACACCACTGTCTACCAACATAGACCTCTGCTACCAACACCACTGTCTACCAACATAGACCTCTGCTACCACCCTGATTGTCTACCAAGATAGACCTCGGCTACCAACACCACTGTCTACCAAGATAGACCTCTGCTATCACCACCACTGTCTACCAAGATAGACCTCTGCTACCAACCTCACTGTCTACCAAGATAGACCTCTGCTACCAACCTCACTGTCTACCAACATAGACCTCTTCTACCAACACCACTGTCTACCAAGATAGACCTCTGCTACCAACACCACTGTCTACCAACATAGACCTCTGCTACCAACCTCACTGTCTACCAACATAGACCTCTGTTACCAACACCACTGTCTACCAAGATAGACCTCTGCTACCAACACCACTGTCTACCAAGATAGACCTCTGCTACCAACACCACTGTCTACCAAGATAGACCTCTGCTACCAACACCACTGTCTACCAAGATTAACCTCTGCTAAAAACACCACTGTCTACCAACATAGACCTCTGCTACCAACACCACTGTCTACCAAGATAGACCTCTGCTACCACCCTCACTGTCTACCAAGATAGACCTCTGCTACCAACCTCACTGTCTACCAAGATAGACCTATGTTACCAACCTCACTGTCTACCAACATAGACCTCTGCTACCAACACCACTATCTACCAAGATAGACCTCTGCTACCAACCTCACTGTCTACCAAGATAGACCTCTGCTACCAACCTCACTGTCTACCAAGATAGACCTCTGCTACCAACACCACTGTCTACCAATATAGACCTCTGCTACCAACACCACTGTCTACCAAGATAGACCTCTGCTACCAACACCACTGTCTACCAACATAGACCTCTGCTACCAACACCACTGTCTACCAAGATAGACCTCTGCTACCAACCTCAATGTCTACCAAGATAGACCTCTGCTACCAACACCACTGTCTACCAATATAAACCTCTGCTACCAACACCACTGTCTACCAAGATAGACCTCTGCTACCAACCTCACTTTCTACCAACATAGACCTATTCTACTAACATCACTGTCTACCAAGATATACTTCTGCTACCAACACCACTGTCTACCAAGATAGACCTCTGTTACCAACACCACTGTCTACCAAGATAGACCTCTGCTACCAATAACACTGTCTACCAAGATAGACCTCTGCTACCAACACCACTGTCTACCAAGATAGACCTCTGCTTCCAACACCACTGTCTACCAAGATAGACCTCTGTTACCAACACCACTGTCTACCAACATAGACCTCTGCTACCAACACCACTGTCTACCAAGTTAGACCTCTGCTACCAACACCACTGCCTACCAAGATAGACCTCTGCTACCAACACCACTGTCTACCAAGATAGACATCTGCTACCAACACCACTGTCTACCAAGATAGATGTCTGCTACCAACACCACTGTCTACCAAGATAGACCTCTGCTACCAACAACACTGTCTACCAAGATAGACCTCTGCTACCAACACCACTGTCTACCAAGATAGACCTCTGCTACCAACACCACTGTCTACCAAGATAGACCTCTGCTACCAACACCACTGTCTACCAAGATAGACATCTGCTACCAACACCACTGTCTACCAAGATAGACCTCTACTACCAACACCACTGTCTACCAATATAGACCTCTGCTACCAAAACCACTGTCTACCAAGATAGACCTCTGCTACCAACACCACTGTCTACCAAGATAGACCTCTGCTAGCAACACCACTGTCTACCAACATAGACCTCTGCTACCAACACCACTGTCTACCAACATAGACCTCTGCTACCAACCTCACTGTCTGCCAAGATAGACCTCTGCTACCAACCTCACTGTCTACCAACATAGACCTCTTCTACCAACACCACTGTCTACCAAGATAGACCTCTGCTACCAACACCACTGTCTACCAACATAGACCTCTGCTACCAACCTCACTTTCTACCAACATAGACCTCTGCTACCAACACCACTGTCTACCAAGATAGACCTCTGCTACCAACACCACTGTCTACCAAGATAGACCTCTGCTACCAACACCACTGACTACCAAGATAGACCTCTGCTACCAACACCACTGTCTACCAACATAGACCTCTGCTACCAACACCACTGTCTACCAAGATAGATATCTGCTACCAACACCACTGTCTACCAAGATAGACCTCTGCTACCAACACCACTGTCTACCAAGATAGACATCTGCTACCAACACCACTGTCTAGCAAGATAAACCTCTACTACCAACACCACTGTCTACCAACATAGACCTCTGCTACCAACACCACTGTCTACCAAGATAGACCTATGCTACCAACACCACTGTCTACCAACATAGACCTCTGCTACCAACCTCACTGTCTACCAAGATAGACCTCTGATACCAACCTCACTGTCTACCAAGATAGACCTCTGCTACCAACACCACTGTCTACCAAGATAGACCTCTGCAAGCACCCTCACTGTCTACCAAGATAGACCTCTGCTACCAACCTCACTGTCTACCAACATAGACCTTTGCTACCAACACCACTGTCTACCAAGATAGACCTCTGCTAGCAACACCACTGTCTACCAAGATAGACCTCTGCTACCAACACCACTGTCTACCAAGATAGACCTCTGCTACCAACACCACTGTCTACCAAGATAGACCTCTGCTACCAACACCACTGTCTACCAAGATAGACCTCTGCTACCAACACCACTGTCTACCAAGATAGACCTCTGCTACCAACACCACTGTCTACCAAGATAGACCTCTGCTACCAACACCACTGTCTACCAAGATAGACCTCTGCTACCAACCTCACTGTCTACCAAGATAGACTTCTGCTACCAACACCACTGTCTACCAACATAGACCTCAGCTACCAACCTCACTTTCTACCAACATAGACCTCTGCTAGCAACACCACTGTCTACCAAGAAAGACCTCTGCTACCAACACCACTGTCTACCAAGATAGAGCTCTGCTACCAACACCACTGCCTACCAAGATATACCTCTGCTACCAACACCACTGTCTACCAACATAGACCTCTGCTACCAACACCACTGTCTACCAAGATAAACCTCTGCTACCAACACCACTGTCTACCAACATAGACCTCTGCTACCAACACCACTTTCTACCAAGATAGAGCTCTGCTACCAACCTCACTGTCTACCAAGATAGACCTCTGCTACCAACCTCACTGTCTACCAATATAGACCTCTGCTACCAACCTCACTGTCTACCAACATAGACCTATGTACCAACACCACTGTCTACTAAGATAGACCTCTGCTTCCAACACCACTGTCTACCAACATAGACCTCTGCTACAAACACCACTGTCTACCAACATAGACCTCTGCTACCAACACTACTGTCTACCAAGATAGATCTCTGCTACCAACACCACTGTCTACCAAGATAGACCTCTGCTACCAACACCACTGTCTACCAAGATTAACCTCTGCTACCAACACCACTGTCTACCAACATAGACCTCTGCTACCAACACCACTGTCTACCAAGATAGACCTCTGCTACCAACACCACTGTCTACCAAGATAGACCTCTGCTACCCACCCCACTGTCTACCAAGATAGACCTCTGCTACCAACACCACTGTCTACCAAGATAGACCTCTGCTACCAACCTCACTGTCTACCAAGATAGACCTCTGCTACCAACACCACTGTCTACCAAGATAGACCTCTGCTACCACCCTCACTGTCTACCAAGATAGACCTCTGCTACCAACTTCACTGTCTACCAAGATAGACCTCTGCTACCAACCTCACTGTCTACCAACATAGACCTCTGCTACCAACACCACTGTCTACCAAGATAGACCTCTGCTACCAACCTCACTGTCTACGAAGATAGACCTCTGCTACCAACCTCACTGTCTACCAAGATAGACCTCTGCTACCAACACCACTGTCTACCAATATAGACCTCTGCTACCAACACCACTGTCTACCAAGATAGACCTCTGCTACCAACACCACTGTCTACCAACATAGACCTCTGCTACCAACACCACTGTCTACCAAGATAGACCTCTGCTACCAACCTCAATGTCTACCAAGATAAACCTCTGCTACCAACACCACTGTCTACCAACATAGACCTCTGCTCCCAACACCACTGTCTACCAAGATAGACATCTGCTACGAACACCACTGTCTACCAAGATAGACCTCTGCTACCAACACCACTGTCTACCAAGATAGACCTCTGCTACCAACCTCAATGTCTACCAAGATAAACCTCTGCTACCAACACCACTGTCTACCAAGATAGATGTCTGCTACCAACCTCAATGTCTACGAAGATAGACCTCTGCTACCAACACCACTGTCTACCAACATAGACCTCTTCTACCAACACCACTGTCTACCAATATAAACCTATGCTACCAACACCACTGTCTACCAATATAGACCTCTGCTACCAACACCACTGTCTACCAAGATATACCTCTGCTACCAACACCACTGTCTACCAAGATAGACCTCTGCTACCAACCTCACTTTCTACCAACATAGACCTCTTCTACCAACATCACTGTCTACCAAGATAGACCTCTGCTACCAACACCACTGTCTACCAAGATAGACCTCTGCTACCAACCTCACTGTCTACCAAGATAGACCTCTGCGACCAACACCACTGTCTACCAAGATAGATTCTGCTACCAACACCACTGTCTACCAAGATATACCTCTGCTACCAACACCACTGTCTACCAAGATATACCTCTGCTACCAACACCACTGTCTACCAAGATAGACCTCTGCTACCAACACCACTGTCTACCAAGATAGACCTCTGCTACCAACACCACTGTCTACCAATATAGACCTCTGTTACCAACACCACTGTCTACCAAGATAGACCTCTGCTACCAACACCACTGTCTACCAACATAGACCTCTGCTACCAACACCACTGTCTACCAAGATAGACCTTGCTACCACCACCACTGTCTACCAAGATAGACCTCTGCTACTAACACCACTGTCTACCAAGATAGACCTCTGTTACCAACACCACTGTCTACCAAGATAGACCTCTGCTACCAACACCACTGTCTACCAACATAGACCTCTGCTACCAACACCACTGTCTACCAAGATAGACATCTGCTACCAACACCACTGTCTACCAAGATAGACCTCTGCTACCACCCTCACTGTCTACCAAGATAGACCTCTGCTACCAACCTCACTGTCTACCAACATAGACCTCTGCTACCAACACCACTGTCTACCAAGATATACCTCTACTACCAACACCACTGTCTACCAATATAGACCTCTGCTACCAAAAGCACTGTCTACCAAGATAGACCTCTGCTACCAACACCACTGTCTACCAAGATAGACCTCTGCTACCAACACCACTGTCTACCAACATAGACCTCTGCTACCAACACCACTGTCTACCAACATAGACCTCTGCTACCACCCTGATTGTCTACCAAGATAGACCTCGGCTACCAACACCACTGTCTACCAAGATAGACCTCTGCTACCAACACCACTGTCTACCAAGATAGACCTCTGCTACCAACACCACTGTCTACCAACATAGACCTCTGCTACCAACACCACTGTCTACCAACATAGACCTCTGCTACCACCCTGATTGTCTACCAAGATAGACCTCGGCTACCAACACCACTGTCTACCAAGATAGACCTCTGCTACCACCACCACTGTCTACCAAGATAGACCTCTGCTACCAACCTCACTGTCTACCAAGATAGACCTCTGCTACCAACCTCACTGTCTACCAACATAGACCTCTTCTACCAACACCACTGTCTACCAAGATAGACCTCTGCTACCAACACCACTGTCTACCAACATAGACCTCTGCTACCAACCTCACTGTCTACCAACATAGACCTCTGCTACCAACACCACTGTCTACCAAGATAGACCTCTGCTACCAACACCACTGTCTACCAAGATAGACCTCTGCTACCAACACCACTGTCTACCAAGATAGACCTCTGCTACCAACACCACTGTCTACCAAGATAGACCTCTGCTACCAACACCACTGTCTACCAAGATTAACCTCTGCTAAAAACACCACTGTCTACCAACATAGACCTCTGCTACCAACACCACTGTCTACCAAGATAGACCTCTACTACCACCCTCACTGTCTACCAAGATAGACCTCTGCTACCAACCTCACTGTCTACCAACATAGACCTCTGCTACCAACACCACTATCTACCAAGATAGACCTCTGCTACCAACCTCACTGTCTACCAAGATAGACCTCTGCTACCAACCTCACTGTCTACCAAGATAGACCTCTGCTACCAACACCACTGTCTACCAATATAGACCTCTGCTACCAACACCACTGTCTACCAAGATAGACCTCTGCTACCAACACCACTGTCTACCAACATAGACCTCTGCTACCAACACCACTGTCTACCAAGATAGACCTCTGCTACCAACCTCAATGTCTACCAAGATAGACCTCTGCTACCAACACCACTGTCTACCAATATAAACCTCTGCTACCAACACCACTGTCTACCAAGATAGACCTCTGCTACCAACCTCACTTTCTACCAACATAGACCTATTCTACTAACATCACTGTCTACCAAGATATACTTCTGCTACCAACACCACTGTCTACCAAGATAGACCTCTGTTACCAACACCACTGTCTACCAAGATAGACCTCTGCTACCAATAACACTGTCTACCAAGATAGACCTCTGCTACCAACACCACTGTCTACCAAGATAGACCTCTGCTTCCAACACCACTGTCTACCAAGATAGACCTCTGTTACCAACACCACTGTCTACCAACATAGACCTCTGCTACCAACACCACTGTCTACCAAGATAGACCTCTGCTACCAACACCACTGCCTACCAAGATAGACCTCTGCTACCAACACCACTGTCTACCAAGATAGACATCTGCTACCAACACCACTGTCTACCAAGATAGATGTCTGCTACCAACACCACTGTCTACCAAGATAGACCTCTGCTACCAACAACACTGTCTACCAAGATAGACCTCTGCTACCAACACCACTGTCTACCAAGATAGACCTCTGCTACCAACACCACTGTCTACCAAGATAGACATCTGCTACCAACACCTCTGTCTACCAAGATAGACATCTGCTACCAACACCACTGTCTACCAAGATAGACCTCTACTACCAACACCACTGTCTACCAATATAGACCTCTGCTACCAAAACCACTGTCTACCAAGATAGACCTCTGCTACCAACACCACTGTCTACCAAGATAGACCTCTGCTAGCAACACCACTGTCTACCAACATAGACCTCTGCTACCAACACCACTGTCTACCAACATAGACCTCTGCTACCAACCTCACTGTCTGCCAAGATAGACCTCTGCTACCAACCTCACTGTCTACCAACATAGACCTCTTCTACCAACACCACTGTCTACCAAGATAGACCTCTGCTACCAACACCACTGTCTACCAACATAGACCTCTGCTACCAACCTCACTTTCTACCAACATAGACCTCTGCTACCAACACCACTGTCTACCAAGATAGACCTCTGCTACCAACACCACTGTCTACCAAGATAGACCTCTGCTACCAACACCACTGACTACCAAGATAGACCTCTGCTACCAACACCACTGTCTACCAACATAGACCTCTGCTACCAACACCACTGTCTACCAAGATAGATATCTGCTACCAACACCACTGTCTACCAAGATAGACCTCTGCTACCAACACCACTGTCTACCAAGATAGACATCTGCTACCAACACCACTGTCTAGCAAGATAGACCTCTACTACCAACACCACTGTCTACCAACATAGACCTCTGCTACCAACACCACTGTCTACCAAGATAGACCTATGCTACCAACACCACTGTCTACCAACATAGACCTCTGCTACCAACCTCACTGTCTACCAAGATAGACCTCTGATACCAACCTCACTGTCTACCAAGATAGACCTCTGCTACCAACACCACTGTCTACCAACATAGACCTCTGCAAGCACCCTCACTGTCTACCAAGATAGACCTCTGCTACCAACCTCACTGTCTACCAACATAGACCTTTGCTACCAACACCACTGTCTACCAAGATAGACCTCTGCTAGCAACACCACTGTCTACCAAGATAGACCTCTGCTACCAACACCACTGTCTACCAAGATAGACATCTGCTACCAACACCACTGTCTACCAAGATAGACCTCTGCTACCAACACCACTGTCTACCAAGATAGACCTCTGCTACCAACACCACTGTCTACCAAGATAGACCTCTGCTACCAACCTCACTGTCTACCAAGATAGACTTCTGCTACCAACACCACTGTCTACCAACATAGACCTCAGCTACCAACCTCACTTTCTATCAACATAGACCTCTGCTAGCAACACCACTGTCTACCAAGAAAGACCTCTGCTACCAACACCACTGTCTACCAAGATAGAGCTCTGCTACCAACACCACTGCCTACCAAGATATACCTCTGCTACCAACACCACTGTCTACCAACATAGACCTCTGCTACCAACACCACTGTCTACCAAAATAAACCTCTGCTACCAACACCACTGTCTACCAACATAGACCTCTGCTACCAACACCACTTTCTACCAAGATAGAGCTCTGCTACCAACCTCACTGTCTACCAAGATAGACCTCTGCTACCAACCTCACTGTCTACCAATATAGACCTCTGCTACCAACCTCACTGTCTACCAACATAGACCTATGTACCAACACCACTGTCTACTAAGATAGACCTCTGCTTCCAACACCACTGTCTACCAACATAGACCTCTGCTACAAACACCACTGTCTACCAACATAGACCTCTGCTACCAACACTACTGTCTACCAAGATAGATCTCTGCTACCAACACCACTGTCTACCAAGATAGACCTCTGCTACCAACACCACTGTCTACCAAGATTAACCTCTGCTACCAACACCACTGTCTACCAACATAGACCTCTGCTACCAACACCACTGTCTACCAATATAGACCTCTGCTACCAACACCACTGTCTACCAAGATAGACCTCTGCTACCCACCCCACTGTCTACCAAGATAGACCTCTGCTACCAACACCACTGTCTACCAAGATAGACCTCTGCTACCAACCTCACTGTCTACCAAGATAGACCTCTGCTACCAACACCGCTGTCTACCAAGATAGACCTCTGCTACGAACACCACTGTCTACCAAGATAGACCTCTGCTACCACCCTCACTGTCTACCAAGATAGACCTCTGCTACCAACTTCACTGTCTACCAAGATAGACCTCTGCTACCAACCTCACTGTCTACCAACATAGACCTCTGCTACCAACACCACTGTCTACCAAGATAGACCTCTGCTACCAACCTCACTGTCTACGAAGATAGACCTCTGCTACCAACCTCACTGTCTACCAAGATAGACCTCTGCTACCAACACCACTGTCTACCAATATAGACCTCTGCTACCAACACCACTGTCTACCAAGATAGACTTCTGCTACCAACACCACTGTCTACCAACATAGACCTCTGCTACCAACACCACTGTCTACCAAGATAGACCTCTGCTACCAACCTCAATGTCTACCAAGATAAACCTCTGCTACCAACACCACTGTCTACCAATATAAACCTCTGCTACCAACACCACTGTCTACCAAGATAGACCTCTGCTATCAACCTCACTTTCTACCAACATAGACCTCTTCTACCAACATCACTGTCTACCAAGATAGACCTCTGCTACCAACACCACTGTCTACCAAGATAGACCTCTGCTACCAACCTCACTGTCTACCAAGATAGGCCTCTGCGACTAACACCACTGTCTACCAAGATAGATTCTGCTACCAACACCACTGTCTACCAAGATATACCTCTGCTACCAACACCACTGTCTACCAAGATAGACCTCTGTTACCAACACCACTGTCTACTAAGATAGACCTCTGCTACCAATACCACTGTCAACCAAGATAGACCTCTGCTACCAACACCACTGTCTACCAAGATAGACCTCTGCTTCCAACACCACTGTCTACCAAGATAGACCTCTGCTACCAACACCACTGTCTACCAAGATAGACCTCTGCTACCAACACCACTGTCTACCAAGATAGACCTCTGCTACCAACACCACTGCCTACCAAGATAGACCTCTGCTACCAACACGACTGTCTACCAACATAGACCTCTGCTACCAACACCACTGACTACCAAGATAGACATCTGCTACCAACATCACTGTCTACCAAGATAGACCTCTGCTACCAACACCACTGTCTACCAAGATAGACATCTGTTACCAACATCACTGTCTACCAAGATAGACCTCTGCTACCAACACCACTGTCTACCAACATAGACCTTGCTACCACCACCACTGTCTACCAAGATAGACCTCTGCTACCAACACCACTGTCTACCAAGATAGACATCTGCTACCAACACCACTGTCTACCAAGATATACCTCTACTACCAACACCACTGTCTACCAAGATAGACCTCTGCTACCAACACCACTGTCTACCAAGATAGACCTCTGCTACCAACACCACTGTCTACCAACATAGACCTCTGCTACCAACACCACTGTCTACCAACATAGACCTCTGCTACCACCCTGATTGTCTACCAAGATAGGCCTCGGCTACCAACACCACTGTCTACCAAGATAGACCTCTGCTACCAACACCACTGTCTACCAAGATAGACCTCTGCTACCAACACCACTGTCTACCAACATAGACCTCTGCTACCAACACCACTGTCTACCAACATAGACCTCTGCTACCACCCTGATTGTCTACCAAGATAGACCTCGGCTACCAACACCACTGTCTACCAAGATAGACCTCTGCTACCACCACCACTGTCTACCAAGATAGACCTCTGCTACCAACCTCACTGTCTACCAAGATAGACCTCTGCTACCAACCTCACTGTCTACCAACATAGACCTCTTCTACCAACACCACTGTCTACCAAGATAGACCTCTGCTACCAACACCACTGTCTACCAACATAGACCTCTGCTACCAACCTCACTGTCTACCAACATAGACCTCTGCTACCAACACCACTGTCTACCAAGATAGACCTCTGCTACCAACACCACTGTCTACCAAGATAGACCTCTGCTACCAACACCACTGTCTACCAAGATAGACCTCTGCTACCAACACCACTGTCTACCAAGATTAACCTCTGCTAAAAACACCACTGTCTACCAACATAGACCTCTGCTACCAACACCACTGTCTACCAAGATAGACCTCTGCTACCACCCTCACTGTCTACCAAGATAGACCTCTGCTACCAACCTCACTGTCTACCAAGATAGACCTATGTTACCAACCTCACTGTCTACCAACATAGACCTCTGCTACCAACACCACTATCTACCAAGATAGACCTCTGCTACCAACACCACTGTCTACCAAGATAGACCTCTGCTACCAACACCACTGTCTACCAACATAGACCTCTGCTACCAACACCACTGTCTACCAACATAGACCTCTGCTACCACCCTGATTGTCTACCAAGATAGACCTCGGCTACCAACACCACTGTCTACCAAGATAGACCTCTGCTATCACCACCACTGTCTACCAAGATAGACCTCTGCTACCAACCTCACTGTCTACCAAGATAGACCTCTGCTACCAACCTCACTGTCTACCAACATAGACCTCTTCTACCAACACCACTGTCTACCAAGATAGACCTCTGCTACCAACACCACTGTCTACCAACATAGACCTCTGCTACCAACCTCACTGTCTACCAACATAGACCTCTGTTACCAACACCACTGTCTACCAAGATAGACCTCTGCTACCAACACCACTGTCTACCAAGATAGACCTCTGCTACCAACACCACTGTCTACCAAGATAGACCTCTGCTACCAACACCACTGTCTACCAAGATTAACCTCTGCTAAAAACACCACTGTCTACCAACATAGACCTCTGCTACCAACACCACTGTCTACCAAGATAGACCTCTGCTACCACCCTCACTGTCTACCAAGATAGACCTCTGCTACCAACCTCACTGTCTACCAAGATAGACCTATGTTACCAACCTCACTGTCTACCAACATAGACCTCTGCTACCAACACCACTATCTACCAAGATAGACCTCTGCTACCAACCTCACTGTCTACCAAGATAGACCTCTGCTACCAACCTCACTGTCTACCAAGATAGACCTCTGCTACCAACACCACTGTCTACCAATATAGACCTCTGCTACCAACACCACTGTCTACCAAGATAGACCTCTGCTACCAACACCACTGTCTACCAACATAGACCTCTGCTACCAACACCACTGTCTACCAAGATAGACCTCTGCTACCAACCTCAATGTCTACCAAGATAGACCTCTGCTACCAACACCACTGTCTACCAATATAAACCTCTGCTACCAACACCACTGTCTACCAAGATAGACCTCTGCTACCAACCTCACTTTCTACCAACATAGACCTATTCTACTAACATCACTGTCTACCAAGATATACTTCTGCTACCAACACCACTGTCTACCAAGATAGACCTCTGTTACCAACACCACTGTCTACCAAGATAGACCTCTGCTACCAATAACACTGTCTACCAAGATAGACCTCTGCTACCAACACCACTGTCTACCAAGATAGACCTCTGCTTCCAACACCACTGTCTACCAAGATAGACCTCTGTTACCAACACCACTGTCTACCAACATAGACCTCTGCTACCAACACCACTGTCTACCAAGTTAGACCTCTGCTACCAACACCACTGCCTACCAAGATAGACCTCTGCTACCAACACCACTGTCTACCAAGATAGACATCTGCTACCAACACCACTGTCTACCAAGATAGATGTCTGCTACCAACACCACTGTCTACCAAGATAGACCTCTGCTACCAACAACACTGTCTACCAAGATAGACCTCTGCTACCAACACCACTGTCTACCAAGATAGACCTCTGCTACCAACACCACTGTCTACCAAGATAGACCTCTGCTACCAACACCACTGTCTACCAAGATAGACATCTGCTACCAACACCACTGTCTACCAAGATAGACCTCTACTACCAACACCACTGTCTACCAATATAGACCTCTGCTACCAAAACCACTGTCTACCAAGATAGACCTCTGCTACCAACACCACTGTCTACCAAGATAGACCTCTGCTAGCAACACCACTGTCTACCAACATAGACCTCTGCTACCAACACCACTGTCTACCAACATAGACCTCTGCTACCAACCTCACTGTCTGCCAAGATAGACCTCTGCTACCAACCTCACTGTCTACCAACATAGACCTCTTCTACCAACACCACTGTCTACCAAGATAGACCTCTGCTACCAACACCACTGTCTACCAACATAGACCTCTGCTACCAACCTCACTTTCTACCAACATAGACCTCTGCTACCAACACCACTGTCTACCAAGATAGACCTCTGCTACCAACACCACTGTCTACCAAGATAGACCTCTGCTACCAACACCACTGACTACCAAGATAGACCTCTGCTACCAACACCACTGTCTACCAACATAGACCTCTGCTACCAACACCACTGTCTACCAAGATAGATATCTGCTACCAACACCACTGTCTACCAAGATAGACCTCTGCTACCAACACCACTGTCTACCAAGATAGACATCTGCTACCAACACCACTGTCTAGCAAGATAAACCTCTACTACCAACACCACTGTCTACCAACATAGACCTCTGCTACCAACACCACTGTCTACCAAGATAGACCTATGCTACCAACACCACTGTCTACCAACATAGACCTCTGCTACCAACCTCACTGTCTACCAAGATAGACCTCTGATACCAACCTCACTGTCTACCAAGATAGACCTCTGCTACCAACACCACTGTCTACCAAGATAGACCTCTGCAAGCACCCTCACTGTCTACCAAGATAGACCTCTGCTACCAACCTCACTGTCTACCAACATAGACCTTTGCTACCAACACCACTGTCTACCAAGATAGACCTCTGCTAGCAACACCACTGTCTACCAAGATAGACCTCTGCTACCAACACCACTGTCTACCAAGATAGACCTCTGCTACCAACACCACTGTCTACCAAGATAGACCTCTGCTACCAACACCACTGTCTACCAAGATAGACCTCTGCTACCAACACCACTGTCTACCAAGATAGACCTCTGCTACCAACACCACTGTCTACCAAGATAGACCTCTGCTACCAACACCACTGTCTACCAAGATAGACCTCTGCTACCAACCTCACTGTCTACCAAGATAGACTTCTGCTACCAACACCACTGTCTACCAACATAGACCTCAGCTACCAACCTCACTTTCTACCAACATAGACCTCTGCTAGCAACACCACTGTCTACCAAGAAAGACCTCTGCTACCAACACCACTGTCTACCAAGATAGAGCTCTGCTACCAACACCACTGCCTACCAAGATATACCTCTGCTACCAACACCACTGTCTACCAACATAGACCTCTGCTACCAACACCACTGTCTACCAAGATAAACCTCTGCTACCAACACCACTGTCTACCAACATAGACCTCTGCTACCAACACCACTTTCTACCAAGATAGAGCTCTGCTACCAACCTCACTGTCTACCAAGATAGACCTCTGCTACCAACCTCACTGTCTACCAATATAGACCTCTGCTACCAACCTCACTGTCTACCAACATAGACCTATGTACCAACACCACTGTCTACTAAGATAGACCTCTGCTTCCAACACCACTGTCTACCAACATAGACCTCTGCTACAAACACCACTGTCTACCAACATAGACCTCTGCTACCAACACTACTGTCTACCAAGATAGATCTCTGCTACCAACACCACTGTCTACCAAGATAGACCTCTGCTACCAACACCACTGTCTACCAAGATTAACCTCTGCTACCAACACCACTGTCTACCAACATAGACCTCTGCTACCAACACCACTGTCTACCAAGATAGACCTCTGCTACCAACACCACTGTCTACCAAGATAGACCTCTGCTACCCACCCCACTGTCTACCAAGATAGACCTCTGCTACCAACACCACTGTCTACCAAGATAGACCTCTGCTACCAACCTCACTGTCTACCAAGATAGACCTCTGCTACCAACACCACTGTCTACCAAGATAGACCTCTGCTACCACCCTCACTGTCTACCAAGATAGACCTCTGCTACCAACTTCACTGTCTACCAAGATAGACCTCTGCTACCAACCTCACTGTCTACCAACATAGACCTCTGCTACCAACACCACTGTCTACCAAGATAGACCTCTGCTACCAACCTCACTGTCTACGAAGATAGACCTCTGCTACCAACCTCACTGTCTACCAAGATAGACCTCTGCTACCAACACCACTGTCTACCAATATAGACCTCTGCTACCAACACCACTGTCTACCAAGATAGACCTCTGCTACCAACACCACTGTCTACCAACATAGACCTCTGCTACCAACACCACTGTCTACCAAGATAGACCTCTGCTACCAACCTCAATGTCTACCAAGATAAACCTCTGCTACCAACACCACTGTCTACCAACATAGACCTCTGCTCCCAACACCACTGTCTACCAAGATAGACATCTGCTACGAACACCACTGTCTACCAAGATAGACCTCTGCTACCAACACCACTGTCTACCAAGATAGACCTCTGCTACCAACCTCAATGTCTACCAAGATAAACCTCTGCTACCAACACCACTGTCTACCAAGATAGATGTCTGCTACCAACCTCAATGTCTACGAAGATAGACCTCTGCTACCAACACCACTGTCTACCAACATAGACCTCTTCTACCAACACCACTGTCTACCAATATAAACCTATGCTACCAACACCACTGTCTACCAATATAGACCTCTGCTACCAACACCACTGTCTACCAAGATATACCTCTGCTACCAACACCACTGTCTACCAAGATAGACCTCTGCTACCAACCTCACTTTCTACCAACATAGACCTCTTCTACCAACATCACTGTCTACCAAGATAGACCTCTGCTACCAACACCACTGTCTACCAAGATAGACCTCTGCTACCAACCTCACTGTCTACCAAGATAGACCTCTGCGACCAACACCACTGTCTACCAAGATAGATTCTGCTACCAACACCACTGTCTACCAAGATATACCTCTGCTACCAACACCACTGTCTACCAAGATATACCTCTGCTACCAACACCACTGTCTACCAAGATAGACCTCTGCTACCAACACCACTGTCTACCAAGATAGACCTCTGCTACCAACACCACTGTCTACCAATATAGACCTCTGTTACCAACACCACTGTCTACCAAGATAGACCTCTGCTACCAACACCACTGTCTACCAACATAGACCTCTGCTACCAACACCACTGTCTACCAAGATAGACCTTGCTACCACCACCACTGTCTACCAAGATAGACCTCTGCTACTAACACCACTGTCTACCAAGATAGACCTCTGTTACCAACACCACTGTCTACCAAGATAGACCTCTGCTACCAACACCACTGTCTACCAACATAGACCTCTGCTACCAACACCACTGTCTACCAAGATAGACATCTGCTACCAACACCACTGTCTACCAAGATAGACCTCTGCTACCACCCTCACTGTCTACCAAGATAGACCTCTGCTACCAACCTCACTGTCTACCAACATAGACCTCTGCTACCAACACCACTGTCTACCAAGATATACCTCTACTACCAACACCACTGTCTACCAATATAGACCTCTGCTACCAAAAGCACTGTCTACCAAGATAGACCTCTGCTACCAACACCACTGTCTACCAAGATAGACCTCTGCTACCAACACCACTGTCTACCAACATAGACCTCTGCTACCAACACCACTGTCTACCAACATAGACCTCTGCTACCACCCTGATTGTCTACCAAGATAGACCTCGGCTACCAACACCACTGTCTACCAAGATAGACCTCTGCTACCAACACCACTGTCTACCAAGATAGACCTCTGCTACCAACACCACTGTCTACCAACATAGACCTCTGCTACCAACACCACTGTCTACCAACATAGACCTCTGCTACCACCCTGATTGTCTACCAAGATAGACCTCGGCTACCAACACCACTGTCTACCAAGATAGACCTCTGCTACCACCACCACTGTCTACCAAGATAGACCTCTGCTACCAACCTCACTGTCTACCAAGATAGACCTCTGCTACCAACCTCACTGTCTACCAACATAGACCTCTTCTACCAACACCACTGTCTACCAAGATAGACCTCTGCTACCAACACCACTGTCTACCAACATAGACCTCTGCTACCAACCTCACTGTCTACCAACATAGACCTCTGCTACCAACACCACTGTCTACCAAGATAGACCTCTGCTACCAACACCACTGTCTACCAAGATAGACCTCTGCTACCAACACCACTGTCTACCAAGATAGACCTCTGCTACCAACACCACTGTCTACCAAGATAGACCTCTGCTACCAACACCACTGTCTACCAAGATTAACCTCTGCTAAAAACACCACTGTCTACCAACATAGACCTCTGCTACCAACACCACTGTCTACCAAGATAGACCTCTACTACCACCCTCACTGTCTACCAAGATAGACCTCTGCTACCAACCTCACTGTCTACCAACATAGACCTCTGCTACCAACACCACTATCTACCAAGATAGACCTCTGCTACCAACCTCACTGTCTACCAAGATAGACCTCTGCTACCAACCTCACTGTCTACCAAGATAGACCTCTGCTACCAACACCACTGTCTACCAATATAGACCTCTGCTACCAACACCACTGTCTACCAAGATAGACCTCTGCTACCAACACCACTGTCTACCAACATAGACCTCTGCTACCAACACCACTGTCTACCAAGATAGACCTCTGCTACCAACCTCAATGTCTACCAAGATAGACCTCTGCTACCAACACCACTGTCTACCAATATAAACCTCTGCTACCAACACCACTGTCTACCAAGATAGACCTCTGCTACCAACCTCACTTTCTACCAACATAGACCTATTCTACTAACATCACTGTCTACCAAGATATACTTCTGCTACCAACACCACTGTCTACCAAGATAGACCTCTGTTACCAACACCACTGTCTACCAAGATAGACCTCTGCTACCAATAACACTGTCTACCAAGATAGACCTCTGCTACCAACACCACTGTCTACCAAGATAGACCTCTGCTTCCAACACCACTGTCTACCAAGATAGACCTCTGTTACCAACACCACTGTCTACCAACATAGACCTCTGCTACCAACACCACTGTCTACCAAGATAGACCTCTGCTACCAACACCACTGCCTACCAAGATAGACCTCTGCTACCAACACCACTGTCTACCAAGATAGACATCTGCTACCAACACCACTGTCTACCAAGATAGATGTCTGCTACCAACACCACTGTCTACCAAGATAGACCTCTGCTACCAACAACACTGTCTACCAAGATAGACCTCTGCTACCAACACCACTGTCTACCAAGATAGACCTCTGCTACCAACACCACTGTCTACCAAGATAGACCTCTGCTACCAACACCTCTGTCTACCAAGATAGACATCTGCTACCAACACCACTGTCTACCAAGATAGACCTCTACTACCAACACCACTGTCTACCAATATAGACCTCTGCTACCAAAACCACTGTCTACCAAGATAGACCTCTGCTACCAACACCACTGTCTACCAAGATAGACCTCTGCTAGCAACACCACTGTCTACCAACATAGACCTCTGCTACCAACACCACTGTCTACCAACATAGACCTCTGCTACCAACCTCACTGTCTGCCAAGATAGACCTCTGCTACCAACCTCACTGTCTACCAACATAGACCTCTTCTACCAACACCACTGTCTACCAAGATAGACCTCTGCTACCAACACCACTGTCTACCAACATAGACCTCTGCTACCAACCTCACTTTCTACCAACATAGACCTCTGCTACCAACACCACTGTCTACCAAGATAGACCTCTGCTACCAACACCACTGTCTACCAAGATAGACCTCTGCTACCAACACCACTGACTACCAAGATAGACCTCTGCTACCAACACCACTGTCTACCAACATAGACCTCTGCTACCAACACCACTGTCTACCAAGATAGATATCTGCTACCAACACCACTGTCTACCAAGATAGACCTCTGCTACCAACACCACTGTCTACCAAGATAGACATCTGCTACCAACACCACTGTCTAGCAAGATAGACCTCTACTACCAACACCACTGTCTACCAACATAGACCTCTGCTACCAACACCACTGTCTACCAAGATAGACCTATGCTACCAACACCACTGTCTACCAACATAGACCTCTGCTACCAACCTCACTGTCTACCAAGATAGACCTCTGATACCAACCTCACTGTCTACCAAGATAGACCTCTGCTACCAACACCACTGTCTACCAACATAGACCTCTGCAAGCACCCTCACTGTCTACCAAGATAGACCTCTGCTACCAACCTCACTGTCTACCAACATAGACCTTTGCTACCAACACCACTGTCTACCAAGATAGACCTCTGCTAGCAACACCACTGTCTACCAAGATAGACCTCTGCTACCAACACCACTGTCTACCAAGATAGACCTCTGCTACCAACACCACTGTCTACCAAGATAGACCTCTGCTACCAACACCACTGTCTACCAAGATAGACCTCTGCTACCAACACCACTGTCTACCAAGATAGACCTCTGCTACCAACCTCACTGTCTACCAAGATAGACTTCTGCTACCAACACCACTGTCTACCAACATAGACCTCAGCTACCAACCTCACTTTCTATCAACATAGACCTCTGCTAGCAACACCACTGTCTACCAAGAAAGACCTCTGCTACCAACACCACTGTCTACCAAGATAGAGCTCTGCTACCAACACCACTGCCTACCAAGATATACCTCTGCTACCAACACCACTGTCTACCAACATAGACCTCTGCTACCAACACCACTGTCTACCAAAATAAACCTCTGCTACCAACACCACTGTCTACCAACATAGACCTCTGCTACCAACACCACTTTCTACCAAGATAGAGCTCTGCTACCAACCTCACTGTCTACCAAGATAGACCTCTGCTACCAACCTCACTGTCTACCAATATAGACCTCTGCTACCAACCTCACTGTCTACCAACATAGACCTATGTACCAACACCACTGTCTACTAAGATAGACCTCTGCTTCCAACACCACTGTCTACCAACATAGACCTCTGCTACAAACACCACTGTCTACCAACATAGACCTCTGCTACCAACACTACTGTCTACCAAGATAGATCTCTGCTACCAACACCACTGTCTACCAAGATAGACCTCTGCTACCAACACCACTGTCTACCAAGATTAACCTCTGCTACCAACACCACTGTCTACCAACATAGACCTCTGCTACCAACACCACTGTCTACCAATATAGACCTCTGCTACCAACACCACTGTCTACCAAGATAGACCTCTGCTACCCACCCCACTGTCTACCAAGATAGACCTCTGCTACCAACACCACTGTCTACCAAGATAGACCTCTGCTACCAACCTCACTGTCTACCAAGATAGACCTCTGCTACCAACACCGCTGTCTACCAAGATAGACCTCTGCTACGAACACCACTGTCTACCAAGATAGACCTCTGCTACCACCCTCACTGTCTACCAAGATAGACCTCTGCTACCAACTTCACTGTCTACCAAGATAGACCTCTGCTACCAACCTCACTGTCTACCAACATAGACCTCTGCTACCAACACCACTGTCTACCAAGATAGACCTCTGCTACCAACCTCACTGTCTACGAAGATAGACCTCTGCTACCAACCTCACTGTCTACCAAGATAGACCTCTGCTACCAACACCACTGTCTACCAATATAGACCTCTGCTACCAACACCACTGTCTACCAAGATAGACTTCTGCTACCAACACCACTGTCTACCAACATAGACCTCTGCTACCAACACCACTGTCTACCAAGATAGACCTCTGCTACCAACCTCAATGTCTACCAAGATAAACCTCTGCTACCAACACCACTGTCTACCAATATAAACCTCTGCTACCAACACCACTGTCTACCAAGATAGACCTCTGCTATCAACCTCACTTTCTACCAACATAGACCTCTTCTACCAACATCACTGTCTACCAAGATAGACCTCTGCTACCAACACCACTGTCTACCAAGATAGACCTCTGCTACCAACCTCACTGTCTACCAAGATAGGCCTCTGCGACTAACACCACTGTCTACCAAGATAGATTCTGCTACCAACACCACTGTCTACCAAGATATACCTCTGCTACCAACACCACTGTCTACCAAGATAGACCTCTGTTACCAACACCACTGTCTACTAAGATAGACCTCTGCTACCAATACCACTGTCAACCAAGATAGACCTCTGCTACCAACACCACTGTCTACCAAGATAGACCTCTGCTTCCAACACCACTGTCTACCAAGATAGACCTCTGCTACCAACACCACTGTCTACCAAGATAGACCTCTGCTACCAACACCACTGTCTACCAAGATAGACCTCTGCTACCAACACCACTGCCTACCAAGATAGACCTCTGCTACCAACACGACTGTCTACCAACATAGACCTCTGCTACCAACACCACTGACTACCAAGATAGACATCTGCTACCAACATCACTGTCTACCAAGATAGACCTCTGCTACCAACACCACTGTCTACCAAGATAGACATCTGTTACCAACATCACTGTCTACCAAGATAGACCTCTGCTACCAACACCACTGTCTACCAACATAGACCTTGCTACCACCACCACTGTCTACCAAGATAGACCTCTGCTACCAACACCACTGTCTACCAAGATAGACATCTGCTACCAACACCACTGTCTACCAAGATATACCTCTACTACCAACACCACTGTCTACCAAGATAGACCTCTGCTACCAACACCACTGTCTACCAAGATAGACCTCTGCTACCAACACCACTGTCTACCAACATAGACCTCTGCTACCAACACCACTGTCTACCAACATAGACCTCTGCTACCACCCTGATTGTCTACCAAGATAGGCCTCGGCTACCAACACCACTGTCTACCAAGATAGACCTCTGCTACCAACACCACTGTCTACCAAGATAGACCTCTGCTACCAACACCACTGTCTACCAACATAGACCTCTGCTACCAACACCACTGTCTACCAACATAGACCTCTGCTACCACCCTGATTGTCTACCAAGATAGACCTCGGCTACCAACACCACTGTCTACCAAGATAGACCTCTGCTACCACCACCACTGTCTACCAAGATAGACCTCTGCTACCAACCTCACTGTCTACCAAGATAGACCTCTGCTACCAACCTCACTGTCTACCAACATAGACCTCTTCTACCAACACCACTGTCTACCAAGATAGACCTCTGCTACCAACACCACTGTCTACCAACATAGACCTCTGCTACCAACCTCACTGTCTACCAACATAGACCTCTGCTACCAACACCACTGTCTACCAACATAGACCTCTGCTACCAACACCACTGTCTACCAAGATAGACCTCTGTTACCAACACCACTGTCTACCAAGATAGACCTCTGCTACCAACACCACTGTCTACCAAGATAGACCTCTGCTACCAACACCACTGTCTACCAACATAGACCTCTGCTACCAACACCACTGTCTACCAAGATAGATATTTGCTACCAACACCACTGTCTACCAAGATAGACCTCTGCTACCAACACCACTGTCTACCAAGATAGACATCTGCCACCAACACCACTGTCTACCAAGATAGACCTCTACTACCAACACCACTGTCTACCAACATAGACCTCTGCTACCAACACCACTGTCTACCAAGATAGACCTATGCTACCAACACCACTGTCTACCAACATAGACCTCTGCTACCGACCTCACTGTCTACCAAGATAGACCTCTGATACCAACCTCACTGTGTACCAAGATAGACCTCTGCTACCAACACCTCTGTCTACCAAGATAGACCTCTGCTACCACCCTCACTGTCTACCAAGATAGACCTTTGCTACCAACCTCACTTTCTACTAACATAGACCTCTGCTACCAACACCACTGTCTACCAAGAAAGACCTCTGCTACCAACACCACTGTCTACCAAGATAGACCTCTGCTACCAACACCACTGTCTACCAAGATAGAGCTCTGCTACCAACACCACTGCCTACCAAGATATACCTCTGCTACCAACACCACTGTCTACCAACATAGACCTCTGCTACCAACACCACTGTCTACCAAGATAAACCTCTCCTACCAACACCACTGTCTACCAAGATAGACCTCTGCTACCAACACCACTGTCTACCAAGATAGACCTCTGCTACGAACACCACTGTCTACCAAGATAGACCTCTGCTACCACCCTCACTGTCTACCAAGATAGACCTCTGCTACCAACTTCACTGTCTACCAAGATAGACCTCTGCTACCAACCTCACTGTCTACCAACATAGACCTCTGCTACCAACACCACTGTCTACCAACATAGACCTCTGCTCCCAACCTCACTGTCTACCAAGTTAGACTTCTGCTACCAACACCACTGTCTACCAAGATAGAGCTCTGCTACCGACACCACTGTCTACCAACATAGACCTCTGCTACCAACCTCACTGTCTACCAAGATAGACCTCTGCTACCAACACCACTGTCTACCAGGATAGAGCTCTGCTACCGACACCACTGTCTACCAAGGTAGACCTCTGCTGCCAACACCACTGTCTACCAAGTTAGACCTCAGCTACCAACACCACTGTCTACCAAGATAGACCTCTGCTACCAACACTACTGTCTACCAAGATAGACCTCTGCTACCAACACCACTGTCTACCAGGATAGACCTCTGCTACCAACACCACTGTCTACTAAGATAGACCTCTGCTACCAACAACACTGTCTAACAAGATAGACCTCTGCTACCACCACCACTGTCTACCAAGATAGACCTCTGCTACCAACACCACTGTCTACCAAGATAGACATCTGCTACCAACACCACTGTCTACCAATATAGACCTCTGCTACCAACACCACTGTCTACCAAGATAGACCTCTGCTACCAACACCACTGTCTACCAAGATAGACCTCTCCTACCAACACCACTTTCTACCAAGATAGACCTCTGCTACCAACCTCACTTTCTACCAACATAGACCTCTGCTACCAACACCACTGTCTACCAAGAAAGACCTCTGCTACCAACACCACTGTCTACCAAGATAGACCTCTGCTACCAACACCACTGTCTACCAAGATAGAGCTCTGCTACCAACACCACTGCCTACCAAGATATACCTCTGCTACCAACACCACTGTCTACCAACATAGACCTCTGCTACCAACACCACTGTCTACCAAGATAGACCTCTGCTACCAACACCACTGTCTACCAAGATCGACCTCTGCTACCAACACCACTGTCTACCAAGATCGACCTCTGCTACCAACACCACTGTCTACCAAGATAGATCTCTGCTACCAACACCACTGTCTACCAAGATAGACATCTGCTACCAACACCACTGTCTACCAAGATAGACCTCTGCTACCAACACCACTGTCTACCAAGATCGACTTCTGCTACCAACACCACTGTCTACCAAGATAGACCTCTGCTACCAACACCACTGTCTACCAAGATAGACATCTGCTACCAACACCACTGTCTACCAAGATAGACCTCTATTACCAACACCACTGTCTACCAAGATAGAACTCTGCTACCAACACCAATGTCTACCAACATAGACCTCTACTACCAACCTCACTATCTACCAAGATAGACCTCTGCTACCAACACCACAGTCTACCAACATAGACCTCTGCTACCAACACCACTGTCTACCAAGATAGACCTCTGATACCAACCTCACTGTCTACCAAGATAGACCTCTGCTACCAACACCACTGTCTACCAAGATAGACCTCTGCTAGCAACCTCACTGTCTACCAACATAGACCTCTGCTACCAACACCACTGTCTACCAAGATAGACCTCTGCTACCAACACCACTGTCTACCAAGATAGACCTCTGCTACCAACACCACTGTCTACCAGCATAGACCTCTGCTACCAACCTCACTGTCTACCGAGATAGACCTCTGCTACAACACCACTGTCTACCAAGATAGACCTCTGTTACCAACCTCACTGTCTACCAAGATAGACCTCTGCTACCAACACCACTGTCTACCAAGATAGACCTCTGCTACCAACCTCACTGTCTACCAAGATAGACCTCTGCTACCAACTTCACTGTCTACCAAGATAGACCTCTGCTACCAACACCACTGTCTACTAAGATAGACCTCTGCTACCAACACCACTGTCTACCAACATAGACCTCTGCTACCAACACCACTGTCTACCAAGATAGACCTCTGCTACCAACCTCACTGTCTGCCAAGATAAACCTCTGCTACCAACCTCACTGTCTACCAACATAGACCTCTTCTACCAACACCACTGTCTACCAAGATAGATCTCTGCTACCAACACCACTGTCTACCAACATAGACCTCTGCTACCAACCTCACTTTCTACCAACATAGACCTCTGCTACCAACACCACTGTCTACCAAGATAGACCTCTGCTACCAACACCACTGTCTACCAAGATAGACCTCTGCTACCAACACCACTGACTACCAAGATAGACCTCTGCTACCAACACCACTGTCTACCAACATAGACCTCTGCTACGAACACCACTGTCTACCAAGATAGATATCTGCTACCAACACCACTGTCTACCAAGATAGACCTCTACTACCAACACCACTGTCTACCAACATAGACCTCTGCTACCAACACCACTGTCTACCAAGATAGACCTATGCTACCAACACCACTGTCTACCAACATAGACCTCTGCTACCAACCTCACTGTCTACCAAGATAGACCTCTGATACCAACCTCACTGTCTACCAAGATAGACCTCTGCTACCAACACCACTGTCTACCAAGATAGACCTCTGCAACCACCCTCACTGTCTACCAAGATAGACCTCTGCTACCAACACCACTGTCTACCAACATAGACCTCTGCTACCAACAACACTGTCTACCAAGATAGATATTTGCTACCAACACCACTGTCTACCAAGATAGACCTCTGCTACCAACACCACTGTCTACCAAGATAGACATCTGCTACCAACACCAATGTCTACCAAGATAGACCTCTACTACCAACACCACTGTCTACCAACATAGACCTCTGCTACCAACACCAATGTCTACCAAGATAGACCTATGCTACCAACACCACTGTCTACCAACATAGACCTCTGCTACCAACCTCATTGTCTACCAAGATAGACCTCTGCTACCAACCTCACTTTCTACCAACATAGACCTCTGCTACCAACACCACTGTCTACAAAGAAAGACGTCTGCTACCAACACCACTGTCTACCAAGATAGACCTCTGCTACCAACACCACTGTCTACCAAGATAGAGCTCTGCTACCAACACCACTGCCTACCAAGATATACCTCTGCTACCAACACCACTGTCTACCAACATAGACCTCTGCTACCAACACCACTGTCTACCAAGATAGACCTCTGCTACCAACACCACTGACTACCAAGATAGACCTCTGCTACCAACACCACTGTCTACCAACATAGACCTCTGCTACGAACACCACTGTCTACCAAGATAGATATCTGCTACCAACACCACTGTCTACCAAGATAGACCTCTGCTACCAACACCACTGTCTACCAAGATAGACATCTGCTACCAACACCACTGTCTACCAAGATAGACCTCTACTACCAACACCACTGTCTACCAACATAGACCTCTGCTACCAACACCACTGTCTACCAAGATAGACCTATGCTACCAACACCACTGTCTACCAACATAGACCTCTGCTACCAACCTCACTGTCTACCAAGATAGACCTATGATACCAACCTCACTGTCTACCAAGATAGACCTCTGCTACCAACACCACTGTCTACCAACATAGACCTCTGCAACCACCCTCACTGTCTACCAAGATAGACCTCTGCTACCAACACCACTGTCTACCAACATAGAACTCTGCTACCAACAACACTGTCTACCAAGATAGATATTTGCTACCAACACCACTGTCTACCAAGATAGACCTCTGCTACCAACACCACTGTCTACCAAGATAGACATCTGCTACCAACACCACTGTCTACCAAGATAGACCTCTACTACCAACACCACTGTCTACCAACATAGACCTCTGCTACCAACACCACTGTCTACCAAGATAGACCTATGCTACCAACACCACTGTCTACCAACATAGACCTCTGCTACCAACCTCATTGTCTACCAAGATAGACCTCTGCTACCAACCTCACTTTCTACCAACATAGACCTCTGCTACCAACACCACTGTCTACCAAGAAAGACCTCTGCTACCAACACCACTGTCTACCAAGATAGACCTCTGCTACCAACACCACTGTCTACCAAGATAGAGCTCTGCTACCAACACCACTGCCTACCAAGATATACCTCTGCTACCAACACCACTGTCTACCAACATAGACCTCTGCTACCAACACCACTGTCTACCAAGATAAACCTCTGCTACCAACACCACTGTCTACCAAGATAGACCTCTGCTACCAACACCACTGTCTACCAACATAGACCTCTGCTCCCAACCTCACTGTCTACCATGATAGACTTCTGCTACCAACACCACTGTCTACCAAGATAGAGCTCTGCTACCGACACCACTGTCTACCAACATAGACCTCTGCTACCAACCTCACTGTCTACCAAGATAGACCTCTGCTACCAACACCACTGTCTACCAGGATAGAGCTCTGCTACCGACACCACTGTCTACCAAGGTAGACCTCTGCTACAAAACCACTGTCTACTAAGATAGACCTCTGCTACCAACACCACTGTCTACCAAGTTAGACCTCAGCTACCAACACCACTGTCTACCAAGATAGACCTCTGCTACCAACACTACTGTCTACCAAGATAGACCTCTGCTACCAACACCACTGTCTACCAGGATAGACCTCTGCTACCAACACCACTGTCTACTAAGATAGACCTCTGCTACCAACAACACTGTCTAACAAGATAGACCTCTGCTACCACCACCACTGTCTACCAAGATAGACCTCTGCTACCAACACCACTGTCTACCAAGATAGACATCTGCTACCAACACCACTGTCTACCAATATAGACCTCTGCTACCAACACCACTGTCTACCAAGATAGACCTCTGCTACCAACACCACTGTCTACCAAGATAGACCTCTCCTACCAACACCACTTTCTACCAAGATAGACCTCTGCTACCAACACCACTGTCTACCAAGATAGACCTCTCCTACCAACACCACTGTCTACCAAGATAGACCTCTGGTACCAACACCACTGTCTACCAAGATAGACATCTGCTACCAACACCACTGTCTACCAAGATAGACCTCTATTACCAACACCACTGTCTACCAACATAGACCTCTGCTACCAACACCACTGTCTACCAAGATAGAACTCTGCTACCAACACCAATGTCTACCAACATAGACCTCTACTACCAACCTCACTATCTACCAAGATAGACCTCTGCTACCAACACCACTGTCTACCAACATAGACCTCTGCTACCAACACCACTGTCTACCAAGATAGACCTCTGCTACCAACCTCACTGTCTACCAACATAGACCTCTGCTACCAACACCACTGTCTACCAAGATAGACCTCTGCTACCAACACCACTGACTACCAAGATAGACCTCTGCTACCAACACCACTGTCTACCAACATAGACCTCTGCTACCAACACCACTGTCTACCAAGATAGATATCTGCTACCAACACCACTGTCTACCAAGATAGACCTCTGCTACCAACACCACTGTCTACCAACATAGACCTCTGCTACCAACACCACTGTCTACCAAGATAGACCTATGCTACCAACACCACTGTCTACCAACATAGACCTCTGCTACCAACCTCACTGTCTACCAAGATAGACCTCTGATACCACCCTCACTGTCTACCAAGATAGACCTCTGCTACCAACCTCACTGTCTACCAACATAGACCTTTGCTAGCAACACCACTGTCTACCAAGATAGACCTCTGCTAGCAACACCACTGTCTACCAAGATAGACCTCTGCTACCAACACCACTGTCTACCAAGATAGACTTCTGCTACCAACACCACTGTCTACCAAGATAGACCTCTGCTACCAACACCACTGTCTACCAAGATAGACCTCTGCTACCAACACCACTGTCTACCAAGATAGACCTCTGCTACCAACCTCACTGTCTACCAAGATAGACTTCTGCTACCAACACCACTGTCTACCAACATAGATCTCAGCTACCAACCTCACTTTCTACCAACATAGACCTCTGCTAGCAACACCACTGTCTACCAAGAAAGACCTCTGCTACCAACACCACTGTCTACCAAGATAGAGCTCTGCTACCAACACCACTGCCTACCAAGATATACCTCTGCTACCAACACCACTGTCTACCAACATAGACCTCTGCTACCAACACCACTGTCTACCAAGATAGACCTCTGCTACCAACACCACTGTCTACCAAGATAGACCTCTGCTACCAACACCACTGTCTACCAAGATAGAGCTCTGCTACCAACCTCACTGTCTACCAAGATATACCTCTGCTACCAACCTCACTGTCTACCAATATAGACCTCTGCTACCAACCTCACTGTCTACCAACATAGACCTCTGTACCAACACCACTGTCTACTAAGATAGACCTCTGCTTCCAACACCACTGTCTACCAACATAGACCTCTGCTACAAACACCACTGTCTACCAACATAGACCTCTGCTACCAACACTACTGTCTACCAAGATAGATCTCTGCTACCAACACCACTGTCTACCAAGATTAACCTCTGCTACCAACACCACTGTCTACCAACATAGACCTCTGCTACCAACACCACTGTCTACCAACATAGACCTCTGCTACCAACACCACTGTCTACCAACATAGACCTCTGCTACCCACCCCACTGTCTACCAAGATAGACCTCTGCTACCAACACCACTGTCTACCAAGATAGACCTCTGCTACCAACCTCACTGTCTACCAAGTTAGACCTCTGCTACCAACACCACTGTCTACCAAGATAGACCTCTGCTACGAACACCACTGTCTACCAAGATAGACCTCTGCTACCACCCTCACTGTCTACCAAGATAGACCTCTGCTACCAACTTCACTGTCTACCAAGATAGACCTCTGCTACCAACCTCACTGTCTACCAACATAGACCTCTTCTACCAACACCACTGTCTACCAAGATAGACCTCTGCTACCAACACCACTGTCTACCAACATAGACCTCTGCTACCAACCTCACTGTCTACCAACATAGACCTCTGCTACCAACACCACTGTCTACCAAGATAGACCTCTGCTACCAACACCACTGTCTACCAAGATAGACCTCTGCTACCAACACCACTGTCTACCAAGATAGACCTCTGCTACCAACACCACTGTCTACCAAGATAGACCTCTGCTACCAACACCACTGTCTACCAACATAGACCTCTGCTACCAACACCACTGTCTACCAAGATAGATATTTGCTACCAACACCACTGTCTACCAAGATAGACCTCTGCTACCAACACCACTGTCTACCAAGATAGACATCTGCTACCAACACCACTGTCTACCAAGATAGACCTCTACTACCAACACCACTGTCTACCAACATAGACCTCTGCTACCAACACCACTGTCTACCAAGATAGACCTATGCTACCAACACCACTGTCTACCAACATAGACCTCTGCTACCAACCTCACTGTCTACCAAGATAGACCTCTGATACCAACCTCACTGTCTACCAAGATAGACCTCTGCTACCAACACCTCTGTTTACCAAGATAGACCTCTGCTACCACCCTCACTGTCTACCAAGATAGACCTCTGCTACCAACCTCACTTTCTACTAACATAGACCTCTGCTACCAACACCACTGTCTACCAAGATAGACCTCTGCTACCAACACCACTGTCTACCAAGATAGAGCTCTGCTACCAACACCACTGCCTACCAAGATATACCTCTGCTACCAACACCACTGTCTACCAACATAGACCTCTGCTACCAACACCACTGTCTACCAAGATAAACCTCTCCTACCAACACCACTGTCTACCAAGATAGACCTCTGCTACCAACACCACTGTCTACCAACATAGACCTCTGCTCCCAACCTCACTGTCTACCAAGATAGACTTCTGCTACCAACACCACTGTCTACCAAGATAGAGCTCTGCTACCGACACCACTGTCTACCAACATAGACCTCTGCTACCAACCTCACTGTCTACCAAGATAGACCTCTGCTACCAACACCACTGTCTACCAGGATAGAGCTCTGCTACCGACACCACTGTCTACCAAGGTAGACCTCTGCTACCAACACCACTGTCTACTAAGATAGACCTCTGCTACCAACACCACTGTCTACCAAGTTAGACCTCAGCTACCAACACCACTGTCTACCAAGATAGACCTCTGCTACCAACACTACTGTCTACCAAGATAGACCTCTGCTACCAACACCACTGTCTACCAGGATAGACCTCTGCTACCAACACCACTGTCTACTAAGATAGACCTCTGCTACCAACAACACTGTCTAACAAGATAGACCTCTGCTACCACCACCACTGTCTACCAAGATAGACCTCTGCTACCAACACCACTGTCTACCAAGATAGACATCTGCTACCAACACCACTGTCTACCAATATAGACCTCTGCTACCAACACCACTGTCTACCAAGATAGACCTCTGCTACCAACACCACTGTCTACCAAGATAGACCTCTCCTACCAACACCACTTTCTACCAAGATAGACCTCTGCTACCAACCTCACTTTCTACCAACATAGACCTCTGCTACCAACACCACTGTCTACCAAGAAAGACCTCTGCTACCAACACCACTGTCTACCAAGATAGACCTCTGCTACCAACACCACTGTCTACCAAGATAGAGCTCTGCTACCAACACCACTGCCTACCAAGATATACCTCTGCTACCAACACCACTGTCTACCAACATAGACCTCTGCTACCAACACCACTGTCTACCAAGATAGACCTCTGCTACCAACACCACTGTCTACCAAGATCGACCTCTGCTACCAACACCACTGTCTACCAAGATCGACCTCTGCTACCAACACCACTGTCTACCAAGATAGATCTCTGCTACCAACACCACTGTCTACCAAGATAGACATCTGCTACCAACACCACTGTCTACCAAGATAGACCTCTGCTACCAACACCACTGTCTACCAAGATCGACCTCTGCTACCAACACCACTGTCTACCAAGATAGACCTCTGCTACCAACACCACTGTCTACCAAGATAGACATCTGCTACCAACACCACTGTCTACCAAGATAGACCTCTATTACCAACACCACTGTCTACCAACATAGACCTCTGCTACCAACACCACTGTCTACCAAGATAGAACTCTGCTACCAACACCAATGTCTACCAACATAGACCTCTACTACCAACCTCACTATCTACCAAGATAGACCTCTGCTACCAACACCACTGTCTACCAACATAGACCTCTGCTACCAACACCACTGTCTACCAAGATAGACCTCTGATACCAACCTCACTGTCTACCAAGATAGACCTCTGCT